>JAREIK010002121.1:2239886-2647386 GCA_029783825.1 Sapria himalayana
AGAAGAAGAAGAAGAGTAAGAATAAGAAGAAGCAGAGGGAGAAGAAGATAAAAAAAAGGAAGAAGGTGAAGAAGAGGAAGTAGAAGAAGAATAATGTCATGATGATGGTAATGATGAAAAAAAAGATGAAAAAGAAAAAAGAAGATGAAAAAGAAAAATAAGATGAAAAAGAAAAAGAAGATGAAGATGATGATGATTAAATAAACAAGAAGAAGAAAAAGAAGAAAAAAAGAAGTGAAAGAAGAAGAAGATGATGTAGAAGAAGAAGAAGAGGAGGAGGAGGAGGAGGAGGAAGAAGAATAAGAAGAAAAGAAGAAGAAGAAGAAGAAAAAAAGAAAAGGAAGAAAAAGATAAGCAAGAAGAAGAAGAAGAAGAAGAATAATAATAATAATAATAATAATAATAAGAGGAAGAAGAAGAAGAAGAATATGAAGAAGAAGAATAAGAGAAAGAAGAAGAAGTAGAAGATGATAAGAGTAAGAAAAAGAAGAAGAAGAGGAAAAATAAGGAGAAGAAGAAAAATAGGAAAAATAAGGAGAAGAAGAAGAAGTGGAAGAAGAATAGGAAGAAGAAAGAATAAGAATAAGAAATAAAGAAGAAAAGAAAGAAGAAGAAGAGGAGGAGGAGGAGGAGGAAGAAGAAGAGGTAGAAGAAAAAGAAAACGAGGAAGAAGAAGAAGAAGAGGTAGAAGAAAAAGAAAAGGAGGAAGAAGAAGAAGAAGAGGTAGAAGAAAAAGAAAAGGAAGAAGAAGAAGAAGAGGAGGAAGATAAAGAAAAAGAAGAATAAGAATAAGATGACGATGAAGTAGAAGAGGAAGAATATGAAGAAGAAGAATAAGATGAGGAAGAAGAAGATGGGGAAGAAGAAGAATAA
Source organism: Sapria himalayana (assembly GCA_029783825.1). NCBI lineage: Eukaryota > Viridiplantae > Streptophyta > Magnoliopsida > Malpighiales > Rafflesiaceae > Sapria > Sapria himalayana. Next base: position 2,240,760 of record JAREIK010002121.1, read on the forward strand.
GAAGAAACAGATTAAGTATTAGTAGAGAAAGAAATGGAATAATTATTGGATGAAGAAAAGATGATGATGATGATCATTATGAAGAGGAATAGGAAGAAGAGAAGAAGAAGATGATGATGAAAATGATGATCATGATAATGAAGAAAATGTAGAAGATGAAAAAGAAAAAAGATGAAGACAAAAAAGAAGAAGAAGCGGAAGAAGAAGAAGAAGAAAAAGTTGACAAAAAAAGAAGAAAAATAATAAGAAGAAGACAAAGTATTTGAAAAAGAAGAAGAGAAAGATGACAAAAGAAGGAAAAATAATAAGAAGAAGACAGAGTATTTGAAAAATAAGAAGAGGAAGAAGAAGACTAAGAAGCAAAAAAAGGAAAGAAATGAAGAAGGAGAAGAAGAAGAGGAGGAGAAAGCTGAATATGAAGGAGAAGATGAGGCAGTAGTAGAGAAAAAGAAAAAGAAGAGAAAAACCAAGAAGAAGAGGAAGAATCAGAGGAGAAAGAAGAAGAAAAAGAAGCTGATGTTGATGAAGAATAAGAAGTACAAGAGGATGAGGAAGAAGATGAAGAAGAAGATGATGATGAATAGGAAGAGGAATAAGAAAAATAAGAAGAGGAAGAAGAAGAAGAAAAAGAAGAGGAGGAGAAGGAAAAAAAAAGGAAGATGAACATAAAAAGGAAGAAATAGAAGGAGAGATGGTGGAGGAGGAAGAAGAACATGAAGAATAAGAAAGAGAAGAAGAAGAAAATGAAGAATAAGAAGAAGAAAATGAAGAAGAAGAAAAAAAAAGAAGAAGAAGAAAAGAGGAATAAGAAAAAAAGAAAAGGAAGAAGAAGAAGAAGACGAAAAAAAAGAAGTGGAAGAAGAAGAAGAGAAAAATGAAGAAGATTAAGAAGAAGTGGAATAAGAAGAAGTAGGAGATAATGAATAAGAAGAAGTAGAAAATACTGATAATGATGATGATAAAGAAAAATAATAAGATAAAAAAGAATAAGAGGAAGAATAATAATAATAATAATTATAATAATAATAAGTTGAAGAAGAAGAGGAAGAGAAAGATGAAGAAGAAGAGGAAGAGAAAGATGAAGGAAAAAAAGTAGTAGAAAAAAATTGAGAAGAAAAGGAAGAAGTAGAAGAAAAAGAAAAAGAAGAGGAAGAGTAAGAAGAAGAAAAAAAAGAAAAAGAATTGCAAGAATAAGAAGTAGAGAAAGAAGATGATGATGAAGAATAAGAGTGAGTTGATCAAGAAGAATAAAAAGATGAAAAAAGAAGAGATAGGAGAAGAAGAAAAGAAGAATAAAAAGGAGAAAAGAAGAAGAAGAAGAAGAAGAGGAAGAAGAAAAAGATGAAAAGGAAGAAAAAGAATAAGAAGATAGAAGAATAGGATGAAAAAGAAGAAAAAGAGAGAAGAATAGGAAGAAGAAAAAGTAGGAGAATAAGAAAAATAAGAATAAGAAAAGGACTAGAAGAGAAAGAAGAATAATACATAGAAGAAGAATAAGAATAATAATAATAATAATAATAATAATAAAAGAGTAAGAAAGAGATGAAGAATAGGAAGAAGAAAATTAAGAAGATGAAGAAGAAGATTAGGAACAGGAAGAAAAATATAAAAAATAAGAAGATAAATTATAAAAATAAGAGTAAGAAGAAGAATAAGAAAAAGTTGTAGAGGAAGAAGAAGTAGTAGTAGAAGTAGAAGAAGAACAAAAAGAAGAGGAAGAATATGAATATGAATAAGTAGAAGATGATAAAATAATAAAAAGAAGAAAAATAAGAAGAAGAAATTAAAGAAGAAAACAAAAAAGAAAAAATTCAAAGAAGAAGAAGAACAAGAATAAGAAGAAGAAGATGAGGAGGAAGAAGTGGAAGAAGATGAAGAAGCAAAATAAAAGAAAGAAGCAAAAGAAGAGGAAGAATAGGAAGAAGAAAAGGAAGAAGAAGAGGAAGAAGATGAAGATGAAGAACAAAAAGAAGAAGTATAAGAAGAAATAGAAGAAGTAAAGGATGATGAAGAAGAAAAAGTGGAAGAGGAAGAAGAATAAAAAGAAGAAGATGATGATAAAAAAAAGAGAGGAAGAAGAAGAAGAAGCAGAAAAAAAAGAATATTAAGAAGAAGAAAAAGAAAAAGAATAGGTAGAAGAAGAAGAAGTAGTAGTAGTAGAGGAAGAAGAATAATAAGTTGAGGACCAAGAACAAAAATAAGACAAAGAATAATAAGAATATGATGAAGAAAAAAAAAGAAGGAGAAGAAGAAGAATATGAAGAATATTGTACAAAAAGAGGAAGAAGTAGAAGAATAATAGGAATGGGGAAAAGAAGAAGCTAATGAAAAAGAAGAGGGAGAAGAAGATGAAGAAAAAGATGAAGAAGAAGGTGAATATTATGAAGAAGTAGAAGGAGAATAAGAATAAGAAAATAATGAATAAGAAGAATAAGAAAATAATGAATAAGAAGAAGAAGAAGAATAATAATAATAATAATAATAATAAGATAATTATGATGATGTTGATGATGATGATGATAAAGATAACGATGGGGATAAATAAAAAAAATAGAAGAAGAATAGTAATAAGAATAATAAGAAGATATGGAGAAGAAGAATAACAATAAGAAAGGGAAGAAAATAAATTAGAATAAAAAACGAAGAAGAGAAAAAAATAGGATGGAGATGAAGAAGAATAAGAAGAATAATAATAAAAAGAAAATGAAGAATAGAATGAAGAAAAAGAAAAAAAAAATAAGATGAAGAAGAAGAACATAAAGAGGGAGAATAAGAATAAGAATAAGAAGATAAAGATAAATTAAAGAAGCAAAAAAACAAAATGAAGAAAATAAAGAAGAACAAAACGAAAAAAATTGAAGAAGAAGAAGAAGAAGAAGCGGAATAAGAAAAAGAAAAAGATTAGAAAGAATAAGAAGAAGAATAGAAAGAATAAGAAGAAGAAAAATAATTAGAAGAAAAAATAGAAGATAAATAATTAGAAGAAGAAAAGAACAATAACAATAACAAGAAGAAGAGGAAGAAAAATAAGAATAAGAAGAAAGAGAAGTAGAATGAGCGGAAGAAGAATAAAATAAGAAGAATAAAATGAAGTGTAAAAAGTTGAAGAAGAAGAAGAGTAAGAAGAATAATAATAATAATAATAGAAAGAAGAAAAACAATAAGATGTTGATGATGATGATGTTGAGGAAGAGTTAGAAGAATAAGTAGAAAAAGATTAAAACAAAGATAAAAAGAAAGAGTAAGTAGAAGAAGAATAATAATAATAATAATAGAAGAATAGCAGGGGGAAGAATAAAAAAATAAATAGGAAGAGGACAATAAAGAAGTAGAAGAAGAAGAGGAATAAGAGGAAAGAGGAAGAAGATGAAGAATAAGAATAAGAATAAGAAGAATAAGAAGAAAAATAGAAAGAGGAAGAAAAAGAATTTGAAGAAGAATAAGAGGAGGAAGAAGGAGAAGAAGAATAATAAAAAGAAGAAAAGAAGAAGAAGAAGAAGAAGAAGAAGAAGAAGAACAAGATGAAGAAGAGGAATATGAAAAAAAAATCAGAATATGAGGAATAAGAAGAAGAATAATAATAAAAGATGTAGAATAGGAGGAGGAAGAATATGATGATGAAGATGATGAAGAAAACAAAATAAGAAGAAGAATAATAAGAAGATTATGAAGAAGATGATGATGATAAAGAGAAAGAAGTAGAAGAAGATAATGATGATAATGATGAAGAAGAGGAAGAAGAAGAATAGGAAGAAGAAGATGATGAAGAACAATAAAAAGAGAAGAAATAGAAAGAATAAGAAGGAGAAGATGAAGAAGAGGAAACATATGAATAAAAAGAATAGGAGGAACAAGAAGAACAAAGTTAAAATAAAAGATATGAAGAAATAGAAGAAGAAGAAGAAGGTGAGGAAGAAGAAGAAGAAGAAGAAGAAAAAGAGGATGAAGAAAAATAAGAAGAAGAAAAAGAGGAAAAGAAGAAGAAGAAGAGGAATAATTAAATAAATAATAAAAAGAAGAAGAAGAAGAAAATGATGATAATGATAATGAGGTTAGAAGAGATGAATAAGAAGATGATGATGTATAAGAAAAGAATGAAGAAGAAGGAGGAGGAAGTTGTGAAAAAGAAGTATAATAAGAAAAATAAGAAGAAAAATATGAAGAAAAAAACTTGTTGAAGTAGAAGAAAAGAAGGTTGAAGAATAAAAAGAAAAAGATAAGGGGGAGGAAGATGAAGAAGAAAAAAAAAGAATAAAATAACAAGAAGAAGAAGATGATGATGATGATGTTGTTGTTGATGATGAAAATGATGTTGATGATGATGATGCTTATAATGATGAGGAAGAAGTTGAAGAAGAAGAGAAATAAGAATTAAATGAAAAAAAATATAAAAAGAAGAAAAACAAGAAGAATGAGATGAATAATAATAATAATAATAATAAAAGAATAAAAAGAATAAGAATGATAATAAAAAAGAAGAAGAAGAATAAGAAGAAGAAGAAGAAGGATAAGAAAAAAAATAAGAAGAAGATGGACAAGAAGAAAAAGAAGCAAAATAAAAAAAATAACAAAAAGATGAAGAATAAGAAAAGGAAGAAAAATAAGAAGAAAAAAAAATTGCAATAAGATGATGAAAAAAAGGATGATGATGAAGATAAAGAATAACGAAAATAAGAAGAAGAAGAGTAGGAGGAGGAAGAAGATGAAGAGGAGGAGGAGGAAGAAGAAGAAGAAGAAGAAGAAGAAGAGGAGGAGGAGGAGGTGGTGGAGGAGGAGGAGGAGTAGGAAGAAGAAGAAGAAGAAACACATGAACAAGAATAAGAAGAAGAACAACAAGAAGAAGAAGAATAAGAACAGGAAGAACAAGAATTGAAAATAGAAAGAAGAAGAAGAAGAAGAAGAGAAGGAAAAAGAAGTAAAATTAGAAGAAGAAGAAGAAGAATAGGAAGAGAAGGAAGAAGATAAATAATAATAACAAGAATAAGAATAAGAATAAGAAGAAGAATAAAAGGAAGAAGAGGAAGAAGAAGAAGAAGAATAATAATAATAATAATAATAATAATAATAAGAGAAAGAAAAGGAAGAAGAAGAAAAAGAATAAAAGCAAGAAGAGGAAGAAAAAGAAGAAGAATAGGAAGAAGAAGAAGAAGTAGTAGTAGTAGTAGTAGTAGTGATAGAAGAAGAAGAAGTTGAAGAAAACAATAGAAGAATAAGAAGAAGAAGAAGAAGAAGAAGAATGACAAAATATGATGATGATGAAGGAATTGATGGATAAGGTGAAGAAGAAGAACAAGAAAAAGAAAAAGAATAAGAATAATAAGATGAATAAGCTAAATGATAAAAATAATAATAATATGAATTAGAAGGAAGAGGAGGAGGAGGAGGAGAAGAATTAGGAAAAGAAGGATTAAAAAATAAGAAAATAAGAAGTATTAGAAGTCATAAGAATAAGAAAAAGATGATGAATGATAAGAAGAAGAAAAAGAAAAAAAAAAGGAGAATCAGAAGAAGAAGGAAAAATATAGGTAAACAATGAGGAGAAGAAGAAGAAGAAGAATAAGAGTACAAGAAAGAAAAGAAGAAGAAAAGAAGCAGAAGAAGAAGAAAAGAAGCAGAAGAAGAAGAAAAGAAGAAGAAGAAGAAAAAAAAAACGTGGTCTTTTTTGCTTTGAAACGCTCTCAACTTTCTAGAGAGAGAAACATAATTTTTAGAGAGAGAAACTACCATTTTTGTGGAACAAGAAGCATTTTTTAAGCTGATTTCAATGGAATTGTATTACTTAGTTAATAAGAAGTCCTTTTCTGAATTTATTAAGAAGACCGCGCCCCCTATTGCGAATTTTTCGCAAAAACATGAAAAAAATATCGAGTAACCCTCGATATTCTTCTTTGTCGAGGATGTCCGAAACTTCTCTGCTACTCATAAACATACTCTCATCAAGAAATTCTCGCATGGTAGACCTCATATTGATGACAATCGGGCCTTCTTCGATTCATTGAAGCTCAGAACATTAATCAAAATTGGGCTCATTGATGATAAACATGTTCTGTTGCAATTACATTCAGAGGTTCCATCATTTATGGTTGAAAGGTATTTGGTATATCATGGGTTAACCCATGAGAACTTTCAAATGGACTCCAGAATTTAACACGAAGAAGGAATCATCCTCGGCCCCGGTATGGATTCTATTACCCATGCTTCCGATTCATTATTTTGATAAAACTGCATTATATCATATTGCGTGTGTGTTGGGCTCTCCTCTTCTTCTTGATGGTGCTACTGCTACACTCTCTAGACCGAGTGTAGCTCGAATTTGTGTGGAGGTGGATTTACAGAAGACCCTCCCTCATCGCATTTGGATTGTAAACACAAAGGGTGGAGGTTTCTGGCAACCTGTTATACCAGAATATCTCTTTTCCTTTTGTTCTTGTTGTAGGAAATTGGGGCATGCTTTAGATATATGTTTAGTTAATAAAAAAATAAATGAAGATAAACAGAAGCTGGAAGAAAGGAGAAGGGCAGAGGTAAGTAGAGGTGAGATGGTTAGATATCAAAAAAAACCTCAACTAATAATTCCTGTCCAAACAGAAAAACAGAATGATGATGATACAGATTTAAAACTAATTGAATATAAAATGCTGAATAATGAAGAAGAGAGTGCAGAATCACCCACAGAAGTTCTTAAAAGGAGAGAAATGATTAAAAAAATTTCAGACTTAAATACAAGAACCAGAATCCAAATGAAAAACAAGCCACTAAAAAATAATAGTTGGGCAGTGATGGTTGAAGAAGATTCAAAAGATGATTTAGAAATTAAAAGCTTAACCTCCCTCTATACGGATGGTGAGGATAATGAGCAGAAATTCAGAATTAATAATGATGATATCAATATAGAAAAACTTAAGTCTCAACAGAAAATGGGGAATAAAGATTGGGCAATCGAAGAATTAAAAATAATGGCTATTCAATTGGATAGGAATTGAAAAGAGGAGAGAAAAGGGGAATTAAGCTCACAAAGAAAAGCAAGGAATATGAAAAAACACTTGAATAAAATATATGAAACCAAATGCACCACTAGAGCATAAGCTAAATCCATAAAGAATGTATAAATATATTTATTGGTACATTAGGGGAATAGCTAATCTCCCCTCAAGAGATAGATTAAAAAAATTAATATTTATGCATAAAATAAACTTAATTTTGTTAGCTGAACCTATGGTGGAAAGGATTCAGCTAGAGCATTATAGAGAACTTCTAGGATTTGAACATGGATACGCTAATAATAATGGAAAATTTTGGCTATTATGGAAAAATAACATAAATAAAAAATATGCTATATATGTAATTTGTTTTTACTTAATAATCTGTTTTAATATTTTCATGTAAGTGCATGAAAGGAAATATTAAAAGCCCGGGGATGCAGCAGTAACACAATAACGGAGGTTCCGCTGACCGGTCAGCGGGCCGAAATTTTTGGAGTAGAGCCTGGCCCGTTCCATGATCCGACCCGCTTCGGTTAAATGAACATATTTGTTTATTTTTGTATAAAATGATTTGTATTTATTTTTCGGGTGGCTGTTTTTTGACCCGGTTGAATTGTTTATCTTCGTTCTCCTCTCTCTCTGCGCGATTTTGTGACTGCCGAATGCTGCATATTGTAAGACATACAATTCTTGGTTTTAATCTGTAATGCATAATCGTTTTCTGGTGGAGGTGGCTAGTCGTACTGAGCGACTAGCGAACCACGTTATTTCTGTGTTGATTTCTCGTTTTGATTCTGTCGTGAATGCTTGTGGATTGGGATATATATATATATATATATATTGCTTGTTTCTGTGTTTTCTGTTGTTTTCTGTTCTTAATCTCAATACCCGTGGAAGCGCGATTGCCCAACAAAATACTAAATGATACTAATCAATTATTAAACTTAAGTTTAAGTCAGGATGAAAACGAAATAATAACAATAGTTTATGCAGAATACAAAAAAGAGGAAATGAAAGAATTATGGGAGGAAATGGAAAAAATTTCAATTAAAAATAAGCCCTGGATCATTGGAGGTGATTTTAATATAGTAAGAAATCTTAATGAAAAAAAGGGGGGTAGATCTCCGAATAAGGAAGGTATATCTCAATTTAATGATATAATAAATAAGACAAACTTAATAGAATCTTAGTTGATGAAAAAATTTAATGAATAAGGAGGAGAAGAAAAAGAAGTAAAAGAAGAATACAAAGAAAAACAACAAGAGTAGAAGAAAGAGAAGGAAATGAAGAAGAAGCTGAAGGATAAAAAGAAGAATCTGATGAAGATGGAGAAGAAGATGATGAAGAAAAAATATATTGATAATAAGAAGTAGAAGAAGAAGAAGCAGTATCAAATGTAGAAGTAGAAGAAGCAGAAGAAGAAGAAAAAGAAGAAAAAAAAAGAAGAATAAAAAGAAGAAGCAAAACGAGAAGAAGAAGAATAATAATAATAATAATTAGAATAATAATAATAATAATAAGCAAAATAAGAATAAGTATAAGAAAAAAAATAAGAAGTATGAGATTAAGAATAATAAGAGAAGAAGTAGTAGTAGTAGAAAAAGTAGAAGAAGAAGAAGAAGAGGGAACAAGAAGAAAAAGTTGAAGATGAAGAATAAGAATTAGAAGAATAAGAATAAATAGATAAATAGAATATCATAATATATGTCAAGCAACAAACCCCACTTGTTTAAAGAGACTAGTTGTGTGATAATACTAAACTCATCGCATACTTCTTATCTAATTTTTAATATGAAATGAAATATATCAAAATTTTTTGTCATTTAATTTTATAGAAGATTTAGTTTGGTTTGTTGTGACTTTATTACTCCACATAATTTTATTGTTTAGGTGATGTCCCTAATGTTTGTTAATGATAGTATCTCATCAACTGAGATCCACAAGTATATGGATCATATAAGTAGTATATTAGACTTTAATCCAAATAATAATCTCATAAGGATTGTGTTGGTAGTTTAGTTATTAAACAAATAAACCACTCTTTTTTTGTAAAATGGATACTCATATTGCTAGACGATCTTAGGTTAATGGGTTATTCATTTAGTTTATGTGATGTCATTATGTTGCTCGACATTTATTATGTTGGACACAATATGAAGGTTAGTTTGTTGTTCTATGGCTTCTTGCCCTAACGGCATACAATATGGTTCTCACCATTAAGCCTTTTACCAAAGATGCTCCTCTCATAGTTGTCTCATCTATATGTCACCACCAAGACAATAATTCATCTCTACATGAGAGTTATTCAAAATCTCTTACATTTTAGAAAACTTCATGAACTGCTCTTGATGGTCACTTTATATGCACACTTTTATTCTCTACCTTCCTTGTCATAAAGACTAATTGATATGGTTTATAAATATTTATATTTTTAGCTTTGTAAGTCTCATACTTGCATAATTATCATATGCTTCTCTCAAGTTTCACTGGTGTGAACCATACTGATAATAGTAGCTCATGATTGTTGTCACTACCATGTGAGTCATAATATACTCGCACATATCCTGAGGATTGCATTTCACCATCAGCAATGATAATGTTGTGATATCCTCACTAAAGGTGAATCCTTTAGAGAATATTCTATATAACATCCATTTCAAATAAGAATCAATTCCTTTAAGATGTGTATAATAGATTGACTTGAAAAAATATTCATACTTTTAACTTTGTAAGTATCACACTCATGATAATTTACATACCGAAATTTGAAATGTAATTGGTGTATAAGGGGGTGCTAATACATTTTACATGCATATTTAACAAATTAGTATCGGTATTCACTAAATTCTACCAATGTACATGTTATTAATGCATTTATAGATGAATTACATGTGAATTTTGTCGAACATCTTCATTTCATTCTAGTTAGACAAGGTGTATATATATAAAAATTCAAAATGTTCATCTATAAAAGAGTCTACATTATATTTTTGATATGTGTGTGTGTTATTTGGCATTGTATCTTTTTTTCCAAGATAATTGATTGCAATTATTGCTTGTATTATCAATGTTCATTGAGCTGTGTTAATTAAATGTATGATTATTTAATGACCCAATGATTTTTGTTACAATATGACCTTAGAATAGAATATTTTGGCTTAATTAAGCACAACAATAAAAAAGTTGAAACTCTTTTTTTATTATATTTGATGTTATTTGATTATTATTTAATACAATATGGTTATTGAAAATTGCTTTTAAAAATTTTTTGTTTGATACACATTAAAATTTTTGTATTATATTTGATGTTCATATCATTTAATTCTATATTTTTTTTATAGTTTTTGATGACGTTTTGATTAATTTAATATAAAAATACCATGATAATGTAATTTAATAAATTTTGCATGCAAGTAACAAAAATCTAAAAAATGAGAAAAAATATTATTATTAAAATAGTTATTTGATAATTATTATATTTAATTTAATATCACATAAGAATATGAATCTAATATTTGTTACAAAAATTGTATGATATTATAGTAAAAAAAATTAGTGTTGTTATAGCATAAAAAATATCAATTATTGTTGTCTTGGTGTTAAAAACACAACTCATGATTACATGCTTTTTCTTTATAAATTTATCATTTATACATTGAATTGGATGATATGCATCTTTAAATTCCCAAATAAACACTTTAAATTTCATAAGAAAGTGATTTGAAATCACAAGCTAATGGACTATAAATTAATATGTTCCAATTTTTTTTCGTTGGTAACTTGTACAAATGGGATGTCTTCTCTTTACGTCTTCAAGATTTTGTTTTTGTATCTTATATTTACAAGTCACATGAATAGAATTCGATGATATATAGTATAAATTTTAGATATTCTTTTTTGAATTTTTCATTTTAAACATGTCAAAGAATCTATGATGGTCCTCATACAAAACACTTTTGGAATACTTTTAGTGCACAAGTATGATGAGACATAAATCTATGATACATACATCACTTCTAAATAATAATTTCATTTTTTCCATTATACAAAGAAGTATTATAATCTTTAAGTCTTATTTATTCCTAAATAGTTGCATTACATATGTTGCCATCAAGTTTACTCCCAAATGATACACATCAAATTGATTTAATTCTAGTTAGCAGAGCTTCTTCAAGCAACATTAAATAACTTATACAATTATTATGTTACACACATGATTACTCTTAAATGGTTCATTATTAATGTTTTTATTAATTATACACTCAAATATTTTCAAAAATATCATGCGGGTTTATTTTGTTCTTACTAATAAACCAGTCCAAACTAAGCATTACTTCATTTTTTATACAAGCATGTGTTTTTTATCCATTCTGGGAAAAAAACATGTTGAAATTGTTTATTTTGTTCTTACTAATAAACCAGTCCAAACTAAGCATTACTTCATTTTTTAGACAAGCATGTGTTTTTTATTTATTATGGTAAATAAGCATGTTGAACTTGTTATGGGTGAGAATGAGCCACCACAAGAGAAATAAATATCACATTTTATCTTTATAAGTACAAATAAATTAACATAACTATGTCTATGATCATCAATATTCACATAAAAAACTACTAGTGACATTTAAGAATAAATTGAAGAGCTTGATCAAGAATAATTGAGAAGTCTCATCAAGAAAAAATGACATAAAAATGATTATTAGTCACATTAGGTAAGTGTTCAAGAATGTGTAGGAATCTGTTGGAGAGAGAAAGAGTTTGAGAAAAACCTCTGCGGGGAAAAAAAAGAACATGCAATGAGATGCATGAAAGACAAAAACAAAGAATAAAAAAAAAAGAAAGACTCGTTCTTCTCTCCTTTTTATTTCAATTAGTGTAAATTTAGGAGGAATAGAAAAAAACAACAAAACAAAAGGCACGTGAATGATGATGATCATATAAGAGTGACATATATTAGTTCACTATAAAATATGTTTAAAATGATATGAATCATAAAAGGAGGCCCAATTTATGAGAGAGAGATGCCCCTTTATTGCTATCTATCCTAAAGTTTACTCACTAGAATGCATGGTTGATCTCAATGAGAGCTCAGATCATGATTTTTTTTAATCATTTTCGTTTAGATGTGTTTGGTACTCTAGTTTTTGTTCGTGTTTATTCACTACATGCTCCTTTTTCTATCCAGGTTGTTTTCAGAGTACAGAATAGTTACACTATAGTTGTGCTCCATGTGGAACATGGTTACTGTTATGTTGTGATTAGCATGATGAAAGTTCTACTACAAATTACCTAGGATATTATGTATTTTTATTTCTAATTTATTACATTCGAAAATTGAAATCTCAATGTTTTTATGATTGTTGTTTCTAGAATTTGTAGTATTTACTCTTTCAATAGTGTGATGAATTTTGTTATTACAATAGTATATTTATGTGTAATTAGTTATGCGTGTTTTGATAGAATTAATTTGTGACTTGGTGTGGTGTGCACTATGTTTTACAATAATAAAAATTCTATGCACACTTTGTTAATCGATCTCTATATAATATATATAGTTTTAAGTATTTTTCTCATGTGTATATTTGTACAATCATGTATTTTTTTTATTTCACTATGTAATTGATAAAATTTTGAAAAAATAAAAATATAATTTTAAGATAATATTATCAATTTTGAACCACCTTAATCAACCCAACTAGTATTGAGATTATATAAAGTTTTGACACTAAGTTATTCATATTCGAGCTTTTAATTTTCCTGAACAAGTTGTATTAAGGCATTTTGATACCTATGAGTGATGCTAGAAAATATTGTTTGATTATAGTAGCCAGCATTTTTTGTCTAGTTTAAAATTGGTAGTTGTGTCATCGATTTAAAAGATAGCAACTCTTTTAAAATGATTAAGTTGGAACCTTTTAATTATTCAAATTGGAAGAGAAAAATATTTTCTTTTAATGATTAAGTTGGAACCATTTAATTATTCAAATTGGAAGACAAAAATATTGTTATTTACTGATTAAGGATATACTTGATCTGACTGTTGGTGACATGAAACCTAAGAGAAAAACTAATTGAGATTGGATGAGAATGCATATTAGGGCCTCTACCATTATTTAGAAGAGGGTCGTCAAACACATTTTCTCATATCTTCGCAATGACTAGGGAATATACTATGTGGAAAAAGTTAGAGTTGATATATGTGAAAAATACATCAAGGAGTAAGAAAATACTAATATGACATTTTATCAACATGAGGTATCAAGATATAGCTAATATATATGAACACATAAGTAGCTTCCAAGCATTGGTGAACTAGCTAGCATATATGATGATGTTCTTAGAAGATGAGCTCTAGACCTTATACCCCTTCAGCTCGCTTCCTGATAGTTGAGAAACATTTATTATATCCTTGAGTACCTCAACCTTAAGTAGTTTCATAACCATGAGTATAGTTTTTGATAGCTTGTTAAATAAGGCATAAACAAAAAAAAAATATTTTCTCTAGTTATTCTCATTTTAGAAGAAGATGAGAGATGCATAACTATATTTAACTACATATCAAGAGTGATAAGGAAGTAACCTTATACAAGAAAGTTCAAGGGTAAAGTTGCATTGAAGTGTTTCTACTATGATAAATTAGGACATTTAAAGAGAGACTATCAAAAGAAGGAAGCTCCAATATGAGCGCAGGAGAGGAAATATCACCAAGAAAGCGAAAACACTTTTGCCACATAGAGTAATCATGACGTGATCAGTGATTTTGGCTTTGCTAGCATGTTAAGTTAGGAGAGTGACTAAGTGGCTAATTCAATTGCTTTCTATTATTTCACTCCAAATGATAACTAGTTTACATCCTCTATGCTCAATGACTACGAGATAGTTAACATGAGTAATGATAATATACGGATAGCTGGAAATTTAGATGCATGTATTGTGGCTAAAATTGTATGTTAGTTTATTCTAAGAGATGTCGAACATGACTAAATAATCAGCTGAACATGCTATTCATTAGAATAATAGATAGTGAATGTCATGTGAGAAAGATTATTAAAGATCAATGAATATTAGCGAAAGAGTCACTAATATCACTCAGACTCAAATTTATTTATATATTATTTGTATTGTGTAGAAAAAAGTAAATATAGAATCCATGCAACACAAATACAAACATATATGTGGGGATAATCTACTTTCTATAAAAAAGTAACCCTCACATACCCCCTCTGTGTCATCTAATGTCGAGTGGTTAGTTTATTCAACTAAGAAGCATGGAATTATACCACTTTGACCTTGCGTTGGAGGAGATCAAGGATGTTTGATCTATTTTATTTAAGTACTTGTTCCAAGACAAGTATTGCTCTCAGAGGTGTCATTTATTGCTCACCTACTCTTACTTTAGCAACCATAATAAATCTATTAGAACAAGGGAGAGGATATGTATTAGAATGGAAAAAGAATATTGGTAAGAACAAAAAGATTTCCAATTGATTTTTCAGGAAAGTTTAACTATATGAAAACATTTTCTCGCATGAGAAATGAAGATTGGTTTTAGGTTGGTAAGACCAATTATATCAATCTGGTTTGGTCAAACTAATTTCGTCAAAATTAAATTTGGTTTGTTTTGCCTTAATTTAATGTAGTTTTATTTAACAAATATTGTGTGATTTATGTTTTTTGCATTTTTTTTACTATTTGTTTTTTTACTTGTCTACAAGAATCTACTAGAGAGAGAGAAAAGTGGTAGAAAGAAAATTCATTTGCTCATTTTCTATAGAATAATTAAAAATTAAATGCATGATAATGTAGGAAATAAGAAGAACATGAGAAAAAAACATATGAATCAAAAAAAATAGAAAATGAACAACAAGACATGTGAAAGATTTAAAAATAGAAAAAAAATAAGAGAAAAACTTTGTGCTTTCTCCCTCATTTTTCAATTATTGTAAATGTAGAAGGAATAGAAAAGATGATAACAAAACAAATGGTTGCTGGAATGATGTTAATCATGAAAGAGTAATGCATATTAGCTCTCTGAAACTCATGTCGAAGAAAACAAGAATGAAAAAAGAGACATGATTGAAGAAGCAAAAAGAGATGCTCCTTTATCTCTCTCTATCTACATCTCCTTGGGTTTACTCACTGGAAGGTGTAGTTGTGCTCGATGAGTGTTTTGATCATTGTTCTTGGTTTCCTATTTATTTTGGTTTAGGTGTACTCAATCATTCAATTTTTCCTTGGGTTTCTATTTATTTTGGTTTAAGTGTGCTCAATCATTCAATTTTTCCTTGGGTTTCTTTTGATATGAGTGTGCTCTGTGTTGAAAATAGTTTGCTTTGCTCGATACCCTTGTTTCTTTTTTTTTATGTTCAAATTATGCTTAGTGTGGAGTATGATTATGGTTCACTGATATGCTCAATGTGGACCATGTTACTGCTCGAAAAAGCTTAACGTAGAGTAATTTTTTACTAAAAAATTACCTGAGAATTTTATGTATTTTCCATCCTAATTTATTATTTTTGAACTTTAAAATCTTAGTATGTTTGTGATTTCAATTTTATATAATATATGGTTTTTGTGAGTTCAAAAGTGTGGTTATCTATGGTTGCATGACAATATATTTGCAAGTATTGTTTGTATGTGTATTTTGACAAAATTCATCCATGAATATGTGTGATGTGCAAGGTGCCTTATAGTTGTAAAAATCTTGTGAATATTGTGCTTGTTGATTTCTACATAATTTACATAGATTAAGTACATTACTCCTGTGTAAATGTGTACACGATTGTATTTTTTTAATGTATAATCATTAAACCCAACCAATATTGTGATGAGAATAGGTTTCAATACCAAGTTATCGGTATTTGAAATTCAAATTTTTTCCCAAAAATATATTTTTCCTTATCATTTGATATAATCAAACAATATAAACTATACATTTCAATGTGAATTGATATTGAGTCTTGTTAAATAATAACAATCATTATTGAAAGAAATATAGATATCATGAGATAACAAAAAAAATCTTTATATTTAAAAATAATCTAATTTATTATCACATAATCTTACAATGAGATAACTACCAAATGTAATGATAAAGAAATTAACTATCAAATAAGCTGCAAAAAACCTAATCCCCATTGTAGTAAAAAAATATTTTTATTATTAAATTATTATTTTCAAAGATTATATTATCATATATAGTGTGTGAGGGACACTAAGCAAATAAGAAATTATAATGACCCCAAATTAATTATTATTTAGAATTTGTTGGTATCTAATAAACATTAATAATAATAGATATTGTTTGATGATATTCAGCAATATTTCAAAATAATTTAATAAACTATGATGATAAAAAAAATACTTTATCATTTTTAGTGATTGTTGTTGACACTCGATATTTTGATGAACAAAACTAGGGTATTAAATACAAGTCAATGAAATTCGATAATTTTGATGATATGGTCATATTTTATGATATTTGGATTTCATAACTAAATGGTTAAGAGTTGATATATTTTTTAATATAGTTGATTGGAAAAATATAATCCATATAATCGACCCCAAGTAATTGAAACAAGACTTGATTGATGATGATGCTGATGATGTTGTTGATGATGATGATCATATTTTATGATATTTTATCTTATTAGATTATATTTTAATGAATTTTAAAGATTATTATTATCATCAAAGTATATTAATGATATTACTAATATGAATGATCATATTAGATATTTTTGATGATATGATAACACTCAACTTTTTGCTAAATCATAAAGTATATTTTTTTTCAAGTGATATTTTACATTGTAATATTCTAGTAACATGACTCATTTTCATAATCTCCAACTTTCTTTCATCTCTCCCATTTTTCATTCTTCACCTCGGTCCTTTATTTATTATATGATGTGGTAAAAAATATCCATGTTATTTAGTTTCTCTCTATATTCATCATTTTTTGACATTCTATTATTTTTTGACCATTCGTAACTGTATTTCTAAATTTTTGACACATATCTCTTATTAATGTCAACTATTTAATTTTTAATTTAAAATTTTGATTTGATATTAAACTATTTGAAAAATTTTACTACCACACTTCAGTAAAAAAGCATAAGAAATATTAATGATTGCAAAATTTAAAGTGATGAAAAAATGTAGAATAAATTAATACTAATTGATTTTGTGATGATTTTCAATAATTCATATATATTTTCAATAATATGTTCAATGATATGTTCTATAATATGATATGTGTTGATATTTGATAATATTTCACATATATATATATATATATATATATATTGATAATATGGATATAATGATAATCACTAGCTTTTTTTCTCGATAAGCATCAAAATTAATGGGATGATCATTGTAAATCTCTTGATGGAACATGTTGCAATCATATCCCTATTACAAAATCTAATCTAATCTCTCATTGTAATTTTCTTCAAAGCTAGCATCTTGATTTAAAAACTAGCCAATTTTTATTCAAGCATATCTAACTCTGAAAGAATTGAACATAACTTTAATTCTATATGGCACATAGTCCCCTTAGCCTTATGATGACCATTCTTACACTTATTTTAATATCTTCTATATTGACAGCTATTTCAATAGCTACCTGAGCATGTACACGTACAACTCCTACTCCAGCTTGGTTGTAGCCACAATCATTGATCCTTATGTGGCCATTGATTTTCATTCATTTTCATCGATATCCCTTCTATTCACCTCAAAGGAGCATTTCAGCTCCCTAAGTTTATCAGCATCATGCTCTAGATACACCTAAATAATATTGGCTTATTCTATTCGTATGAACATATTCTTTACATAAAACATTGCCCATTATGAATGATAGTAATCACTTGTATAAAATCAAATGGAAGTGAGAGACTGCTAGTATATTAGGAAACATGTGTAATAATAAAATAGAATTAACGAACTTGGTAGTTGTTTGGAATATTATCTGCATACTATTATTTATAAAAGTATACAAGTTATATAAGTAATAAAATATGTTAATTAAGTCTAGACATTTTTATAAGGTTAGGTGTTGAAATTGATTAGATTTCAAAGACTCAATGCACTATATTAATTGATGTAAATGGATCAAAGTGCAAACTTCATATGTCGATTCTAGGAGTGGACTCTATGATTAGTAGACTCTAAGATTGATTTACTTTTTCATGGATGATAATGTTTATGCCTTATCTTTTTTGGTCATGTAACATATACTTGTTGGTCATAGGGTAAGGAGATGCTAGACCTCTAATCAGCTTGTTAGTTGTTATCAATAAACAATCATCTTTGGTTTTTCACACTTGTAGATGATTGTCTTGTGATTGTGTCCTAGATTTACCTATCACCATCCACCGAATATGCAACTTACCTTAAGGGTTTGTGATCCCTCAAATCCTCATCCCTTTGAAGTAGACCATCAACTCCCCTTGATGGTTGATCTGACTAAGTGTTCCTCTATTCACCTAGCTCATTACCTCTAAAGAACATACAATGCTATGCGTGACCTTATAGTGCTAGAGAGAAACCATCAATCATATAACATGGTACCTATGATGAATCCCTCCATTGTGCCCTCTTATTCACCTAGCATAGTAACTCTAAGAGTTTCATAGCTAGCTCAATAATAGTAGACACTGAGTCACATAGCTACAAATACAAGAGATAAGTAATAAAAGGCCTATCACTTCCTTAAGATTTACCATCTTCAAGCATGTGCCCTCAGCTTACCTATGACCATCCACCGAAGATGGCACATGAGAAACTATCTCCTTCAAATTACCTAGACTAAAACTTCTCAATTATTCTCATAATTATAAACATTCTATTAATTACATTAAAATATATTTCATACATGAGTACAAAAGTCAATCAGATTGCTAATTTAGCCTAACTTTGAGGATTGAATAGAACAAAATAATTGTGAAATCATTATGTCAAATTGGATATCGCCTTCGGCATAACTCACTAGGTTTGAAAAATCTATTTGGTGTGTACCTATTCCATGTAAACCAACTATTGACAAATGTTCAAACGAATGAATGATAAATGATCCTATCTTCTTTCGAATCCCCCAATTTAAGTCCAATTTTTATACTCCTTCCCCAATACCATAAAAAACTCATTAAGTGACACTATTGCCCCATTTTAATATATTCCACATCATGACATTCATCTTTGAGGGTGCAACAATGAAAGTATTGCAGCATCACATGTGTTTTCATGACTTGTGTTTATCATGACAATTGAGAAAGACATCTTGACTCTAGTATAAATGTTGGTCGATGTCATTACTAAGAAATGTTGGCATTACTAAGAAATGGTATTTCGACTATAAAGTTGTGGCATAAAAATAAAGAATGTCACAATTGGACAAGAGTTTTACAACTTAAAAATAAAATCACGAATTTAGTATGATATCGAGACTGGACTTTAACTTGGATTATTAGTATAGTCATGATGTAAAAATAAGATAGCAACCAAATGAAATCATATCAAAGTAAATATGGATGTAGCTTAGAAATGTAGTCATGACTATGAATATAATATTATAATGAAGAAAGAATATTGTAATTGAATAGGAGAGTGGTAATGTATGACGAATATAAAGACCAAGAAGTAGAGTCATGACCAACAACAAGTTATCACAACTTGATAATAGGTCCTTTGGCAATGTGATTCTGGTTTGTGAGAGTGATGTCATGATACAAACTAGCATTACTTCACCTTGTTTACTTTACTTTAGATTCATTTTCTCCAATTGTAGTCTCTTATACATGATTCATTGTTGATTTCACTTATTGTCATCAAAATCCCATAAAATCTCAATTACGTGAAATCTTTGTCATTTTTCTATGAATCTTATACAATATTTGTAAAAAAACATGATACAAGTAACTGAAAAATATTGGTACTTTTTGTGCTAATCAAACCCCCACACTTAGACCTTTTCTTGTCCTCGAGAAAAGAAAGTCTCTCTTCCTTCAAGCAAATGCTTCAAAAATATTGATGTCAGATTAGAAACACTAGGAGGATAAAATTCAATTTGGCTTCATTTGGGTAGATCTAGAGATGGCACATCCTTTTGCATTAAACTTATTCATTTGGAACTTGGTATCAGATAGATGAATTTTGGGATGGATGTTGAGGGTTTTTTGTCTCTTCCATTACTATACTCACAGCCCACTCAAACATCCTAGTAATGATATTATAGATCTCATTTTGCTTACCACCAATTAAGTTGAGGTTGACTTCAAACATCTCCAAGTCTTCCATCGGTAGTGTTTCTCTATAATTTACAGAAGCATCTAACTTTTCATCCATGTTTTTGATCATTTGTTTCCATTCCTTGATGGTGGCTTTATAGAGTATGTTGAAGTCAACAACCTTTGCTAGAATACTTTTCTCAATCTGTTTCATTACTTCTTCTATAATCTTTATTACTCGCATTTGAAATTTCTCATGGTGGGACACAAATGACCATTCTTTTGTGTTTAAGTTCATTCTCCACAACACATGTTTCTCAAATTTAACAAGATCTTTTTTTTTCATCTTTATTTTTTAAGTAGGCTTTCCATTTGTTGTCCCTTGCCTTCAATTCAGTTTTGAAGTTGTTGTGCATGATTTCAGCTCCTATTTTAGTCTATTCTCTCGGTCATCATCCTCTAGTTTTATACTTTTTAGTAAAGTAATGATTTTTTAAATGTTGTCTGCCTATTTCTCTATTTCTGTCAGTTCATTCTCAGGCAAGAATCCTTCTAAATTTTTTTCCCACCCTAGCTTTTTCCTTTATTTCAGCTTCAGGAAATGCTGGTTCATATAGTCCAATTTTTGCTACATATTTCTCCTTGATTAATAATTTTCTTTCATTTTTTCTTTAGACTTTTTTTCGCAATATATAATATCAAGAGAGACACCACATGGCATTGTTCATCATTATCTTCATTTATCTATTCTTCTTCAATGTGGCAAAAGAGAGATATGTGGGATGGGTGGATCATATGACATGTGAATCACACTCTTTGATAGTTATTGTGACTTTGTCATGGTACCTAATTTTTATAATTAGACAATAACCCAAAAGCTTTTTAAGCGAGGGTCTCTCATCTATCAGTTCTGAAAATATACTAGTCATACAAGTTATAAAGTGGACTTCAGTTTAGATATCAATTACATATAGATTATGTGAACAAATTGATCAACTAATGATAAGTCAACTATTACTCTAGTTTAATGGATAAAACTAGGTTTTTGGTAAGACTCTTAAATTTTAGGATTAGACCATTTCATTACAAATGATGACTTGCCTAAATTATCTAGTTATTATTGTGTTTGGTTATAGAATGAAGATTGAAATATTATTAAAATATAATAGTGTCCTAATAGCATACAAGGTAATTATTAACTATCAGGCCCTCTCCAATAATGGTTCTCTCATAACTATACCCTTGATATTTTACAATTAAAATAACAAACCATCCCTACTCTAGGATAATTTATAAGCCCATCACTTTTAGGTAACTCATCGACTATTCTTCATGATTACTTCTTATATGCATTTTTATTCTCAAACCTCATGTGTCATAAAGACATGAACTAATATGGTATTAAAAGCATTTGCACTTTTGACTTCATAAGTATCATGCTCACAAAATTAATAATTACTTTCTTTCAAATCATACCAGTAGAAGTCATATGACAAAAAAAAACTTATAGGATTATCACTACCTTATGAATTACCTCCACTCACACACATCTCATGGCTTACCTTTTTTTTTAGTTTTATTTTATTAATATTGACCATCTCTTTTGGCGGAGGAATACCATTTGTAGTCTCATGGCTTACCTATCATCATCTATCGCAACAACAAGTGACTCATATACTAAATATGAAATCCTTAGGTTAATGTTCTATAAAACCCTCACATCAATTTAAAGTCAGTTTGTCTAAGATATGCATGATGGATTTTCTTATTAAAATATTCATATTTTCAATTTCATAAGTGTTATATTTTCATAATTAAACTTATCTCAATGTTAGTTTTTGACGTATAAGGTTGTCTCATGTGTCATGATCAAAATGGTTGTCACTTTCTTCTTACCATTATGCATGAGTGTACTTTGTGTCTCACCTATCATTATCAATCATAACACTAATAATGAGTTGTGCATCTCATCTCTATAACACAAAGTCATGGTATGGAGAATATGTTTTAGCTTTGATCACTCTCTTGTATTAAATTTTTATTGCTCTAGGAATGATCATGGTTGTGCATTTCATCACTATAACATGAAGTCAAGGTGGTTTTGGTTATTTCTTAAGAAAAAAAAAGTTATGGGCCTAGAAATGATTATGACTTGAGTATATACTCAAAAATTCTCTATAGCTAAAAGACAAAATACTAGAGAAGTGTCATGACTTTTGCCTTAGACTTGATGGCTCTATAATGAGAAAGAGATGATGCTAGAGAAATAATATGACTTTTAGCACTATTGAAGTACTTGAGAGTTGTAACATAAAATTAATATCATAGCCATACAAAATATTATGAGCTGGTGTGAATGTGACTACAATAAAATGTTACAACTGAATAGAATATGTTATATAGTGAAATAATTATGTCAAATAGGTGGTAGAGTCTTGACATCTGAAGATGTTTATGGCTATTTGTGTAGAGCTTTTACTAATACTAGAAATCAAAACTTTTCTATAAGCTCAATAAGATGTAATAAAGTTGTAATATAAGGAATGCTATGGTTTTAGATGACTTTTCATTCTCATCCTAGATAACAAATCCACTATGTTTCATATTTCATATAAAAACTACCTAATTTCATATTTAGTCATCATAATCTATCAGAACTATAATTTAGTAAATTATATTATGTAAAGCCTTTTTCAACAAATACATCATGTATAATTACCAAAATAATTAAGATTTTTTAGTATTTGGTATACTGAACAAAATTGCACACTAAATAATTTCTTATCACTGAGTAATTACTCTCCCTCTATAAAAAAATATAACTTTTCACTCGTCCTACATAAGTATTTGCTATGATTTGGTTTTAGCATCATAGTATGTCTAGATGGTGAGGTTATATCTTTTTGTGTATATGTAAATGAGTCTCTGTGGGGTTTAAGTTTGATGACTAAATTTGTAGGTGCAAAATTATTTGTGTGAGTTAGTACATTTATTTTATCTCACCATATAAAAAAATTTATTGGGTTACGTTCAAAGTAGTGTTACATTTAACATCCATGGTTATTAATCAATGAGTTGTTACCGTCATCAATGATCTCAAATATCCAGACTTGTTTCATTGTATAATCTCTCACTATCTCTTTTCTTCATGAACTTTCTTTCTACATTATATCATATTCTATATTTTTTTTCAGGACTTCCCTTATTTATTTTCTCTTTCCTAGGATGATGTAGCTTTTTAGATTATCACTATTTCATCATCCTTGATGCCATGATGTTATTGATTCTCATTACTTTTTACTGAGATGTACTTTGAGCTTTTTCTTTCTAGATCTCTGAAGTCATAGTGTTGAGGTTTGTGATAACTTATTTTTTTAGCTTATATACCACCATAGTCATATTGCAAGTCAAAGTCATGACTTTCATTGTTACATCTAATTCTTTTTATCCTTTCTTTAGATTCTCTATAATTATTATTAAAGATGTGTATTCCTCTATCATTTCATCAGTCACCTATTGGGATTCTATCTCTTTTTTTACTATATGAGTATTCTTTCAATCTTCTACATCATTTTCTCCATACAATAATGAAAATAATTTAGGCATTTCGCTTTCCTTATTGATCTTTTTGGATTACTTTTCTTTTGACCCATTTGAAGTTGTGACTTTAAAAAAAATCATGACTTCATAGCAATCATTATCCTTAGTCTCATCTTCACTTTCATAATTTCATATTTCCTCTTCTATATCATCTTACTCATCTCTAATGGGCCTATAGTTTTATATAAATTCTATCTATCTAAAGCCCAAGTTTTGTTTCCTTGTTATGTGAAAGAAGTTATTTATCCTCCAATAAACTTTCTCAACATCATTTGTTCTCTATGTTCCTTTGAATATTGAATTTTATTTGCTCTTCACCTAGGTAAAGTGTTAACTTTTCCTTTTTGTCATCAATAAGGGCTTGTCTAGTAGTCAAAAATGGTTATCTCAAAATCATTAAAGCATATTGGTCTTCTTCCATATTTAATACCATAAAACCTACAAGAATAATAAATACATCATCTTTAGCCAGCATGTCTTTAATAATAAATATTGGGTGCTTAGTTGATCAATTGGTCATTTTCAATGAGAGAGACATTAGAGTGATCTCGCCAAATTTTAGTTATTTGACAAAGACATCAAGTTGGAGCTCAAAACCAAATAGTATATTTCAGAATGTATGATTCCCAATTATGTATGGTTTCATAAAATTTTTATAATCCATCAACTTCCTCAGAAGTATTGTTAATAATTTCATAATATTTCTTAGGCATATTCACAGTTTCATATGTCTTCAACTTTCTCTTATTACTCATGATATCGTTTATGAATTTTACATAATTTGGCATTTGAGATAATATTTCCGCAAATGGGATACTTAATTCTAACTTATATAAAATATTGAAAAACTTCTTAAATTATTCATCTAATTTTCCATTTCTGAAACATTGTGAAATATGAAGGTTTAGGATGAAATTATTCCCAGCATCATTTTTTTATCATATTCATCTTTCTAGTGCTTTTGATAATTTCTATTCATTCAATTATGACTCCTTATTTTGTCACCACTAAGTGGTTGAGTTGGGATTGGGGGCCACAACTTTTGAAAATGTCATTGTGGAAGCTATAACTTTTGGAAAAGTTATAGTATTATTAGTTCTAACTCCCTCTATTTCAACTTTCTCTATTTGTTTCCTCTCAATCTCTTTGTCGCTTCTAAGTATAATTGTTAAATACTTTTTTAGGTTTGTCTCAATGTCACTTGGTAGTTTATTGATGTTATTCTCCTTCACTTATAATATCAATCATCTGATTTAATTCTTTATACTCCTCATTATCGCATTTATGTATTCCAACTTAGTCTCAAACCTCTCCATATGGTCCTCTTGAAGATCATTTCTTCTTATCATTTTGATCAGTAATTCACTCTTTGAATATTGATAATATGAGCTTGATCCTCCTTGAATATTATGTCTCATGAAATTATTCCCAACATTCTTTAGAATTATTCAATATTATGCTACCTATTTCTATAGTCTCCATATAAAAAATTTTGGTGATTTATTATGTTCAGATAGTAGTGTATGGAGATATTAATATTGGGTCAAAACACACTATTTTTTTTGCAAACTATTAGTCTCTTCCACTTGATAAATAATATCTAAATTCATTGTTTTTAGTGGTTGTAAAATAGTGCTTTTTCTCCTTTTTCATTTCTCCTCTTGGACTTTTTATTTTTTAAGAAATATTTTCTCTTTTGACTCCACCATGATAAATTTGTCCAATGCTAATTCACTGTGTTTTTTTCAGCTAAAATTATGGTTGTTCAAAGTTTGGTAGTTCTTCACCAACTCATCAAATAATTTTATAATTATTTGAAACTTTGTTATGATGCCTAATTTTTAGAATTTAGAAAATATTTGAAAAGCTTATTGGATGAGGGTCTCTTATCTTACTATTCCTGCAAATGTATGATTGTACAAATAGCAAAGAGTCTAGACATTAATCTCATATATACTGTGTACATAATTCGATCAACCAATTATGAGTCAACTACTACTCTAGGTGAGAGGATAAAATTGAGTTTTTGGTAAGATTGTTAAATTCTAGAATTGGCCTATTTTATTATGCATATTATTTATCTAAATTATTTGGTTTTTATTCTACTTAGTTATAGAATAAAATTTTGACTCTTGTGAAAAGGCACTAGTATCCTATTAGGTATATAAGGTAGTTTTCAACTAATATAAGTCCTCATCAATGATGGTCCCCTCATTTTTATCCCATCGGGATAATATTCTATAAAACATCCACATCAATTGAGAGTCAGTTTATATAAGATATGTATAAAGGATTAACTTATTAAAATATTCATGTTTTTGGCTTCGTAAATATCATACTCACAAAATTAAGCTTGTCTCAATATTAGGTTCTGATATATAGATTTATCTCACACGTCATGATCAAAAAGACTATTACTTCATTCCTACTATTATGCATGAGTATGCTTTGTAACTTACATATTACTATCCACCAAGATAACATGCATAAACTAACTAATAGTAAAATCCTAGCTTTTCATTTCTAAAACACAAAGTTATGGCATTATGAATAAGTTGTGTCTATGGTCATTTTTCTTGCTTTAGATTGCAATGACAATGGGAATAATCATAGGTTGTACATTTATTCTATGTAAAAAGTTATGACATTAGGATTATATTGTAACTTTGGGTTATATCTTGCATTATATTATTGTAGCACTGGGAAAGGTAGTGGTTATGCATTTCATCTCCATAACAAGAAGTTTTGGCATTGGGAATGACCATAACTTGTGCATTTTATCTTTATAACCCAAAATAATAATACTAGGAATGAGTCTTAGCTTTGCTAATTTCTTGGGAGCCAAGAGCTATGACCCTAGAAATTGTCATAACTCGAGTAAGTATTTTCTAGAACTTTTTGTAGCTCTTTAACAAGAAAGTCGTAGTATTTGAGAAGTTCAAATCTTTTAGTAATTGTGAAGTATTTAATTATTATGATATAAAATTAATATCATGACCATAAAAAATATTATGAGCTAGTATAGTTATGACTCATAAAATATTTTTTTAACTAAAAAAATGTATTACACAATCATATAATTATATCAAAGAGGATATACAAAGATTTGTGTTACTATTTGTGTAGAGTTTTAAAAAAAATGGATATCAAAACTATCTTATAAGCTCAAAAAAGATGAACAAAGTCATGACACATTAAATGTTATGATTTTACATGACTTTTTGCTCTCCACCTACTAAATAAATCCACCAAGTTTCACATTCTGCACAAAAACCATCCAATTTCTATACTATTTATCATAATCTATTAAAACTACAATTTAATGAAAATATTCTATTTAAAACTCTTTCTTATGTAGATATATCATGCATAATCACTAAAATAACTAAAATTATTTGATATTTGGCATACCAAATAATAGTCTAGAATAGATTTCTCAAAGATTTTTTCCATGTTTATCTTATATCCCTTTATTTAAAAAAAATAGAAAGATGAAGAGTAGCCTACAAGATGAGGCTTAGAAAATAAAACTAGACATATGTCATCTCATTCATCTCTCCCCTTGCTATGGTGGCCAATGAATATCCAATTCTTAGGGCACATGGTAGCCAAGGAAAGAGATTATGGGGAATTTTAAAAAGGTCAAATGTGTGCTTAGTTGATCGAGGCCAACTGTAATAACTGATTTACATAGTTTTAAGGGTTGATAGATAATTATCATCATTTGTTGAGATTTTTCCTAGGATAGCTTTGCCCTTGATTAATTTGATCATGAAAAATACATAGTTCAAGTAGAGTGACAAGTGTGAAATAGCATTTTAATGAGTTGAAGACCAAGTTAGTTATAGCCTTGGGGCTATAACTAACTTGAATGATTTGGATTATGGAATGTCTTCTTTTGTGATTCACATAGATACTTTATTGAATGATTTGGATTATGTGTTAATGCAAAGTAGAAGAGTAATTGCCTATTGATCTCATTAATTCAATCTTAATGAAAAGAACTATCCTATGCATGACTTAGAACTAGTGGTAATGGAAGGAGTATCTCAAGGACTATGACTTTATGTTGCATTACAATCCCGACAAGACCAATAATGTGGTAGATGCTTTGAGTAGGACAAGTCATGAAACCTTAATTTCATTAAGACTCTAACAGTAAAAAATAGTATCATCAGTTTAAAACTTTGGGCTTCAAAAGAAAGAAGACAATGAACCAGGTTTTCTATATAATTTGAAACTTAAACATGTTCTGGTTTAGTAGTTAATTGAAGTTCAGAGAGAAGATGTGGAGTTGAAGGAAATTTTGCAAAATTAAGCAATAGCTAGAGGTATTGAGTAGAGGCTATCTACAAGTGGTGACCACCAGTTTAAAAGAAGGCTTTTCAATCCTCAAGGCTTAAAGAAGCAATTTTTTAAATATATACATCACTCCAAGTTTTCCATTCATCATGAAAATACAAAGATATATAAATACATGAGAAGATACTTTTGATGGCCAAGTATGAAACAAAATATGGTTGACATTGTAAAGTACTTAGTTATTTATTAGTGAAGGTTGGGCATCAAAATCTTGGAGGATTGTTGCCATCACTATCTCTCCTCAGTGGAAATGAAAATATGTGACCATGGACTTTTCTATGGGATTACCCTAGACATTAGGGTAGTGTAATATCATCTAGGTTATTATTGACTAGTTGACTAATTCAACTCATTTCTTTCTTATTCAAACTAGCAATACCCTGAATGCATTGTGCTAGTTATATATTAAAAAAAAATCATTTGGTTGAATAGAGGCTCAACATCAATCATTTTGAGTATGGATACATAATTTACTTCAAGTTTTGGCAAAAATTCTAGAAGGTCTTTGAAACTTAATTCAAGATGAGCACTACTTTTCATCAATGGATTGGTAGTCAATTTGAGCGCACAATTTAAATTTTTGAAGACATATTTTGAGCATGTGTACTTGAATTTAATGGTAGTTGAGTTGAGCATTTACCATGGGATGAATTTGCTTACAACAACAATTAAAAATCTAATATTTGTTTCATACGTTTTGAAGTGCTTTATGGTAGACCTTGAAGGTTCTTAGAATTTGGTGTGTTGTGTGAACTTGGGATTAGAACTAATCCAAGAAAACCATGAAAAAGTTAAGTGATTCATGAAAAGTAACTTTGAGTGAAAATAGAAAAAAGAGGTATGCAAATAGAAGAATAGTTCTAAAGCTTGAATTTGCAAATTTAATTTTTCTAAAAGTTTTTTCTCATAAGAATGTACATCATTTTAGCAAGAAAAAGAAGCTTGTGCTATGATAAGTTGGGCCCATTTGAGATATTGGTGAGAATAAAACTGATTACTTATTAATTGACATTTCCACCTTTGTATATACTCATTTATATGATCTGTTTTGCATATCAATGTTGTGTAATTACTATTCATATCTGAGTTATTTGATTGATTTTATTGTAGTTCCCTTGTGGGAGGGTGTGACATATGAAGAAACATTTGTTCAGATCCTAGACTAGAAAATAAATGTGCTAAGAAATAAATTGATCTACTTGATAAAACTCATTTTGTAGCATCATGGAGTACAAAGAGTAACTTGAAAAAATAAAAATGAGTTACATAGTTGTGAAAGGCACAAGGTGCACCAAGGCGCAAGGTGCCCTTGAGGCACAAGGCACCCTTAAGGCGTACCAAGGCGCAAGATGCCCTTAAGGCACAAAGCACTCTTAAGGCGCAAGGCACCTTGAAGACAAATGTTTTTTTTTAATGTAAGGCACACCCTATTTTACATATATATTTAATGAGCCTTGCCTGTAGATAGCTTCGCGCCTCAGGGAAGGTGCGCCTACACAAAGGTGCCCCTTGCCCAAAGGTGAGGCGCCATGTTTGAGCTTCGCCTGTGTCTAACCCTAAGCATACCTAAGACGCGCCTTACACACCCATGATGAGTTACCACAAAATTTTCTTCATCTCTTTAAATCATGAATTTTCTAATTAAGAGAACAAAATTCTTTTAAGGGTGGTAGGGCTGTGAAGCTTGAAAAATATTTCTCTCAATTTTAATTATTTAATCCAAATTGAACAGCATGATTATGTGGTTAACTAATGGAAAATAAAATTGGTTAACGTTATTTTTATCTTCAAAAATGAGTTCAGAATGAAAAAGAGTGAAAAATAAAACTAAATTTGCTAAGTTTTATGTTTTATAGAGAAAGTTAGGCTAGTTCAAAATCTAGAATAAATTTAGTCTTATCCCTTAAAAAAAAGATAAAATTTCAATTCTTTCATTCCAATTTCTTTCTCTTCATAGTTTTTTGTAATTTTTTTTAGGAAGTGATCAAGCTGAAAAACTCACTTTCTCAACAAAAAATATATAAGGGAGGACTATAATCTCAATGAGGAATATTAGGATAGAGATGAATTAATGTATTTCAATGTTCCTGCATGATATATTAAATTGGGCATGAATTTGTTCAAATTTTCATCTCTATTTTACTATTCTTTTAGTTTGAAATTGGAATAAGATTATAGAGGTTGATTTTGAATTTTAGAAATAGAGTTTGAGGATTATGATTTGAAAAATCTTGGTTGAAGTAATAAATTTCTAGAAATTTATGTGCAAATTTCATGCATTGCATGACTCATTATATATAATTACTTTGTGATGTGTGATATTATATATTTTTTAGAAAGTGATTAAACTCATGAACTCCTCTTTCTCAACAAAAAATATTTAAGAGAAAACTATAATCTCAATGAGGAAGGTTGGGATTGAGATGAATTAAATATTTTAATGTTCTTGCTTGATATATTACATTTGACATCAATTTGTTCAAATTTTCATCTCTATTTTTTTATTCTTTTAGTTTGAGATTGGATTAAGATTAGAGTTTGATTTTAAATTTTGGAGTGAAAGTTTGATGGGCCTGGAAAAACTTGGTTGAAGTAATAAATTTCTAGAAATTTATGTGAAATTTTCATGCATTGCATGACTAGTTATATATAATTTACTTTGTGATGTGTGATACTATATATTCCTACTGGAATACCATGTCTATACATTATCAATGTTTACATGCATATCACAAATACAAATCACTTGTTTTGTGATTTATATACATGTGGTACAATTTTAACATCATACAATTTGAACATGCATATCACAATTACAAATGGAATATATATCACAATTAAAAATCACATATATATCACACAAATTGAATATCATGCAAAACCATTTTCAAATACATTGTCAATGTTCATATACATATCAATGTGCAAATGTTTTCATCAAAAATGATGTGACACGACTCTTATATAGACAATGGTGTATGTAAAAAAACATAAAATTGCATTATATACTACATGGTAGTATATATGTGTGTTTATACACCAATACACACGCACGCACGCACACACACACACATGACTATCTAGATATATCTATACTATGAAATATAAACAAGTATATAGATAGTGTAAATATGAAAAGGATTTACACATGTATTGCTAATTAAAGTGTGTGCATGTTCCTACATTGCATTATATACATATACATCAACACACACACACACACACACACACACACACACACACACACACACACATATATATATATTACTAGTATTAAAAAGTGTGTGTGTGTGTGTGTGTGTGCATAAATATATACACATGAAAATACATATACATACATATAGACAATATATCAATAAAAAATACATATAAATGATTTTTTATAAGTGTTCATGTGTGTGTAGCATATACACAGACACTTCCAAAGATATAATATAAAACACACACACAAACACACACACATATATATATATCACAACACACAATGTTACACAATGTTATATATATATATATCACAACACACACATGAACAATCATAAACATGCATTCATCATAATGATTGAAATTGCACCTAACAAACAACTATGAATAATACACCAAGCAAAACTACCTCAAAACAAGTTACACAATATAAGTACTAATATAACCATCAAGAAGAAAAATATATAATCAATCCAAAGAATTCTTGCAAATCCTTGACTCCTTGTATTGTGGGAAACTTTGTTACATTTAGAACAATACACAACCTATTTGTGCATAAATTGAGAGTCCATACTTTCTTTTAGTGTTTTAGGTAGAAGTTCAGAGTGAGGAGGATGTAAATAGAAGTGAATAGTGCAAGTCATCATAACAAATTGATATCAAATCATGTGTGTCTATCCCTAAAAATGAGCCTAAACATACTAAATCTTGTTTTACAAATTTATCCTAATAATTAAGAAAATTAATCATAAATTGACTAATTGACAATAGTACAACACATGCATGCTAACATGGGTGCCCAACATTTTGCAATTTCTACAAATGTACTTTTTATTAATGATATCAACATTAATGTGAGCCCAACCACGACAAAATCTGAAAATATTATTCATAAATTGAGACATTGGTAATGACTGACATAAGTTCCATATCTAATAATAACATTGAACACAAACCCATACATTGATAAGCTCAACAAGTTTGATTATCATTTTATCTCATCTTTTCATTAGGAAGTTAGACATTGCCTAATATTTTAGTTCATTTGATTTGACATTAATTACTAGATCATTATTACAATTTTTTCGTTCTACCAAGTATACATTATAGTCATGGTCCAACCAAGTATATACAATACTAGAAAGTAAGTTTAATATATATTCCTCCCTCTTGCTCCTTTTAGTATTATGCCTTTCCAAAATTCTACAAAAATTCTATTTTGAGTCATGATAAAAATAAGCATGATTTTCCATATCAAATAACTATGAATAGTATACATAAGGGTTAGGTATTTATTGATTTTCCATATCAACAATAACACTCTTTAGATTTTTTTAAAAGTAAAGTAAATCATCATCATTCATCAAGTTAATCACCTCAAACATTAAAGAAAACATAAAATCATTAGTATCATATATTGTAGTAGAGAAAAAAGCCTCATCATAACAACCACTCATTTTTGATGAGTTGATAGAAATAACATGCTAACAATACATAATAAAACCTTGAATATATGTAGAATGTGCAACAAAAAATTATTCAAAATGTTCATCTGCTAAATGAATAAAACTCTACAATAATTATTGAGTTTGTTTTTACAATGTACTGATACATCCATGATAATAATTTATAATAATTGCAAGAAAGTCCAAGTATATATTTTGTTGAATTCTTGATGATGTGTCATTCTTGATGATAAGTTACATGTGAATCATGTTGCCTGATAAAATCCTTACATATTCATAGATATTATGAATTAATTAGATAATAATGACAATGAGGACAACTGACCTTTTAGGTTGAACAATATTGTGTCTTTATTATAGTGTTAAAATTTATTATTTATGACATAGTCCCAAAAGCATATTGGACAATTATTTTTCACCTAATAAAGTTACACAAATATATGAGTAGTACAAGTAATAAAATTAGACATAAGTCCAAACATCAATATCATAAGAATCGTGTATGTAATTTAACAATCTAATAGTAAACTAATTACTGCTCAAATTGAGTAGGTAGACTTGAGTTTTCAAAAAGATACTTTATTCTATGATTGACTCACTTCCTAATGTATGATAATATTTTATTAGTACTTGGGTAATATAATGATTATGTATCATATGAATATTATATTAGTGTTTTAATATCATAGTATTCATTTGGCATACAAAATGACTATCATCATTGAACTATCACTAGAGGATAATCTCCTCATAGTTGTGTTCTATGTATTTCACTAGCAAAATCACACATCATTTTCTTCCTAGGTCTCATACATATCTACTTCCCAAAGATAATACGTCAGCTACTCTTGATACTACTTCGAGTATGTATTTCTATTTGTTGTCATATAATATCTAAAAGGTATGACATGGTGTGGTAATAAATACATTTATAATTTCAAATTTTTAAGCATTATACTTGCAATAATTAATATATATCTTCTCATGAATCTCACATATGAAAATCATATAAGAAGAAATGGCTTATAGGATTACCACTACAATATGAGATATCTCCACTTGCATGTAAACTATGATATACCTATTACTATCCATCACAACCAATATATGATTCTTATAATATGGTGAAATTCCTATATCAAATTTCTATTTAACCCAATTGAATATTAATTATTTTAGAATATGCATAATAAATATGTCTTAAATAGATTTCTACTAAAGACTTCGTATCATACTTATATAATTAAACTTACCTCAATTTAAAGTTTTCACATATTAATTTATCTCATTTATTAAGAATAAAAGAGTTATCACTTCTTTCTTATCATACCCCATAAGTATGTCCCATGATAAACATGTTGCCATCCATCATGATTGATATGCATAAACTTATGATATTATGAAAACACGAAATTTTACATTTAATTATCATCCAAACAAACCACAACATTACCACTAATATAAATACTATATATTCACATCATTATCATAAGTACATAAAACAAAATATAGATCCCAATTTAGTCTGATATTTGGGGAAGAATTTATGTGAGATGTTTGAAGTAGCATCTCATGAACCTAATCCCAAACAATTATTGCTTGTGTTTATCTTGGATTTGCTTCTAATTTAGGATTGAAAGTCATGTTGACTAGGATTAACATGCTCTTAGCTTGAAATCTAATTTTCTATCTCTTTTTTTTTGTGAAATCTTCTAACTATTGCTTTTATACGTTGGGATTCCATCCAATTCTTTAAGTTGAAATTTATAGCATTGGATTCAGGTCATGACTTTATTGTCTCATTGTATCTTATTTGAAGTATAATAGTCATGTCATCAATAAATATCATGTCTCAAGTAACTCTTCTCTAAAATACAAGAATGTGGTTGCAAGAATATCATGATTGAAATAATTTCTCTTTGAAAAATAAAGTCAGTACTTAGAATAATCATAAATTATGCATTTATCTCTAAAACACAAAATTATAGTACTAAGAATAATTATGACTAGATATTTTTTCTCTGGATCATAAAGTCATGATGATAGGAAATATCATGAATGAAATAAATGCTCTATAGAGCACAAAGTCACAAGATAAAATATTACCATGATTAGATTTACTTAGTATTTTGGCTCTGTATCAATTAAATAATGATAATGAAAAATACTACAATATATTGTATTAGTGATGTACTTGGCTATTGCGATATGAAAATAAAGTCATTATTATTTTTTAGATATAGTATATTCATGATTCTAAGAAAATATCATGATCACAAAGATATTATTATACAATAAAAAGATTATGATATCTCAATGATAGAGGTATTATATATAACGATTGTTATATCTTATTGTATAGATTTATCACTAAGAAAATATATCGTAACTACTATGTAGGCTTATGAAAAATGTAAACAAGTCATGACATAGTAAATATCATGATTGTCCATTATTTTTCTCCCTTCTAAATTATTATTTCACCAAATCCACTAATTTTACCCAAAATATACTCAATTTTACTAATATTCATTAAATTCCCTCAAAAGAGTCATCTAGTTAAATCTTTTTATTTAAAGGTCTAATACATACAAGCACATTAATAATTTCATATCAAATAACCCAAAAAATTAATACATAGAGTGTTGAAGAAATAACAAACAAAGATAAGCAAGATCTTCTAACATATGATAATAAAAATTATTAAGAGTATGTACCTAAACAACACTAGTGTTTCCTATAATATGATCAATAATTTTATAAGGGCTGTCAACAATATTGGATACCAAAAAATATGTATTTTAAATAATTTTTTTAAAATTTATATTGGAATCATCTAGTTAAGACCATTAAGTTAACAATATTATGAAAAATAATTGCACTTGAGAACATTTGACCCACCCCCATAATAGCATTATCATACCAAGATAATTTAAGTGTAGAGCCATGTGATTTAGTATGTATTCATGAAAAACCACATGAAACTAATAACTAATAATTGATCAATGTATCAAAGTGCTCTATGTACATACAATGGCACATGAATTAATCATGTGCAAAATTAGAACCAACAGCTAGGTGAAAGAATCGCAACAATACATATCATTAAAACATAACATCTTTGACTTAAAAGTGAAGTGACTTTATATGCATTCATATGTTGGCACAAGCATGACTAAAAAGTGAGTCAAAAGTGATGTTATGCTGGACAACAATGAATTTGGCATGACTGCCCTTGGCCTTCTATTCCACTGATGCATTATTACTCTTAATCAATTCCTAACCTTTATGAATAAAACAATATATTTCAGGATACATTCCCTTTCAAAAATTAAAATAAATCTATATTATATTAAAGTAATAAAATATATTAATCAAACAATGAGCATGTGTGTGTGTGTGTGTGTGTGTGTGTGTAAATATGTGTCAAATCTCTATCATATATAAACATATAGACACACAATTATATGGATATATAGATATATACAATCATATATATATATATATAGACAATATTATAAATGTGTATATGAACCATAGTATATATGTTTGTGTATGTACCCATAATAGTGTGTGTGTGTGTCTGTGTGTGTGTGTATATAACAAAAGTAAAAAAGAACACACACACACACACACACACATATATATGCCTATAAATAAATTGTATTTACATATATAAGCATATTTATTGTTGCATTTATATAATGTATACCACTCTACACACACGTGCACACACGCACACACAATATATAATAATATACAATAATATACAATAATATATAATAATATATAACCATATATATATATATATATATATATATATATATATTATATGCATGCTTATTTTGACATATATATGTATGTATTTTTTATGATGATCATTGGCCTTCTATTCAGCTGATCTATTATTACTCTTAATTTAATTCTGCACCTTTATGAATAAAGCATAATATTTCATCATACATTTACTTTCTAAAAACTGTGATAAATCTATATTTTAACAAAGTAATTAGATATATTTAATTCAACATTGAGCAGGTATACATATATACATATACAACCATATATACATAGACAACGTTATAAATGAGCATATGCACCATAGTATAAATGTATGTGGGTCTATACCTATAATAGTGTGTGTTTATATAACACTAGTAAAATTGAACATATATATAAAATAATAAATATGCCTATATATAAATTGTATTTACATATATAAGCATATTTATTGTTGTATTTATATAAATACATACTACTCTATACACAGAGAATATATAATAATATAAAATAAAATATAATAATATATAACCATATGTGTGTGTGTGTGTGTACATATTTATATAAGATTATAAATGTATAATATTTGTACATAAGATACACACAAATGAACACACCCACACACACACACATAGATGTGTGTTTGTGTATGTGTAGCATAGTATATATCTATATATACTATGCTATTGTAATGTTCATGTTCTTGATAATCTTTGTAATTTTCTTATTATTTAGTTTCATATAGAAAAATTCCATATTTATTATATTTATGTATAATTTTTGGATGTAATTTTTGTATTTCGACTTATAACATTCAAAAGTTCATTAGTGTCCAAAGTTGACAACTATCTTGAAATTGATATCATTCATTTGTGCTATTTAGAATTATGAAGGAACTTCGAGAGATATTATTCATGTTAGATGTGTGTGTGTGTGTGTGTGTACAGACACAACAATATACTATGTATGTACAAGTATATATATATATATATATCAATATATATGCATATACATATATTCGTATATGATCATTTATACATACATACATACATACATATATATATATATATATATATATATATGCAGTAATATATAAGTATATATATATGCATATATATTGCTGTGTGTGTGTGTGTGTGGGTGGATACTATACACTATAATATACATTTATATATATACAACACTAAATATGTCAATATATATAAATATACTTAAGACTGTTATGCCTATGTGTGTATGTATATACGCACAATAATGTTTAAGTGTATACATATAGTCATACATACTACTATGTATTTACATATAAAATACTTGTATACTATTATACACACTACTGTGCATGTGTATATGTATACATAAGATCCACACACACACACACACACACACACACATGATCTATGTAGACCATCAGAATTACATAAGATGATAATAAATTTTGTGAAAATTTAGTTTACTCTTAAATCTATTCAACAATTTGAATACTATTGATCTATTTCGATTGTTATTCATTTATGTTTGAGCAATATTTAACATATGTTTGATGATATATATTCAATGACACTACATAGAAAATTTTCTTGATAATTATTGATTTTTTAATAAAATTTGATGGTCATTCAATATTATTCAATAAATTCAGATTAAATTCAATAACAATTGAATAAGTTTCCATGAGTTTTAAAAGTAAATTTTTGTAATTTTTAATATTTGTAAATGTTGGCTCCTTTCTTTAGTTCATTGACATCAATTTTTACTTTTCAATGATATAGAATAAAATTAATCTAGAAAGTAATATTGTCACCTTTCTAGTAGAAAGCATATTAAGGGATGGAAGAATAATGTTTGTTGTGCTCCCCCATAAAAATTTAAGAATTTGAAACTTATCTTTTTACGTTTAAAAAAAAGACACCAAAATCTTAAAATATTTAAATTTAGTGCACTCTATTACTTTATCCTAAGCTAACATTGCCCTCTTCCATTGGCCCTCTCCCATTGGCCCTAGCCCTCTCTCATCGAGCTAGATGGAGCTCGTGGTCGCGCTCTTGGAGCTCGAGCTCGAGCTTCTTCGAGCTCCAGGAGCTTGACGTCATATTCCATCGAGTTTCTGGAGCTAGACCAAGAGCTCCATTGAGCCCCTGTAGCCCAAACGACAAGCTCGACGGAGCTCGACCCCTCGACGAAGGAGCTCGTGGAGACGTGGGGGTGGAAGAGAGGGGCGAGAGGTGAGGGCTAGCGGCGAAGGCTAGTGGCGAGAGCGAGGGAGGGGCAGGCGAGAGGGTAGTTTAGGACTTACGAATTTGAGTGCACTTATTTTTTATTTATTTTTAGTTTTGTCTTTTTAAAAAATATCAAAAGTTTAGCTTCTAAATCTTAAAAATTTTTGGAAGAATGGGGTAGGCGAGAGAGTAGTTTAGGATTTATGAATTTGAAAGAGAGGGGCGAGAGGTGAGGGCAAATGGGCGAGGGAGAGAGGCGAGGGGCGAGGACGAGGGCTAGCGGTGAGGGTGAGGGCTAGCGGCAAGGGTTAGTGGCGAGGGCGAGGGCTAGCGGCAAGGACGAGGGAGGGGCGAGGGCTAGCGGCGAAGGCTAGTGGCGAGAGCGAGGGAGGGGCGAGGGGCAGACGAGAGGGTAGTTTAGGACTTACGAATTTGGGTGCACTTATTTTTTATTTATTTTTAGTTTTGTCTTTTTAAAAAATATCAAATGTTTAGCTTCTAAATCTTACAAATTTTTGGATAAACATCCCAAAGCATAATTCCCCCTTAAGGGATTGTGTCTAAATTTTTTTTTTTTTTTTTTTTTTTTGTAAAGCAATGTTTATACCTTCTAGATCTATAATTATGATTGACAAAAGTGAACATGAATCGGAAGTAGCAGTGCAACAAAACATCAATTCCTCATGGTAAAGATAATATAAAATTTGTGTATCAATGTGAGTCACCATTGTGGACAGAAATTTCTACAAATTCTTATGAGAATATTGCCAACAATACTCATTCCTTCCATTGTGGCTAAAAACTAGAGGGCAATATTATAGTGGTGGATAACATACATGAAGAAAGAAGCTAGATAATTAACATAAAATTATCTATTATTAGATGTACTCTCACATGTTCAATATTTTAGTTTCAAAGTGTATCCATAAACACTGCATTTTGTTGTTGATATCATTAATAATCCATCATGTGAGATTCAATACCTCATCAAAGCTAAGAATGCTTCATAGATCTATACCAGATATAAATATTCATGCCAACCTGCTTGTGTGGTTTCTTAACCATCAATATATCATCAATGGAATAATAAAGGCCATTATTTTAAATATTTTGTTTCCCAACACATAACAAAAAATGCTTTCTCTGATTATGGAAACTTCAATCTCTACACATCATTTTAAGCATTTTATTTTAAATAATCATATATATAATTGAAAAAAAAAATCCAAACAGTAAACACAAAAATATTATCGAATTTCATCAAATATAATTAAATATTGTTAAATATTACTCTTGAGTATGAGGGTCCAAATGGCCATGGTTGGTTGGCATGATGTATTTTTTGGGTCGAACTGAGCCATAATGCTGGGATGCTCCAATTTAATGCTAGGCCATGCTGACCCGACATTCCTTAGAAACGAACGCAACATGACACATGTCAGCAAGCTCACCATGGTTAAATGTGATGGGTGTGCAGGGTTGGGTCAGCATGATTTTTGCCCCACTTGGCCTTGCCTATGGAATCCTGGCCAAGTCGCCACGAGCACAAGACCCCTGGCCTATGGAATCCTAGCTGGTGGCACTGGCGCATTGCCAGTGCCACTAGCTAGGTGATCATGGGTTAGTTCACAGGCCACCATTACACGAGCATGACACACACTAGGCCTTACCCCATGGGCACATGCCATATGGTCATGGGCCATTTGTGACCAAGCATGACTCTTGCTTGACTTATCTTGGCATGGATGCCTCGAGAACATGGCCCCTAGCTGACTGCACTATTGTGACTGGTGACAGTCAGGCAAGTAACGAGTCAATTATCGAGTCATGGATGCATGAGGATGAGTTGCACTTGACCTGCCCCCTAGGAACCTGCCAAGTGGTCAGAGATGCTAGAGCACATGATGGAAGTGTTGACCGGGCTGTTCGATATAGTTGATTGGGCCTCATGTGAATTACTCTTATACCCTTAATGAATATTTATTAAATCCACATGTAAATAGCTATAAAATATCTCTTTATTTTTCTTTTATCAATTATCAGAGCCAATATTAAACTCTGATTTTTTTTACCCAAGTCTACTAGATATTTTCATTATTGATCTTGCTTGGTTTTCTCTTTGAGCGACACTCACTTTTTCTCTTCTACTTCTCTTCATCTGTTCTTTTCTACTCTTAGAAATCTTTGTTAAAACAAGGATTTGTTGTTAATAAACAACAATCTAGTATCAGAGCATTGATATCTACCTTAGATTAAAATTATTTTTGAATGATTGCACGAAACTAATTTTTCCAGAATAGACGATCTCTAAAAACCCTAATTTATTTATCATGATTTCTTTAGATCTAGCACAGATTTGACTAGATCTGCTAAGATTTGAAGGTTTTGTGGTGTTTAAATCATATTTTCTACAAAACCCCCAGCCTTCTGTTCAAAAATTTTCAAGTTTTTTCAAACAAATATGTTTTCCAAAAATCAAACCTCATCAAACTCGGGATCAATCCATATTCCCTTGTTTGATGGTGAGAATTTTGATTATTGGCTTTTTAAAATGTGAACCCTATTTATCTCACAAGATATATGGGAAATCGTGGTCTCTGAATATGAAGATGCCACGAATTTCTTTGCTCTAGAGGATAAGGAATTACTACAATAGAAAGAATTAAGGAAATTAAATACGAAAGCATTACTTTTCATCCAACATGGTGTAAGTAATGCTATATTCCCCCGATTAATTGGCCGAACTCAAGCCAATGAGGCTCGTGGCCTCCTAATCGAGGAATAACAAGGAGACGAGAAAGCTCGAGGAGCTCTTCTGCACTCCCTGAGAAAGGACTTTGAGAATTTGAGCATGAAAAACTCAAATTCTCTTATTGAGTTTTCAACTCAGTTCCTTGATATGGTTAATCAACTTAAAATTCATGAAGAAGAAATCTCTGAGACTCGTCTGGTTGAAAAATTGTTAATCTGTATGCCATACAAATTTGATGCTTGTGTGGTCGTGATAGAGAAAACCAAAAATCTTTCGAAGTTAACTATTCAACAAATCCTGAGCTCACTAAATCTTATGAAAGTTGGCTGTTAAAGAGGGTAGAAGGCTCTAAAGAAATTACGATGCAGTTGAGATGGGAAAACAAGCTCAACAAAGATGATATTCAATCCAGAGAAATAAGAAACAGAAGACCAAGCCAAAGATATGGTTCTAAATCTAAAAATAAAAATACAATTAAAAACGGCTCTTCTTCTTCTACACTATCTGTTGACTCATATAAGGATCAATATGTCTCTTGCAATATATGCAAGAGATCAAACCACGTTGCAACAAAGTGTTGGTTTCGAAAACAAAACCAATGCCTAAACTGTAAAAGGTTTGGACATAACTCAAATGACTTTAAAAACATTTCTAAACAAAATGTTGGCTTTGCAGAGCGAGTAGCCTCTGTAGAGCATCTGTGTTATGCAAATGAAACAGATGAGACATCTTCACCAAACACTAGGTTTCTGAATAGTAATTGTTCAAATCATATGTCTGGAAACAAGAAAATATTTGTGAATTTACTTCTAGTCATAAATTCACAAGTAAAATTAGGCAATTGTGATTTAGTTGAGGCAAAAGTCAAAGACAAAGTGGCAGTACCCACTTGCACTGGAATTAAGTTTATAAAAGATGTACTTTTGGTTTCAACATTGGACCAGAATTTACTAAGTGTTGGTCAATTAATTGAAAAATGATACATACTATAATTCAAAAATAATGCATGTAAAATATTTGATCACGAAAGTGATCAACTCTCATGGATTGTAAAAATGTCAAGTGGAAGAAGTTTTCCACTGATATTTGTTAAGAGAACAGACAATGCATTATCCATGAATGTCCAGTCTGAAGCTTCTCTTTGGCACAGGAGGTCTGGGCACTTAAACTATTTAAGCCTACAAAATATTTTTCAAAAAAATTTGGTAAATGGAGTACCTTCAAACCTTGTCATTCCCAATTCTGTGTGTGAGGAATGCTCTTTGGGAAAACAAACCAGGAAAAATTTTCCTAAGCACTCTACTTGGAAAGTCATTGAATCATTAGAATTGATGCATGCTGATATATGTGAACCCATGTTAGTGCACATGTGTGTTTTTTTCTTGAAGCACAAGTCTGAGTCACTTGATTGCTTCAAGAAGCTCATGTCCCTTGTCGAAAGACAATCTAGACTAAGTGTAAAAACACTTAGAACAGACAGAGGAGGTAAATTCCTCTCTCAATAATTCACGGATTTTTGTGAATTAAAAAGTATAATTAGGTAATTGACTACTATCTACTCATCACAACAAAATGAAGTTGTGGAGAGGAAAAATAGAATAGTAATGGAGATGGATAAGTCAATCCTGAATGAGAAATGTCTACCAAAAAACTATTGGGCAGAAGCAGTGAACACATCAGTGTATCTGCTCAATAAGTGTCTCACTAAAGTACTAGACAATCTTACTCCAGTGCGAGCCTGGACTGGCAGAAAACCCAGTGTTAAACACTTAAGGGTATTCGAGAGTGTTTACTACTCCAATATACTAAATGCACACAGAACTAAGTTGGACTCAAAAAGTCTAAAGTATATTTTAGTAGGATATAGTCTGCAATCCAAGGGTTACAGACTGTATTCACCAGAAACTAAGTCAATCTGGTGAGTAGAGTCATATTAATTGATGAAAATAGTAAATGGGGTGAAAGCCTTAATCAAGTCCAATCTTGAATTAAAAATGACTGTAAAGAAATTGCTACAACTAGCAATAAGCTAATAAGCACTCCAAGGTAAGATTTCAACTCCCCTTCTGACTTTACTTCTGAATATGATACTGAATGTATGTCTAAATCTGCTTCTGAATATAATTCTAAATCTATTTCTAATTCTGAATCTATGTCTATTTTATCTCAATAAATAAAATAAATACTCCTGTTAAATATAAAGACCTATCGAACATTTATCATAGATGTAACTACGCATCAGGGGAGTGAATACTGTGTTTATAGACTAAATAAGACTTTATATGGGTTGAAATAAGCTACTCGTGCTTGGTATTAACAAATAAATTTTTGCTTATTGAATCAAGGATTCAACAGAAGTAAGAGTGAGCCTACACTCTACATTAATAGAGATAAAAAATCTGGAATTTTAATTGTCTCCATCTATGTGAAAAATATTATTTTCACAAGCAATAAAACTGAATTAATATATAATTTTAGAAGAGAAATGGAGACTAGGTATGAAATATCAAACCTAGGAAACCTAAGACAATTCTTAGGACTTGAAATAACTCAAGATATAAGTTGTGTGTCCATCTCTCAAGTCACATACATAAAGTCATTACTGAAAAACTTTACAATGAGAGACTGTAAGCATGTCTCTACCCCCATAGAAGTAAATCAAAAACTACTTTTTGCCTAAGGAAGACTAGTGAATGGAAAAATATACATAAGCTTAATTAGAAGCTTGTTGTATGCATCTGCAACTAAACTTGATATAGTATATTCTGTCCACTTACTATCATAGTTTATGGATACACCAAATCACATACATTTAAGTGCTGCTAAAAGAATATTGAGGAATCTCAAATGAAGAATTGACTTATGCCTAAAATACACTAAAATTAGTCACACTTAAATTTCTGGTTATTGCGATAATGACTAGGGAGGATGTCCAAAGATTACAAAAGTACCTATGGATACGTATTTAGTTTGGGAACTGTGATTATTTCTTGGCATTCCAAAAAATAATCCACATTCGCCTTGTCGGCCACTAAAGCTGAATATGTT
The DNA here is from genome assembly GCA_029783825.1 of Sapria himalayana. Classification (NCBI taxonomy): domain Eukaryota; kingdom Viridiplantae; phylum Streptophyta; class Magnoliopsida; order Malpighiales; family Rafflesiaceae; genus Sapria; species Sapria himalayana. The sequence goes on from JAREIK010002121.1 coordinate 2,285,400, forward strand.
TCAGCTTTAGTAGTAACTTCTTAAGCACCATGGTTAAAAAAACTTTTGGGCGATCTAGATAAACCATTAAACCGTCCAACTAAAATTCAGTGTGATAATCAATTGATTATATCTATTGTAAGTGATGTGGTTATGCATAGTCAAACTAAACATATAGGCTTAAAATATTATTTCATCAAGGATGCTATTGGGATTAATGAAGTTAAGTTGATTTTTTGCAGGAACAAAGAGAAAGTGGCCGATATATTTACGAAATCACTACCTAGAGAAAAGCTGGCTTATTTAAGTGAAAGACTTGGACTGTTTCCAACTACATCAAATGGGGGGGATTTTCGACCTGGTTGTTTGATATAGTTGATTGGGTCTCATGTGAATTTACTCTTATACACTTAATAAATATTTATTAAATCCATGTGTAAATAACTGTAAATTATTTCTCTTTATTTTTCTTTTATCAATTATGAGAGGCAATATATAAACTTTTACTTTTTTTACCTAAGTCTGCTAGATATTTTCATTATTGATCTTGCTTGGTTTTCTCTATGCGCGGCGCTCTCTTCTTCACTTCTACTTCTCTTCATTTATTCTTCTCTGCTCTTAGAAATCCTTGTTAAAACAAGGATTTGTTGTTAGTAAACAACAACAAGCACCGCTCAAGCATGACATGAGCATGACACATGCTTGGGCATGGGTCGGGAGCAGCCTGTCATGACTGAATGTTGGGTCGATAAGCATCCTAGGCACGAGTGGAACAGATGCCAGCTCAACAGATCAGGCGTGCATCCTAGGCAAGGGTGGCATGCGAGTCATTCCATTAGGCATGGAATGACCCTCAGCTTCATGCAAGGTAGCTTGACCTGATGGACACCTATACCCCTACAAACTAGTTTTAGTAGGGTGGACTACCACCTTGTGATAAAAAATATTTCGAATTTGAATGCTAAGTCTATAGGACAATAGAAAAATTCATTCCCTCAAAATGATTGATGTGCACACAAATTGGTAAGAAAATCCATGATTAATAATATATATATATATCATTAAACACCAATGAATCTCATCAAATGTCATCAAGTGTTACATGATATCATCATAGAATACCAAATTTAGTTCTCATTATCCATAAATTTTGAAATTCATTGAATATTATAAATTCATCAACTTTTTTTATTGGTAAAATTCAATGATTATCTAAAAAAAATCTAATAAATACCATCAAATTGTTTATCATGACACACACCCACACACACACACACAAAGTATCATCGAGCATTATCAAACTATAATTACAAGTTACCATACAATAATTATTAAATATCATTAAACATGAAATTGTATTTTATCATACATAAAACGATTTCAAAATTGATTGATTATTATCAAATTTGCATCTAAAGTAATTGAAAAACAAATCAATGATTATAAGATTCCAAAGGATGATAAAATACATATCATCAAACAAATATTAAAATATCATGTATTTTATATGTAACAGTGAAAGATATGAATCTTTAATAATGATGGCAAATACATATAATTGATTAAGAGTGAAACATATTAGAATAATTAAAAAAATCACAAAATTGAAAGCACAGTCTAACATTATCATTCAAAATAAGTTAAATGATATAAGATTGATAATGCTTTTTGAATGTTTTTATATTTATTTTAATTTTTCTATAATTTTGTTTAATTTAATTACGAACTTCACATTTATATAATCATAACATTAAAAAAAATGTTAAATAGCCAAGAAAATTAGTGATTATCTTGCAAATTAAAATTAGTGGTTGATGTTGCCATTATTAAATACCATGTTAATCAAAAGATAAAAAGCATTGAGACACTTGGAAAGTTTTCAAGTTTTTTCTATTTGTGAAACAAGAGTAAGTTCCAACATTTTTTAAACGAAACAACTAAAAACGAAACACATTTAAATAAATGTAGTTTCTTTCAACATGATTGCCACTTTGGAAGTTATCCAGTTTTTGCTATTTGTGAATCAAGAGTAATTTCCAACATTTGTTAAACGAAACAACTAACAACGAAACACATTTAACATTATTGAATAATATTTAACAATATTATAATATTAACATAAAAATTAAAATACCAATTATTTTGGACAAAACAACTACTTTCCAATGATAACTAATATTAGTCAAAAATGTTTGTTTCTAGTTTTATGTAATAAATTTGAGAACCCTCCCAACTATAAAACATCAAAATAAATTGGACACCAACAAATGAGATCAAATAACTAAATTCCACTCCCACAAAGGTGATTCAAATAGTAAGAATGAATGGGGTTTATTGCTAACTTGGATTTTTACCTTTGAATAAGAAATATGTTGCTTCAATTGGATTTGAAGATGCAACCACAAAGAAAAAACATCTATCAACACTCCATTAGAAATGAAAACGATGTTTTGATTTTTGGATAAAAAAACAGGAAGATACTATGAACCCAAGACTTGCAATAATGTTTTAAATTGGAAATCGCATTTCAAAACAAAAAAAAAAAACATAAAAATTAAAAACCCCATTGTTTAACTTATCAATCTAATGTACCATTCCATCTTGGAACTATTTCATCTAAACACCTACTTTTGACATCAGTTTACACAATTTTAATTCATCGCAAAAAAACATTGGATTTTAGTTATTCAATTAAACTGTAACATTTCAAATAGGACTCCAAATTACGTTTCATTTCATGTTTGACTAAGAAAAATTAGACTAACCAAACTAAACGTAAACTGTTCAAAGTTTGATATAAACAGCACACAACTCAAATATTTATAAGTTGTGTTACTCGTTCAATTTTTCTTTAAAATCTCATCTCAAATATTCGTAATTTATTTTACTCATTCATCTCAATTGAATCATTTCTTGGATATAAACAACACAATTATCTGATTACTATGACAGAAGCTCCTAAGAGAAACCTATATTTCAGCACAACTGCTTCATCACATTTGTTTCAATACTTAAAAAATAAAATCAATTTACAAGAACTTGTCAAAATAAGAAAAGAAACCAGTATCTATTAGTAAAGCTAAAAAAATGTAGACAATTGAAGGCTGAAGCAGCTAAGTACATAATTAACATTCCTAATTAAACATCTCAAGCAGTCTTTCAACATGTGTGGTCTGTAGCACGCCTTTGGGTGTGTGGATGAGTAGAACTAGAATCATAAGAAAATCATTATTCATATTGTCGCGTACCATTTTGGTTGGGGACACTATCTGCAGTCAGCGCCAACTGCTTCAAGCACGGATCCGAAACCATCTCTTTTCAGGCATTCTGCTAAATCATCCTGTGCCAAAGCACCGATAACCAATATGAGACATTCCAAGAAAATTATGACTAAAGCAGGCCATGAATTCTCTCTTAATGCGCTTTTAGATTGGCCAACTATTTCAGACCAAAGTAAACAGTAAATTTGTTCCCGATTCCTGAGTGCAATTCTTTTAATAGAGAAAAAAATTAAATTAATTAATGTCATACAACATAACTCAACAAATTATTCAAATTGCCAAATGTATATTTTGGACAATGTTGAAAGAGAGAGAAGAGAAAACCTTTTAGTTGAAGGGCAGCCACTCCTCCTGGAACTATTTATTTTCACTTATCCTACTCTAAATGAATCACTCACTCGCTCACACTCACACGCTCACGCTCACGCACAAAACACACACACACGCATGCACATCTTTTGTGGGGCTATAATACCATGAGGCCAATCACCACTATACAACATCTAACAGACACAATTGGAGAAAAAAAGATGAAAAGGAACAAAGTAGGAGAAAATAATAATAATAATAATAATAATAATAATAATAATAATACATATAAATTGAGTAGGATAAATGAGAAGAATAAAAATATTAATCATTTAATATACAATAATAATAAAAATATTAATCATTTAAGATACATTAAGAATAAAAATAATAATCATTTGAGATACATTAAGAATAAAAATAATCAAATTATAATAAAAAATAAATAATTTCAATAGAGAATATATTTTCAAAATTTTTTAAATAATTTTAGGAATTCAGATTTAGATATTGAACTAAGATAACACCCATGAAGATTAAGAAAACTTTCAATAAAATCAATGCAAAAAAATACTAGAGACTAAAAAAATTTCTATTAAAATTTGAAGAATTATGACAAAAAAAAATGTCATTGACTAAATTATTTAACAAGATCAAGAAAACTAAAAAAGATATTAGATGAATAAAAATAAAATAAAATAATAACTAATAATAAGAACGAAAAATATAATTAAAATTGTAATAAAAATCAAAGTATTGAAATTTTTAAGTTATACTACACAATTTTGGAAAATAAAATCAAACATAAACTAAAAAGAAGATTAAAATTTTAGAGAATTAATTTTAATTTATACAAAGTATGTCTACTAAGAAAATTATTTATTTTGTTAGACAATTAATCGAGAATTACATAAAAATTAAATAAGACTTAGGCATTACATATATCAATTTTATGAAAATTTATAACAAAGTCCTAAGATATTTAAATCGATTGGTATAATATAATAAAATGATATCAATTATGTATTTTAAGTTAATCAATAATATATATATGTGAAAGTAAAGTATAAAGTTAGATTAATTGAATGAGTTACTCATGGGTTTTTAATATCTATGAAACTTCACCATTAATCATAACACAATTCTTAGATTTTTATGTTAATTATAAATGAATTAACAAAAAATCTCTAATAGGATATTTATTAGTATATGTTATTTATAGATAATATTGCATTAATTGATAAGACTGAAGAATAAATAGATACAAAACTAGAAATTTAAAGAATACTTGAGTCCGAGAGATAAATTATTATTAGTTGTAACTAAATAAAATATTTAAAATATAAGTTTAATCATGTTACAAATAATAATTATAAGATAATCAAAATGAAGAAATAAAAAATATCACATTTTAATAATTTCAAATACATATGCTCACTATTAAGTAAAAATAAAGAAATTAACAAGAATATATCACTTAGGATTTAAAATTGTACTGACTAAATGAAAAGTTATCTCATGAATTCTTTGTGATAGACGAATACTAAATAAATTAAATAAAAAATTCAATAAAACATTTATAAGACAAACCATGCTTTATAAAAGTGAATATTAAAATAACTAAGAAATAACATTTACAAATAATGAGGATAATAGAAATTAAGACAATAAAATAGATAAATTGTAAAACTAAGAAATGAAATTATTACAAAAAATTAAAATAATTTATATACATAATAAAATAAGAAAGAAATGTATGAAATAATTTAGTTATGTCCCACATAAACCTTCAACTATATAAAATAGGAAGCACGAGATTGTTCAGGTAGAGAAAAAACAACTAAAGTTATGCCAAGGAGAAATTAGCTAGAAGTTATAAACAAGGCTTTATCAATTACAAAATAAAAAATAAACATAATTTTTAACAGAATAGATTAAAAAAATAAAATATATACAATAGATTCCAAATAATTAGATTAATAATTAATTGATGATAAAGAACATGAATCAAGGAGAAAAAAAAATATGATTATATCCAAGCATTTTTAGAAATATCTGCAAGCTGACATTTTATTAAAACATATGCAATGACAATCGATATATTCTCAATTTTCTTCCATGTAAAGTAACAATCAATTTTTGTATGCTTTGCTTGTTCATATAAGAATAAATTACAAGTTATGTTTGATAGTCTTACTATCACCATCAAGAATAATAAAATCTATAACAAAAAAAATAATTGTACAAATAAGTGACAACCAAAAAATTTAATTAGTCATAATTAAATATAATAATAACTAGTAAATAATGTCTAACTTCTATTATAAATATAATTCATCATCATCACCAAAATAATATACCAACTAATTGAGGTCAAATATATGGATCCTATTATGAATTAATGCTTTAAAATTAAAAAAAAAAATACTATATTACGCAATAATAATATTATATATGCATGTCTTTATAAAATTAACAAAATGAATTGGGATAGCTACAAATTGAGTGATCTCATCAAAAACATAAAATAATATTAAAAAAAGAATAAATATACTAACTATAATATTTTTAATCAAGTTGTGTGTACAAGTTCAGAATATCAAGTTTAAAATTTAAAAAAAAAAGATGAAATCTCTTTAAGATCTTCGTGAAAATGTCATATTTTTTTATTATTTTTGTCTCGATAAATCTGTATCCCTAGAATTTTGTTTTTTAGTCTCAAGTCCTTCATATCAAACTAACAAGCCAACTGTATATTTAATTCTTATATTCAATATTTATTGGAATTTGCTGCCAATATGTCATCCATGTAGAATAATAAAATAATAATATAAATTATATCTTTAAATCTCGTGTAGTATGTATAATGATTTGAATTGAGTCTATTGTATCTAATGCTAATGATAAAGAAATCAAATCTATTATATTAATACTTTTGTGTCTATTTCAGACAGTAAAGAAAGTTGCTCAACTTACAAACTAAATTATTCTTATTTATTTCAACAAATTATTCTAGTTGAAACATATAAATTTCTTCATAAAATTTCTCAATGAAAATATATAATCTTGACATCCAACTACTCCAAATATGAATTAATTATAGCACACAAAGACATTACTACTTTAATTATTATATGACGAATCACTAATAAAAAAATTTCATTAGAATCAATGTCTTCTTTTTGAGTATATCTCTTTATTATCAATCTTGGATGATATTATTCAACTCAATCATTATTATCCCGCTTAATCTTATAAACTCATTTATTACTAATAACTTTTCTTCTTAATAGTAATGATACTAGGTTCCAATGCTTGTTCTTGTATAACATTTTAATTTCTCACTATTATTGTAATTCACATAGATACATCTAAATTATTTGAAATTTCATGAAATATTAAAAGTTTATCATCTATTAAAAGAAAATATATAATATTACACTTCATAACATACTTTGAGTGACAAGTTAACAGTCTTTTATTATGTGTTAGTTGTCTAACTTCATGAGCCTCATACTCGACTTGTTCTTATACTTCATGCTCTAATTCTTCCTCCATAAATATTAAAAAATCTAATCTCTGATTATTTTTACTTGCACAGCAATAATTTCTGAAACTTCTTTCAACATGCTATCATTTTATTTTTCGTCAATTCTATGTAGGGAGAGGCGGTGCAATTTTGTGGGGCGGCGTGATTTTGTGGGGAGAAAGGAGCGCGATTCTGTGGGGATGGGGGATTTCAATAAAATAAAATAAAAGATTATTATTTTATAAAATAATAAAAAAAATTTAAAATAAAATAAGATAATTATAAATTATTATTTCATAAATAAGATAATTATAAATATTTTTATTAAAATAAAATAATATAAAATATTTTTTATTTTATAAAATAATATAAAATATTTTTATTTTATAAAATAAATAAAATATTTTATTTTATAAAATACCTAATATTTATAAAGATAATTATAAATTTTATTTTATTTGATTTTATCAATATTTTTAAGAATAATAATAATAAAGATAATTATTTTTATTTTTATTTTATTTTATCATGATCTGTCCTAGTCGTATCCGTATTCTAATTTTTTAAAATTTACCGTGTCCCCGTATCCCGTCATGTTGTATCCTCGTATCCATATTTATGTTTGTACAACTTAGGTAATAGTATCTCATATTTTTTTGTTCTATTCTTATCAGTCACACTCAATAATAATTTATCAGCTAGTACCAAATACAAATCGACAAATGTATTACTATTTATCTCATTTTACTCATCTTCAAGAATCATGATGAGTATTTTTCTATCATATTTAAGCAATTATCATTCCTCAAAATTATCTTGATTTTGATATTTCATAATGAAAAAAATTACTCGCTTTGAAATTTCCAAATTCAAATTTTATTACTATTTAGTTTATTTTTATTGTAAACAATAACCAAAAATAATAGTAACTATTTATTTTAAACACAAAAAAAAATTTCAAATAAGTGAAAGAGTGCAATACCCTCATAAAAACCACAAACTTGGAGATTTATTATCATTTTCACATAACTTTCCATATATGTATTAACCACAAAAATTTCTATTTAAACCCGGTCTCCGATACAACTTTTTAAAAAATCAAACCCGCAATAATAATTTAAAAATAAAGAATTCAAGCTTTAAAACAATAAAATAAATAATAAAAAAATATACATACTAAAAGAGAATTGGGATTAAGATATTTTTCAAAGGAGAGAGAATATTCTTTTATAGAAGAAAATAGATGTGGACAAAGTGATATTTCACATACCTCTTTCCATTACAGTAAAGAATAATGATACAACTAATGACTTATGTTTAAGATATGTTTTTTTTTTAAATTTTTTGATGAGTACTCAATATGTAAGTTACCCTGATTCAATTATGCCTCTTTATATATTAGGTATGTTTTGTAACAATTTTCATTATTATTATTATATCACTTTAATATAAGGAGCAAGTTTATTATTTAATTGATCTCTTTCATACTACAACTTAGTATCAGAACTACCAATTTATCAAACATACAAAAATAGTGTAACATGCACAGTGTGTGCAATATGAAGGTGGCAAATCACAGTGTGTGAAATGTGCAACAATATTCTGCAGGCATGCACAATAGTGACAATGTAGGTGACAGTGATAATTTAGGCAAGCAACAATGATAGGATAGGCACGCACAATATTGACAGTGTAGGCACACGTTATGTGCAATGAAGTGTGTACTATGCACCATGGGAACAATGCAACATCATGTAGTAATAGCATGGTGTCATATCTCGTGTGGTGTCCACGGTGTAGTGTAATGTCCAAATTTATGTTGTGCAGTCAGCAGTGTGTGCAACACTGGTATCGTGAGTATAGAGTATGAAGCACAAATGATAGTGTAGTGGCTCACCTTAATCATGGCACAAGGTAGACAAAGATCCAATGAAAATATGTCTTAGGATGCTTATCTTAGAGACAGAGAGTACAAATTATGATAGAGATATAAAATCCTAAATACGGTACACACAATATAAGAACATTAGAGATATGATAAAAAAACATTTGAAGTTATATCCAGAGCAGAGACCAAAAACACTATATATTATATAGCTATAGAGGGAGACTATTATATCTATTTCAGAGTCATCACAAAGTTATCTCTTTGTGACTCATATAAAGTAATAATCAAAAATACTTTAAAATAAGACATCAACATATATTTCTCATTTTCTAAGATTTACATAACTCATTACAAATTTTCTCATTCTAAACACCTAAATTATTAACTTGGACAAACAGTCATATCATAAATAATCATTATTTATATACTATCCTTTTTTATTTGTTCTTTGAAAGTTAAAATTAATGACAAATTATATAAAATCCTCTATTACGATAATATTTAACTTTATATTTTCCTCCACTCTAGTAATCTATTTGTTCTTAAATGAATAAATAGTCTTTTCTATATAAATTATCTTACTATACAACTAGATTTTAAAATTTATTTTATCTTATTTATTTTATTTTGCAAGATCTAAAAACATTAATGAGTATTTTCTTCTGAACTAAAAATGCAATTTATTTTTTCTCTTATACAATTAAATATCCTACTAAGTATTTGAATATCATTAATTCATAGCATGTTCATTTTTAGCTTAATCATCTATCTCTAACTAGGCAAAAAATATAGAATTTCATTATTAGAAATATCTCTATATTAGATCATGAAAATAATTAAATATAAAAATATATTAAAACTTTTTATCTTGTCTATCAAACATATATGTTGAGAATCATAGAATATTCTAAAATATCTTTTAATTTATTCCTTACTTTTCTTGTATTTTATTTTTCTTTTATCTTTACTGAATTTTTTTTATCTTCCTAACCTCTATATATAGGTAGGACCTATAATGTATTTAATCAATTTAATAAGATAAAAAAATTATACTTTTCTTCTATCTTAACATAGTATCAGAGGGATAGAATATTCAGATTCGGGATTTATCATATATTCAATTATGCCAACTCATCTGATAGACTAATCTCTTTCCAACCTCTCTACCTTTGTCACAAAGAAAATCGGGACTCTTCACCATCATCATACATTCACTTCCGCTGGTGTACTATTCCAACAGTCTCCAGCTACCCTCACATGCAAGATATTATCACCATCAGATTTGTAAGCTGCCAATCTACCCACTGAAAGAAAGAACTCTAGCAACCACTCTTCGGTGACCGGACTTCACCCCACCAAGCTTGTCTCCCACCAGCGAAGCCTCTTAGCACCTTGCATCCTTGGTCTGATACCTCCAACTATGTGTTTTTGCCCTGTCTTTCCCCGACAAGCTGATTTTCTAGATTGTTTAGGTTTCTATCCTTTTTCCATGGCCATATTTCCCTAGATACCTGAATAATATTTGCTCCGTCAAATCCTCAAAATGATTCTAGAAGTTCTCGTAGTAGACACCGAAATAGATAACATCAAGCTTATTGTAATAAACTAGGTCACTTTCGAGAACAATGTTATCAGTTGCATGGTTTTCCACCTCGCACTGCAAACATGGCCCTATCTTATGAACCACATCTACCTCCAACTAAGGATCAACCTCTTCCTTCAACTAATGGAGTAACTCTCACACCTGGGAAATATGAAGAGTTTCTTTGTCTCGCACAAACTGTCAAATCAGCCTCTATTGTTTTTATTGCTCATACCAGTAATTCTTCTATCTATCTTGCACAATCTCTTGGCACATGAATTCTTGATATAATTGTATCTGATCATCTGTTTGATAATAAGGATCTCGTTTCTTTCCTTACTATCACTTCACTCTTACCTATGATTATCTTGGCCAATAGGGCTCAAACCATGGCCACATGTATCAAATCTACTTGTCCCTTATCATCGTTACCTCTTATTTTTGTTCTTTAAGTTCATGCTTCTCCATTTAAATATCATATATGTTAACAAATTAATTCATTACCTTCATTGTTCAATTATCTATTCTCACTCTTCCATCACTTTACTAGACAGGAGTACGCAGAAGATGATTGGGATAAGACAAGAGTCTCAAGGACTTTATCATCTCAGTTCGACTTCATCTAAAGAAGTCAAATGGAGCAGGGGCTCAAGCATGGCCCATAATCCAGCCTAGTTCAACCGTGCCTAGCCTGGCACAACATGGTCCCAAATAGAGGTGTCAAACGGGCCGGCCCGGCACGTTAAAAAACCATGCCCGGGCCCGTGCCGTGCCGGTCGAAGCAGGCACGAAACGTGTCGTGCATGGCACGAGCCGTGCCGTGCCTGGCCCGGCACGGGTCCATCCCGTGCCGGTCCCGCAGGCACGCGTGGCATGCCGCCAGTGCCACGCGTGCCGTGGCGTGACCGCGTGACCCCTGACTCGTGAGTCGCGATTCACGGTCACGAGTCACGACTCACTGAGTCGTGACTCGTGCTCGAACCACCAGCACTAGGGCCCCCCCGGAAAAAAGACCCGGGTCGGGTCCAAACAGACCCGACCCGCGGTCTTTTCCGCCGAAAAACCGAGAAAAATGAAAAAAATAACGGGAAAAAAAAAAAAATTTCAAACGTAGATCGATTTTCAGCCGTTGGATTCGACGCCAACGGCTAGGGGGCAGAATCCGACGGTCCTCGTGATTCTGCCCATTAAATTTAATAAAAAAATTCAAAAAAATAATAAAAAAATAATTTTTTTTTAAACAAAAACTTTTTTTAGGCTATATAATCTACCCCCCTCCCTATAGAATTTATGTTTTTCAAAAACATTAATCCTCTCAATTTTTTCTCTCTCTCACATAAACCGTGCTTTTCTCGCTCGGCCCTCGTTTTATTGATTTCGGCTTGAATTTTCGTGAAACTCAATTTGAGTTTTGAACTTCAAAGCTTCCTGCGGGCTTCGGTGCATCTTTCACGTGAGAGACCTCTTTGCTTTTACCGGGTAATATAATTTACTTTTTGTTTTATTTTCTCTCTCTAAATCTTCTCTCTCTAGAAAAACGTACGAAAAAAAAAATGACGAATTCACCTAACACATATTTAAATTTGGAAAATGAAAATGTTAGTGTTACACAAACGTCCGTGGCTCCTGAAACTTTGGTTTCTCCTGTCATGTCAGCCCAAAGTTCTAAAAAACAAAAAACTAGGAGGACTTCTGTAGTTTGGACACATTTTAAAATCATAACACAATTAGATGTTAGGGGTGAGGAACATGAAATGGCACAGTGCAAATATTGTATGCGACTTTTAACATGCAAGAGTACATGTGGGACTGGGCACCTAAAGAGGCATTCTGAAATATGCTCCAAAAAACATGGACCGTTAGATCCTAGGCAAACCCAACTTGGCACTACATTTTTTGAGACTGGATCGAGTTCAGTCTCAAAGTTTAGTCCCTTCGTATACTCCAACGAGTTGGGTAGGGACGGCATGGCCAGGCTCATCACATTGATGGGTCTTCCGATCAGATTTTCGGAAGATCCGAGGGTAGTCCGCATCATGCAGACTTATTTTCAGCCATCCTATCGTAGGATTCCTAGGTCCACATCTAGGAGTGACATACTAAAGATATATAAGTTAGAAAAACAAAAAATAATTAATGAATTTTTGGCATTTAGTGGAGTGGTGTCCGTGACGTCCGATATATGGACATGTCACGATGATTCTTCTTATGCATGTATCACGAGTCATTATGTCGATTCAAACTGGACAATAAATAAAAAAATATTAGGATTCACTGAGATTCTTCATCCTCATGATGGCCCGGCCATTTTTGAGTGTATGATGAAAATATTTAGGGAATATAAAATTCAAAATAAAATTTTTAGTGTCACTTTCGATAATGCTGCGAATAATGGAGTAGCGATCAATATGTTTGTTAGGAATATTAGAGACGCACCTTTAGGAGAGATATTTCATGTCAGATGCATGTGTCATGTTATTAACCTTATAGTTCAAGCGGGTATGAAGGTGTGTTCCACCGCGTTGGAACATATACGCAATGCACTCAAGTATATTCGCACTCCTCGCAGACTACAAAAGTTTGGTAATCTCTGTTTGTCTGCGAATCTTAAGAAGAAGAAATTCCAATCTGATGTGAGACATCGTTGGAATTACACGTACCTGATGTTGGAATCATGTGTTGGATACGAACACGTGATATTCGACTACGTCAATAGTAAGAGTGGCGAACTTATTATTGACGACACTGACTGGGCTTCAGGAATTTCATTTATGAAATTCCTGAAGATATTTTATGACAGGACGAACATGTGTTCGTCGGTTTATACACCCACCACTTGCATTGCACTCCGTTGCATATGCAACATTAGTAGCATGTTTAGGATGTATCGAGCGGACCCGACGCTCAGCCTTATGGTTGCAGAGATGGAGACCAAGTACCTGAAGTACTGGTCCACCATTCCATCTCTTTATTGCCTCGCAGCATGCATGGACCCTAGGGCTAAGGTGGAAGGGGTTGAAAACACCCTGACTTTCATTTCCTCGTGCATGAACCTGGAAGAGCCACCTCAAGGGTTCATTTACGAGAAGTTGACAGACCTGTTCACATACTACGATACTAGGTATGGTGGTGGTGGTGTTGAGACTGTGAGTACGGACTCTGATACCTTGTTCGGAGATGACCCATATTCCATTAACCTAGCGAGGGGGAAACGTAGGGGTGGACCTTCACATAGGAGCGAGCTGTCTCGGTACTTAGATACCGATTACTGCTCAATCCTATCACCATCTGACAATAAGAATCTTGATTTATTACAGTGGTGGAAATCATATGAGTCCGCCTATCCCGTGCTATCTAGGATGGCACGGGATCTACTGACTCCTCCGGTGTCGAGCGTAGCATCGGAGTCTGCTTTTTCTGTTGCAGTGAACGTGATTTCGGATAGGAGATCGAGATTACGTCCAGATATGGTTGAGGCCTTGGCATGTTTGAAGGATTGGGAGGATTCGAGATTTAGCATCAGTGATCGTGCTGAAGCTGGGACTGTGACAGACACTGCAGTCGCATCCACATCCACTACGATGGCGGAGGAGCTGATTGCCGATGATGATGACCCATATGATACTGATCTTGATGTTGTGGCTGATGATTCTCATTATATGCCGCTTGACGATTGATGCTCATCTGCTCTTTTTTTTCGATATATTTATTTTTTATACGCTTTGTTTGTACTTTGTATTATACGTTGTGTTGAAGTTGAAACTTATACTTTTTTTTTCGGAGTTTTGGTTTCAAAAGCATGAATGGTAATTTTTATTTGCGTAGTTTAAATTTTTTTTCATTAAAATTTTTACTAACTTAATGTATTTAATTATTAATTTAAGATTTAAATATTATTTTAAAATTTATTAACTTTAAATCTTAATATTTAATTAATACATTATAATATTAAAAAATGCTAAACTTAATTGAAAAAAAAAATAAATTTTCTAATTTTTTTTTACATACTTACATTTAATTTTAAATGTAATATTTTTAAACAAAAAATTTTATTTTTTTTTTATTACATAAACTTAAATAAAGATAAACAGAAAAATAATAAAAAAATTTAAAAAAAAAATTATTTCAAAGTGCCAAGGCAGCCAAGCCAACTGCCAAGTGCCAAGCACGGGCCGTGCGCCCGTGCCCGTGCTTGGCTGTTGCAACACGCAAGAGGCAACAGTGTTGCCTCTTGGCTCCCGGGACCCGGACCCCGGTTGAGCAAACGTGCCCGAGCGGGCCGGGTACGGCACGGCACGTCCGAACCGTGCCCACGGGCCGTGCCGTGCCCGTGGGATAAAATACCGTGCCGTGCCGTGCCGGGCACGGCACGGTAGCACGGCGGGGCACGGGAAAAACGGGCCGTGCCGTGCTGGGCCAGCCCGTTTGACACCTCTAGTCCCAAATAATGCCTCGTGTCGGCCGGGCCACCTCATGGCACGGTTCATGTCGTGTTGGGCCGACATGAGTCATGCCTCATACCAAGTTAGGCACGACTAGTATGCCTAGCTGGGTCGCACGGTAAACAAGCTTGGATGACTACCCGAAAGCATAGTATAATTTTTTTAAAATAATCGACCACGTGACTAATTATAATTTGTCAGTCACGTAAGCTAGCCACCTATTGCATGAAAATACAATAAGTTTCGCATGCACCTTTCGACATGGTACAACATGGTCATGCACTTGATTGTTCCACCATATTGTAATGGACCGATAGACCATGCCACTATGCCATATCTGGCATGACATGAAAATTTTACCATGACATGTTTGGAAAGGGATAATGGCATGTCTGTACCATGCAAAAAAAATAATGCCAGCATGGCACAACCCATTTAACACCTCTAACCTCATCTTCTATCATCTGCACGTAAACACATGACCCTCTTCTCGTCCATTATCATCTTGATCATCCCAACATTTTCAAGCTTCAAAAGATGATATATCACTTTTCTAGCTTATCTTTACTAAAGTATAAGTCGTGTCAACTTGGGAAACATACTCATGTTTCATTTCAAAAGTTCTTAGAATCTTAGACCAAGTCACTTTTTGAGCTCATCCACACTAATGTTTGGGATTCATCTCAAACCGTATCTGCATTAGGTTTTTGCTATTTTGTTATATTTATTGATGATTATTCTTGTTATACATGACTATTTTTAATCAAAAGTCAAACAGAGTTATTTTTTGTGTTCCAAAAATTTTTTGTTGAGATTCATAATCAATTTCATACTTTTATTTACATCTCACACAGTGATAATGACTTGGAATACCATTCGATCATTTTTTTTAATTTTTTGTCCACATAGGATTCTTCATCATTCTTCTTATGCTCACACTCAACAACAAAATGGGGTAATTGAGCACAAAAATCTTTACTTAGTTGAGACGGCTCGTACTCTTCTCCACCATAAAGTTTCTCAACATATTTGAGAGAACGCTATCTTAACTGCCTGCTATTTGAACAATCGCATGTCATCTTTTATTCTAGGCGATCAAGTTTTTTCATTTTCTTCTCTTTCCTAATCAACCCTTATTTTGTCTCCCTCCGCATATTTTTAGTTGCACTTATTTTGCTAACATCCTTTTACTCTTGGTCATATAAACTTTCTGCTAAGACAAGGAAGAACATCTTTCTTAGCTATTCCCGCCTTCAATGTGGGTATCGCTGTTATTCTCCAGATACATATCGATACTTTATCTGTTAATGTCACATTTTTTTAACATATTCCTCTTTTCTCTACCCTATCACCTCCCGGCCATAATATCTTATCTATGCCTCTTATCCTCCCCATTTCATCTTTATCCTCTACGTTTCACAATCTTACCTCATCCTTTATTGGTTTATACTCATCTGCATACCATCGACAAGCCTCCTAACGACTCTTCCCTCATGGCACCCTCCTCCCCACACCGGTCTTGCTGTCTCCCATTGTTTCTCCAATCACGATTGAGAAGGATACTCATTCATCTCGTAATCTTCATACTATTTATACTTTTATATCTTATCTTTGTTTATCTCAATCATATTCTACTTTTATTTCCATCTTGTCTTATGTTTCTATTTCACATTGTCCACAATAGAGGTGTCAAACGTGCCGGGCCGGCCCGGCATGAGGCACGGTTCGGCCGTGCCTGGGCCGGCCCGGCACGTTCTTAAACCGTGCCCAGGCCGTGCACGGGTTAAGAACATCTCGTGCCGTGCCGTGCCTGGCACGAGCCGTGCCGTGCCTTGGCACGGCACGCCGGCACGGGTCCATCCCGTGCTATCTAGGATGGCACGGGATCTACTGACTCCTCCGGTGTCGAGCGTAGCATCGGAGTCTGCTTTTTCTGTTGCAGTGAACGTGATTTCGGATAGGAGATCGAGATTACGTCCAGATATGGTTGAGGCCTTGGCATGTTTGAAGGATTGGGAGGAATCGAGATTTAACATCAGTGATCGTGCTGAAGCTGGGACTGTGACAGACACTGCAGTCGCATCCACATCCACTACGATGACGGTGGAGCTGATTGCCGATGATGATGATCCATATGATACTGATCTTGATGTTGCGGCTGATGATTCACATTATATGCCGCTTGACGATTGATGCTCATCTGCTCTTTTTTTCGATGTTTTTTTATTTATTTTATTTATACACTTTGTTTGTACTTTGTACCATACGTTGTGTTGAAACTTATACTTGTTTTGTTCGGACTATTGGTTTCAAAAGCATGATTGGTAATTTTTCATTTGTGTAGTTTAATTTTTTTTTAATTTTAATTTTTACTTACTTAATGTATTTATTTATTATTTTACGATTTAAATTTTATTTTAAAAATTAATAACTTTAAATTTTAATATATAATTAATAAATTATAATAATAAAAAAAGCTAAACTTAAATGAATTTGATAAAAAAAAAATTTTCTAATATTTGTTTGTTTTATTTAATTTTAAATTTTATAATTTTTACAAAAAATTATATTTTTTAATTATGACTAATACTCTATATGGTTACTTAATCAAAAAATTTACAATAAAAAAAAAATTCTAATCTGCCATTAGCCCGTGAGGCCGTGACCGTGAGGCCTCACGGACACCAGTTGACCCGGTCCTCCCACGTTGCGGCTCCCGCCTGCCCGGCCGTGCCGCCTGGCCTGTATGGCCAAGGCGTGCCCGAGCGGGCCCGGCACGGCACGGCCTTGTCGTGCCTACGGGCTGTGCCGTGCCCGCCTATATACTAACCGTGCCGTGCCCGGCACGACACGGTAGCACGATCGTGCTCGTGAAAAATGGGTCGTGCCGGGCCGGCCCGTTTGACACCTCTAGTCCACAAGGGGTATACTGAGATATATAGGTCCAATTACTATGACACTTTTTCTCATGTTGCTAAGATGGCTTACGTTCGTCTTCTTTTCTCTATGATCGCTATGCGATCTTAGTCCTTATATCAGTTGGACATCAAAAATATCTTTCTACTTGAAAACCTATCTGAAGAGGTAAATAAGGAGCAACGACTAGGATTTATTGCTCGAGGGGAGTCAGGTTTAGTATGCAAACTACGATTGTGTTTGCTTTTTCAGCAAATTGTTGAAAACATATTACTTACAACATTAAATCAATTTTATATTTTTTTAACTGACTTATTTCTTAAAATTTTTAAAAAATCAATAAAAGGAAAAAGTCAAAAAAAATGGCTTTTTCTATTTAGAAAAAACTTCTCACTATTATCTCTGAATCAAAAACCTCCTTCCTCCCTTAATAGAGATAAAATATAAAAAAAATAAATAATTTAATATTTAATGCTATTAAGTACCATTATGCATTAAGCTCGAAAAAATTCTATTCAACATTACGTAAAAAAAAAATAAACACCACCTATATCATTCCTTATATGGCCAAAAGTAGTCCCCTAAAGCTTAGTTTGGCCACTTTAGCTATGTGATACAACAATTTGGTATGACTCAAAGCACATTAAACCACTCTATATTCTATCATTATACATCATCAGGACAATACATCTATCTAATTGTTTATGTGGATGATATTGTTATAATAGGCAATAATCATTATGATATTCAAAAACTTAAATAGCATCTCTTTAGCCACTTTCAAATAGAAAAACTCAAGTACATTTTTGGGATTGAAATAGCTTAGTTTAGTTTCAGTGTGGTCATATCTCAAAAAAAAATATGTCTTGGATATATTATAGGAAACTGGTATGCTAGACTAGAAACAAGTAGATACTCTTATGGATTCAAATGTCAAGCTTATACTTGAACATATCAAGATCTTGGGAGATATCGATGACTAATGGGAAGACTAAACTACATCAGCATCATTCCACTAGACATTTCTTTTTCTATGAGTATAGTTGGTCAATTCTTAAAGTCATCATGTAATAGCCACTAAGATGTCGTGATCTATGCACTCCGATATATCAAAGGGTGATCAAGCTAAGGGGTGTTATATGAGAACAAATGTCATACCTAGATTGTTGGATATTGTGATGTAGATTGGGCAAGTTCGCATATAGACAGAAGCTCCACTTTAGGATATTGTGCATTTATTTGAGCTAACTTAATACCATAAAAATTTAAGAAATAAGATGTTGTGGTTATGTCTAGTGTTGAAGCTAAGTACGAGCTATGATTTTAGCAACTTGTGAACTGATATGGCTCAAACAGCTTTTTCAAGAGC
The DNA here is from genome assembly GCA_029783825.1 of Sapria himalayana. Classification (NCBI taxonomy): domain Eukaryota; kingdom Viridiplantae; phylum Streptophyta; class Magnoliopsida; order Malpighiales; family Rafflesiaceae; genus Sapria; species Sapria himalayana. Next base: position 2,304,695 of record JAREIK010002121.1, read on the forward strand.
TAAGATTTGAAAATAATAACCAAATGACACTTGTATGTGATAAATAAGTGGCTCTACACATTGCTTCCAACTCGGTGCTTTATGAAATGACCAAATATATTGAATTGAATTATCACTTTATTCGAGATAAGATTGTCTCAGAATGCATGATTACTAGTTTCATCAACTTGAGTGACCAACTAGCAAATATTTTTACTAAATCTCTTCAAGGTCCAAGAATTTAGTTCATTTGTAACAAGTTTGGTACATATAATCTATATGCTCCAACTTGAGGGGAAGTGTGGAGAATCATAAGATATTCTTGAATATCCTCTAATTTATTTCCTAATTTTCTTGTATATTATTTTTCTTTTATTTGTATTGAATTTATTTTTTTCTTTTTTTTGTCTTCCTAACCTTTATAAATAGGCAAGACCTGTGATGTATTTAATGAATTCAATAAGAAATAAAATATTCTTTTCATCTCTCTTAATAATATATATAAGTAAGAACTTATTCAATTAAATTCACTAAGAAATTTGATGACCAAGCAAAATTAAGGCTCAACATGACAAAAAATTGTCATTTTCATTAATGACAATATTCATTTTACTTGGTTGTGTCATATCAAGATAGATCTCAAGATTTCATTATTTTTTAACTATTTTATAAAAGAAAATTAAATTTAATTAATACAAATATAAAAAACATAAAAAAATAATAATAATTTAGAAGATATGTATGATAACTATTGGAAAAAAATAAGAATATTATTAAAAAAAAACTCAAGATTATAAATAAAATGATAACTTGAATAGTATGAAACAAATAGATTATAATTAACTTTAATGTAACTTACATATAACATCTTATGCATAAGGCAAGACCTGTGATGTATTTAATGAATTCAATAAGAAATAAAATATTCTTTTCATCTCTCTTAATAATATATATAAGTAAGAACTTATTCAATTAAATTCACTAAGAATTTTGATGACCAAGCAAAATTAAGGCTCAACATGACAAAAAATTGTCATTTTCATTAATGACAATATTCATTTTACTTGGTTGTGTCATATCAAGATAGATCTCAAGATTTCATTATTTTTTAACTATTTTATAAAAGAAAATTAAATTTAATTAATACAAATATAAAAAACATAAAAAAATAATAATAATTTAGAAGATATGTATGATAACTATTGGAAAAAAATAAGAATATTTTTAAAAAAAACTCAAGATTATAAATAAAATGATAACTTGAATAGTATGAAACAAATAGATTATAATTAACTTTAATGTAACTTACATATAACATCTTATGCATAAGGCAAGACCTGTGATGTATTTAATGAATTCAATAAGAAATAAAATATTCTTTTCATCTCTCTTAATAATATATATAAGTAAGAACTTATTCAATTAAATTCACTAAGAAATTTGATGACCAAGCAAAATTAAGGCTCAACATGACAAAAAATTGTCATTTTCATTAATGACAATATTCATTTTACTTGGTTGTGTCATATCAAGATAGATCTCAAGATTTCATTATTTTTTAACTATTTTATAAAAGAAAATTAAATTTAATTAATACAAATATAAAAAACATAAAAAAATAATAATAATTTAGAAGATATGTATGATAACTATTGGAAAAAAATAAGAATATTATTAAAAAAAAACTCAAGATTATAAATAAAATGATAACTTGAATAGTATGAAACAAATAGATTATAATTAACTTTAATGTAACTTACATATAACATCTTATGCATAAGGCAAGACCTGTGATGTATTTAATGAATTCAATAAGAAATAAAATATTCTTTTCATCTCTCTTAATAATATATATAAGTAAGAACTTATTCAATTAAATTCACTAAGAAATTTGATGACCAAGCAAAATTAAGGCTCAACATGACAAAAAATTGTCATTTTCATTAATGACAATATTCATTTTACTTGGTTGTGTCATATCAAGATAGATCTCAAGATTTCATTATTTTTTAACTATTTTATAAAAGAAAATTAAATTTAATTAATACAAATATAAAAAACATAAAAAAATAATAATAATTTAGAAGATATGTATGATAACTATTGGAAAAAAATAAGAATATTATTAAAAAAAAACTCAAGATTATAAATAAAATGATAACTTGAATAGTATGAAACAAATAGATTATAATTAACTTTAATGTAACTTACATATAACATCTTATGCATAAGGCAAGACCTGTGATGTATTTAATGAATTCAATAAGAAATAAAATATTCTTTTCATCTCTCTTAATAATATATATAAGTAAGAACTTATTCAATTAAATTCACTAAGAAATTTGATGACCAAGCAAAATTAAGGCTCAACATGACAAAAAATTGTCATTTTCATTAATGACAATATTCATTTTACTTGGTTGTGTCATATCAAGATAGATCTCAAGATTTCATTATTTTTTAACTATTTTATAAAAGAAAATTAAATTTAATTAATACAAATATAAAAAACATAAAAAAATAATAATAATTTAGAAGATATGTATGATAACTATTGGAAAAAAATAAGAATATTATTAAAAAAAAACTCAAGATTATAAATAAAATGATAACTTGAATAGTATGAAACAAATAGATTATAATTAACTTTAATGTAACTTACATATAACATCTTATGCATAAGGCAAGACCTGTGATGTATTTAATGAATTCAATAAGAAATAAAATATTCTTTTCATCTCTCTTAATAATATATATAAGTAAGAACTTATTCAATTAAATTCACTAAGAAATTTGATGACCAAGCAAAATTAAGGCTCAACATGACAAAAAATTGTCATTTTCATTAATGACAATATTCATTTTACTTGGTTGTGTCATATCAAGATAGATCTCAAGATTTCATTATTTTTTAACTATTTTATAAAAGAAAATTAAATTTAATTAATACAAATATAAAAAACATAAAAAAATAATAATAATTTAGAAGATATGTATGATAACTATTGGAAAAAAATAAGAATATTTTTAAAAAAAACTCAAGATTATAAATAAAATGATAACTTGAATAGTATGAAACAAATAGATTATAATTAACTTTAATGTAACTTACATATAACATCTTATGCATAAGGCCATTGTGTGGAGGCGGGTTTGTTGGGGCATCCAACAAGTTGGATGCCCCCATTAAAAACATAAAAAAAAATAAAAAGAAAAAAAAAGTGAAAATAAGAAATGAGAAAATGAGAAAATGAGAAAGGAAGAAAAAGAGAAAGGAAGAAAAAGAGAAAAGAAAAAAATGAGAAAGGAAAGAGATGAAAAAAAAGAGTAAGAAAAAAAAAGAAAAAAAGGAGTAAACAAGAAAATACGAAAAAAAAAAATAAAAAAAAAAGATAAAAGATAAAAAAAATGAAAATGAGAAAAAGAGAAATAAAAAAACGAGAAAAATTATAAAAAAAATTTCCTATTTTGTACAAGCTTAATCTCCAACACTCCCAATCAAATAAGGAATAAATATTTTTCATTCCTAACTTGCAAATTATATTTTGAAAACCAATAGAAACAATCCTTTAGTCAAAGCATTCGCTAATGAACATTCTAACAAAATATAAAAGGTTTTAATTATGTTTCCAATATCCTTCAAAATTATTTGTTACCATAGAAAATTGGACACTCATAATGTCATAGCTAGAAATTATGTCTCCACACTTGATCGGGCACCAGAAATTTTTTTTTTTTTTTGCCATGTGACAAAATGAGAATGGACAATATCCAAACTTGGATCTTCTTTAAAAAACTAACTTAGCATAGTCTGAATCATTTTATACTTCAATACTCAAATATGCTCGTTTATGAATAATATTCCTTCTCCAAGACTAGACTTAAGATAATAAAAGATTTGAGATTCAAATATGCATGAATTGACTCACTACTCTAACGGCATAGGCACTTTCAAGTCAAGTATGTGATAAGTAAATCAACCTCCCTGCGAGTCACTAATACAAACCCTATCCACAAGTTCACTGTCCAAATCTTCTCCAAGATTATGATTTGGCTCAATAGGGATATTCAAGGCTTACATCCCATCATGCCTACTTTCTTTAATAAATCAATCACATAGTTTTACAATGAGATAAGGATTCCTTGTTTAAAATATGTAACCTCAATCCCTATAAAGTATTTCAAATTTCTAATATCATTTATCGCAAGCTCCTTTGTTGAACTTGTCGTTAAAGTTAAAATAATTTTTTCAGATTGATCATCCCTAATGATGATGATATCGTCACCATAGACGACAAGGAATATAACTTCTCTTGAGACTGGGTGTTATTTGAAAAGAGTATGATCATTTTGCTTTACTTGTATCACATGGTCAGCATAACTCTAGCAAACTTATCAAACCAAGCTCAAGGTGATTACTCCAATCTATAAGTCCTTCCTCATTTTGCATATTATATTTTCTCATGTAGTGCAAAATCTTGGGCGGACTTCCATATAAATTTCATCTTCTAAATCTCAATGTAAGAGAATATTTTTAACATTAAATTATTCAAGCATCTAACCAAAATTAGCAACAAATGATAAAAAGATTCTTACAATATTTTTTTCACTAGGACAAATGTGTCATGATAATCTAATTCATATGTCTTTGTGAAACCTTTTGTCATTATCCTTGCCTTATACTTCTTTAGGGACTCATTAGCTTTATATTTTTACAATGAAAATCCATTTGTACTTTACAATCTTTTTCCTTTAAGTTCACAATCTCCAGAATTTTCTTTTTCTCGAGTATATCACTCTCGACTCTCATGGTTTGCTTACATTTTCTACTTTTTAATACCTCAAATAATATCTTAGAAATGTCTATAACATTCAAGTAGCGATGTCAACTGAGTTGGGAAGCTCCCGGCACAACATGGTTCAGCCATGCATGGCCCGGCACGACATGGTCCAGAACCGTGTCTGTCCTGGACCGTGTCATGCAAGCCTGATGCAAGTCATGCCCTCGTCTCAGGCTAAGCACAACCCGCTTGCCTCGCCCAATGCCATAGTCCATCAGCCCAGTGACCCTGGACTGGCTACGGTCCGGTTACAAATCATGAGTCTAGTCTCATCGAGTGACCGCAAGAAAAACAAGATTTTTTTTAAAAAAAAATAACCATATAACTCAGATATCACTTACATGGCAAGTCATAATTAGGTGACCACACCTCCCTTACCCCACCAAATTGTGTGAAATGCAATAGGTGAGATAAGGGATAAGATCATTCCTCTTTAAATGTAGATGCATGTACCCTTTGAGTTGGGTAATCCTATATTCATCATCTCATGTAATCAGACTATAATCCACATAAATAATCAATAAAATCATCTTGTAATTAAGATTACTCCATAAAAATTAATGACAAACTTGTGTGACACATATGAGATTATAATTAGTAAAAACCAAGCAAATTTTATAAACGAAACTCTCGATAACTATTTTAAATGATATAACATAATCTGCAATCTGGAAATTATATCAAATTGTCCTTATCAAAACCTAATTGATTACTCAATATGCAAATCATTCTCAAGAATACTGTAAAGAAATATATTCTTCACTTATAAGTGATTTATCCTCCAACTATTAGATATTAAAAGAGAATATATGATTGATGAGGTATGTTATTTGAAAACTAATTCTACTCAAAATATTTCGGAACGCTTTTCCAAAGTATGAGTGTTCAAGATATCTCAATCAAATATGTATTCTTTCTTTCTACAACCCTCTTCTGTGGAGTTGTGTAAGCATATAAAATTTGGTCTATGAACTGATTATCTATATAATACGTACTAAATCATTCTCAATGTCACTATAAAAAAATATATTATTCACCTCTAAGTAATTTATCCTTCAACTACAATATATTATAAGAGAATATCTAATTGAAGAGATAGATTACATGAAAACTAGTTGTACCCAAAAATATTTCGGAATACTCTTTCAAAATATAAGTATTCAAGATATCTCAATCATATATATATATATATATTTTTTTTTTCTTTATGCAATTCTATTCTGTCGGGTTGTGACGAGATAGGAAATTTGGTTTATGATCTAATTATGTATATAATAAGTACTAAATCAATTTAATTTATATTCTAGCATTATATTCTCAATTTTAAAAATGTTAATCAAATATTTTGTATCATTTTATAAAAAAAAATTAAGAATAAAAAAAAACTCAATAAGTACAATAAGTACTCATAATATATCTTGAAAGAGATATATTATGAGTGTAATACATCGAATATAAATCTCCATATATTTGATGGCTGAGTTTAATCAAAAACTCAATAAAAATAATTAAATACATAAATCTCTCTCAAATTATATCTCTACTTAATCCTCATATGTCTGAGTGTAATACATCAAATAGGTCCCTACTCATGTCGCACTAGCATATAAGATATGAAGTTTTAGTAAGCGTTCTAAACTGACATGTTTCGCACTCTAGGATCCACATATTCTTAATGTATTCACAAATTGACCAATAATTGATGGCCAAATTAATAATACACTATACCAATCTTAAATGGAATACAACATATAAAATATCTAAAAAGATAAATTACCATTGAGCATAGAAATTAGAACATATAATCCATCAAACTTATCTTAAATAGGGTCATCAGAATCTCTTGATTTTATAAATAAATATCAATAGAATTAAAATTAATATAAAAATTAATTTAAATAGAAATTTAATTCATAATAAATAAACTAAAATTATTCAAGAATAAGCAAAATATAAAAAAGTAATAGACTCAAATTAAATATTATCGTATTTAATAACTTTTGAATATTTATCAATAACTACAATAATAATTTTAAAATAGAAAAAAAAACAAATGAATATGATATAAATAGTAGTAATATGAATAATAACTTATATGATAATAATTCATAAGTATGCAATATGTATATGAGTGAAACAACAAATAATAACTGAAAAAAAAAATAATTTATTACAACCCTAAAGTGAAGTGAAACAACCAATAATCCATAAGTGTGCAGCAAAACATGTCTCTTTCAATATAATATAATACTATCAGCTTCCTATCCAAATATAATATTCGACAGATATCTCAGGTATGACTCATCCTCTAAATATAGTATTCAACCATGATTCTTCTCTATTTAACTTTGTTATGACAATTTCTTTATATTGTACCACAATTATAATTTCTCTATCTAAAAACTAAATCCATTTAGAGTTTTTGTTTCTTGCAAACCCTAATTTTGTTTTTTTTACAAATCTACTAAAACCCTAATTAGGAGTTATACCCAAAAATATTACCATGCACCATTGTGGCCACCTAGGGTTGATGTTCAACAATGCCACAGCACGCAATTATTATGTGCCACCACCATTCGCCTATTTTCACACATGCTTGCTGCCACCAATCATGTGCACCTCTATTGCCATTATGCACATCATCTACCACCATTCCACGTGTCTTTTACCACTTGAAAGAGAAAAGATATAAACATACTTGTTCACTTTTTGTTCTAACTTAACTCTAATAATATGTTTAAAATATATTGTAAAAAACATAAATATAATAATACTCTAATAAATTTATATATCAAATACTTTTATATGATAGACAAATAATTAGGATAGCCCACATATCAAGTGCTACATCAAAAATTAAAAAAAAAAAACAAAGACATAATGATCATACCTAGTGCAAAAAGTTCTCTTTAGCATTAAGTATGTAAAAAGTTAATATCTTGACAACCTACTCCAAAATTTGGGGAGGCTGTGTCTAATAAGTCTTGAATCAGAAATTTAATTCTCATAGACAAAAACATTTATTATCACATCAAGACATGATATCAAATAAATGCATACAACACAAGAATTTTATAAATAATTAGTCATCATAGTAGTATTCTCACACAAATATTAGCATATGCAGCTATTAAATATTATTGAGATAAGTGCTATTATCCATTAGTTCATACATGTATTTTTTCAATGCAAGGGTAACAGAAATTTTTAAATCTTTTTTCTCAAGAAATTAAAAAGTCTTGGATACATAGAAATTTCATTTAATTTGAACATTTAGATAGCGTAAAAAACAAAATCATACCTTTACTTGAGGAATTAATGCTGGTCCCTCATATGCAAATGCAGTATAAAGCTGAACAAGAGTTGCTCCAGCTCGTATTTTATTGTATGCATCTTCACCACTAACCCCAGGATCAGAAAAAAAGGGAAAAAAATAAAGATAACCCACATCAAAAAAATTACAAAGTTTAAGACGACAATTATTTAAAAAAGTAATTACATTTTTTAAATGTACCTATAAATACCACCACATCCTATTAAAGGAATTTTTCCCTGAGAAAAACAAACATATGTCAAGGCAAAATTATTTCTAGTAAACTACAAATAATGGCTACATAAATACATAATTGTCTGCATAACTTTATAGAAAATAATGCACAAAAAAAAAAATACATCCCATAATATCAACTCAATATAATCAATAATAATCAAAAAAATATATTCAATATGATATAAGAGAAACCTAAATTTTTAAATAGTATTGAAAAATAAGCCACAAGCACGAGAAGAAAATTAATTAAAAATACTCAACAAAATACTCAGTACAAACACGTATAACTGGATTTGAGCAGTCCATTAGTTTAGATGTTCCCACTCATTATATAATAGCAATAAAAAAAATAAAAGGATATGATGCAGTTTTATAGCTTTATGTTTATTTTCTTTTTATTTATTTATGTTATTGTAAGTTTTATGACGATAATACTCAACTGATGAGTTGTCCTAATCATTTTTACCTTTTTTACAAGGTAAACATTCATATTAAGTTATTCATCAGGTATTATTTATTTTATTCATTTTGTGTATGAGTTTCTACAAAGTATCACAGCTAGCCCTATGAAAATATTAAACATTTAAGTGTGTAAATAGAACAAAAACCATAAATAGAAATAGAAATAGAAATAGAAATAGAAATATATATATATTCAGAACACGCATGCTACAATGCACGGATGGATTGATGAACAAGTGGGAGCACACATCAATGTGCACCATGTAATACCAATGGACACACTCTGTGTGACAAACATCGACACCAACTACATTGAAGTCATTGAACACTCATGTCACAAAAATTTTAACAATGGTCGACACTGCAAAAGAAGATTTTCAGCAAAAAGTATGTGACCAAAATCTTAATTAGTTAGTATTTTCGAATTACACAAGCATTGCCAAAGCCATAATTTCAAAGTTCTCTAAGAAACCTTAATTGGGCAATTATTTCCAGCAATGGTTTTTCGTTTATGAGTGACCCTAAACGGTTAAACCTAAGTTCGAAATTTCTACTTTTCAAATATGGGACTACGGGTATAATTTATCTTTAAGGTTTCAAACTGAGAAAACTCTAAATTAATTTGACCGCTTAATTTTTTAAATTGTGATACAAAACCTATATGCATATAAAAAAAATTACTTTAAAGTGCATGTATTATTGGAAAAATAAATCACACTAAATAATTATTTGGGATTATTTCTAGAAAGAGTCAAAGAACCTTATGTAGCACTAAGAGAGACATATTACTAGAACTATTTATAAGTCCTCACAGAGTGCACATATAGTAACATTTATACTTATTTAAGAAAAATATACACAACTCATCCCTAAAAAGATATTTAATATTTTTCTCATTCAGGTATCACTAATTATTTTACTTATACTTCAGACTCTTACATAATCAATAAAAAAATTAATATTCAATTTACTAATAATAATATCATATTTTCGAAATTATTTTTTTTTTGAAAATATTATTATAGTCAATGATAAATATTCTAAAATTATTGAATATGATAGTAATTAACTTTGAATTTTGTCGCATCTAGAAGTCATTATTATTCTGGATTGTAAAATTAATTTATTTTCTATAAGTTATTTTTTCACACAACTCAATTTTTAATTTATATTTATTTCTACTAATCTTTGTTTGTAAAATCAAGAGAATGTGAAAAATATTTTATTTATAATTGAACAACATAAATTATGTCTTCTCATTTAATGATATGTTTTCCTTCGATATAGTTGAGTGTATTGAATATTTTATTTGTGAATTTTCAACATAGTCACCCGTAATTGAATAAGTTAAAAATATTTTATATTAATTTTAAAAATATTTTGATCTTAAAGTATGAGTTGAGTCAATTAGCAAAACTTATCAAAGTTATTTATCTGCCATATCAGTCTAAATTTAGTAAAAATCTATTCGATCTGACATACTCAAATATATAAAAATATATTAAAAAGGTTATCCAAAAGAACTTTAGGTATGTCATCACTTTTTTATTACTACTCGATAAACATAATTCAAGAAGAGATCTCAAGGACTTAGAATTATTTTATAAATCTCATTGACATTTGCAATTAATCGGGCAGTAAAATTCAAATTGAAGACTAACATGCATAAAAAAGATGACTATGTTAAATTATTAAAAATTTCTTAGAGATAATCTTCTCTTGAAAAAATAAGAGAAATAATTATCTCTAAGAAATAATTATTTCTTAGAGATAATTATTATTTACGAGATACTTTTGATATATCACCTACTCGAGGAGATTAAGTATCCACTTCTTTTCTCACTATAATTTTGTGTAACAGACATGCGGTGAGACATATAACTTCAAATATGATATTTCACAGGTACATGAAAAACATAAAGTTTGAGTACTTCCTCATTGAATATATTCAAGATGAGATCATTAGTATTTAAATAGTTGAGCAGTCAATAGATATTTTCACAAATGACTTCAATAGTCCATAGGTTACATTTCTTTTTTTAAAACTTAGTATTATGAAGTTGTATGAACTAGCCTAATAAGAGTGATGCAATTTACATCTATATTTTTTGTATATTTTTACTCTCACAATTAGTCTATTATATGAAAGTATTATTTATATGTTATTATCATGGAGAACTATTGAAATTTTGTGTTTTTTTGATTTACAAATCTGCGATAACTAATGATAAAATATTTAAAATTTTTAATTATTATAATATTTGACTTAGTAGTTTATCTTTCTCAAGTTCTATTTACTCCTGAGTGTAAGAAAAGTTAACTTTCTATCAATTATATCATTAAATACCTTAATTCTAATATTATTTTTTTATACTGATATTATTTATTTATTTTTGAGTAATATATTTCTAATATTACTCAAAATATTTTTGAATGTCATTGATAATATCAGTATATTTCTAATATTACTCAAAATATATTTATTTTTGAGTAATACTGATATTATATCATATAGATTCTAATATTAACTTGAAAAAAATATTTTTGAGTAAGCATGACTAGTAATATATTTCATTTTCTATTATCAAGTTTTTTACTAGGTATTTGAATGTCATTGATAATTTATTTATTTATTTTCGATTTGGTCAATTATTTCTAGCCAAGTTAAGAATTTTTTATGTTGGCATTAGAAATATCATTACATTAAATTGTAAGACATGTTCAATAAACATATCTAATTCCTATCTTGCCTATCAAATCTATATGAATAATACTCATTCAATATGATTCAATCAAATATTTAAAAATCTAATAGATTTAAATTTTGAGATGTCTAGAGATGTTTTGTTATCTTCATTAAAGATTGTCCTCATTTTTAATTTTTTTTTCCTTCTCTTTTATTATTTCTCTTAATGATATTATTATACCTAAGATTTTTCTCAAATATTATCTTATGCATGATGGTGTCAATCATTATTTAAATAGATAAAAACTATTCACTTTAATTGAACCATCTTAAGAAGAGCAAGTAGTCACTTACTTTCATTGTGATTTTCTTATTATTCAATTTATTTTTTTCTTATTTTTTTTCTATTGAGGCACCTGATATATGTGTTGCCAAAATTATTTATGCCAATAATATAATAATATTTAATATATATTTTTCAAATAATTAGTATTGTATTATTGCAGTTTATGTGTTAGATGTAATATGGTACTAGATCTAAGTTCAAAAATCCTAAAAATAGAACATATGTATATAGCATCAGCACAGTGTACGAATACATGTACAATTTGAAAAAAAAAAGCAAACAAAAGGTTTTGAAGGCACATACACAATGCAAGTTTTCACAAGATGAGAACAAAAATGCATAGTACAAGCCTGCAAATATTTTTTTCTACCCTACAATATAAGCCATGTCAATTTATAAAAGTTTCTCTCTTCTTATTTTATACTTTAATCTAGTTTGAGTATGAACTCATTCAATCCATGACATTTAGACATATGAGAACCTATTAGATACGCAACTATAGAGGATTTAAGTATCTAAACACTTTTATTGATTAATACACAAGATATATATAATAAACCAATTTAATACTTGTATGTGTCATAAGATTATATATCATATTTCTTGCGGTGAAACCCCCAATAAAATGAACTTATTGAATGAAAGAATAAATATTTAATTGAAATAATTCAAACACTCTAACTTGAAAAAAAAATATTCATTAATACTATTATAGAGATATAAGTTTAACCAGAATCTACTTTATCAATTAAATATTATCTTCTGACTTATCTCAAAAGATACTCTTCCAGATTTTATATCATAAAAAAAAAATTATTTAACTTATTTCACATAATTTTGACATTTATTTTGTTTTTGATCGTTCTTCAAGAAAAGATAAATTTATATTTAAAACTTTGAGATATATTTTTCTTGTACATTCTAATACATAAAGATGATATTAGTCTCTGAAAGAGTATTTGCGGTGACACTAATTTAGATCCTATTGATATAATAGTCCACAAGTGACGAGTTTTTTCATATACCAATATAGACTCACATTGAATCAGTAAATAACAAACATAACCACCTAGGACTTAGAATCTATAGCAAAAGATAAAGGATTTGTGATATACTTTAAATGTGACATCTGTTCAATGAGATCACTCTTTTATCTCACTACCATTTAGTATGATAATAAGACAGTAAGCCATATAATTTACAATCTAATATCTCACAAACATACAAAACACATAGAGATAAATTATTTCTTTATCATATAAAAAATTTAAAATAATACTATTATTACAACATTCATTCAAACAATAAATCAATCAACGAACTTTTTCACGAAAACTTTGAAGAATTCTCAACATATATTTTTTTCCTTCATACTTAATGTTGTAAATTTATAAGCTCCAATTTAATGAGGATGTTGATGTTTTAATAATATTCAATTTGTTTTATATTTTTTTTTATTTTGCATAGGAATAACTGATCAATGGGTTGTCCCAACTATTTTTGTCCATTATAAGAACAACTAATATATGTTTTTCATATGAGCATTGTTATATTATTTTAGTTTATATATATTAAATGTAATAACTTCTTTCACAATTTAATATTATGATAGTCAGATGACAAATACATTAAACCTTTAATTTATTATTTTCACAAATAAATAAAATAAATTAAGTTAGATTTCTTATTTTTCATCAGGAGGAGACTAGTATGATACAACATAACAACCAACTGATGTATTCACAAAAACATAAAAAAGGCAATAGTTTACTTTCATAATGAATTATATATCCATGCATCAACTTAATGAGAGATATTATGATTTTCTTATTATTTTTGTTGAATATTAGGTCACATAAATAGAAAATAAAAGATAATCACTCATTATTAAATATACAAATCATATCCTTACATAATAGATAAATATTATTGGGTTGACTCACATATCAGGTGCTCTCATCAACATCATAGTAAAATAAAAAAATATATATTTATCATATGAAAATCATAATATCTCTAATAAAGTATGAACTCTATTATGTAAGGATAATAAAATTTTATTTATTTTCTTTTATAAATAGAACTATATTTATAAAAGAAAAAGAAAAAGATAGTGAAGTATTATGATTTTGTCATCTGACTATTATCCTTACATAATAGTCAGATAAATATAGTTCTCACATATCAAGTCTATATAGTTAAAATGTGACTTTATTAAATCTAAATATATGTGACAATAATTTCATCCTAAATCTTCTCCACAAGAAAAAATCAAGAGCCCATGGGTAATGGCTAACCAAGGCCCACCGCATAGCAAGCACAACTTGGTGTGGCATATGGGCTAGTAGTTGGCATGACACCCATGATCTGTGTGTGTGCATTCTCCAGGAGTAAACTGCAAGCGACCTTTATTTCAAAAACAACATAGTATATTTGTGGTGTGTGTGTGTGTGTGTAATATACAATTTGAAATTATATATTTATAAAAAAATAAATCACATCAAAATAAAATTATTTAACTTAAAATTAAAATATAAATTAAAATATGTTTATATATATATGATAAATATACACACTCTGAAACTCATAGAATATAAATTGACCACATCATCTTTTAAAATGTAAAAAAATAAAAATTCAATACATTGTGAAACCATAAAGCAACATGTTAAGCGATCATTTTCTATCACTCTTACTAGTTCTGATCTTCATAACTATAAGTTTTATTGTATAAATCATTATCTATATACAATACATGTACCCAATTGGTGGAGAGGCTCATGGCACAACTCATGAAAATCAGACAGCAACACAACTAAAACCATGCCTGGAATATGGGGGATCAGCCCATGGTTTTGGCCCACATGCACACACAGTACGCTTACCCATGTAGACCAATTTTGGCACAGCTAGCCAACCCATGCTAGTTTAGGCATGAACCAAGCCAACTACAATGAACCAAGGTTAGTCTCGATCCGAACCATGTATAATGAACATGCATGTCGAATTTTCATGAACCGAACCAACCTAGTACAACCCGAGCATCCAGCGGGCCAATGGGCCATGCCGGACTATCTTTTTTTAGAGTCATTCTGACAAGGCATGACCGATGCAAATAACTACATCATACCGAGAATGACATGGTAGCCTAATTGAGCCTGAAAATAAATTTTGTCGATTCATCATAGCCTATTGGATATCTCTTTATTTATTTGTAGCATTCAGACTTGATCTTCATATAAATTTGTATATCTTCTCAATCCTATAAGTATGACATAAATGTCAAGTGGATCGGGTGGCCCATGCAAGGCAAGAGACACTGCCCGATTTGGCCATGCCAAGCCTGGCATGGCATTGTTCATAACCTTACCTAGACAATGGTCATGCCGACTAAAGGAATGGCTCATATCAAGTTGGGCATGCACCCATTATGCCTCATGTCATGTCAGGCACAACCTAAGTACCTAGCCCATCACCACAACACTTGGCACAACAAAACTGATTTTTTAAAATTTAGCTACATGCGCAAATAAATGGCTCATGTCATTTCAAACATTTTACGCAGGCCTATTGTAGTAAATTTTATGTAAAGTGACTTTCAACCGCGTAACATAGAATTTATAAGTCCACTAGTATAAATGATATAATAAAATATTTTAGATTATATAAATAATTAACGAACTTAAAAAACATAGTAAAGTCATATTCATTGCGTTTGATATTTGTACATATTATTTGTATATATTAAAAAACATAGAATTTATAAGTCCACTAATATAGATTCTAATTAGAAACTAAATAAAATTTAATTTAGGATTTTCTTTGATTATTCTTCATCATGATAACTCTATCATATATGAGTATCTAACAAAGATCTCTATGAAATACAATATTTAAAATAAAATTTAGTATTATATTTAATAATATTTCAAATAATAATATCATCATTAACATATTTGCAAGAACTATTATATACGGACCCTTGATTGATATTGTTAATATTATGTATATATGTCACATAATTAATCTAATATTACAAATGGGAATAACAATTATTTTCTCTATATTAAAAAACAAAAAAAAATCATTAAAATATCTTATGATACATAACATACAACATAAGTTTCATACTTTATGTTTATCAACAGACTAAAACAATTCTAAATAAATATAAGATACTATTGGAATTATACCTATCTGATATTAAAATTATGTATTGACTATCAATATGTAATATCCGACAAAATCAATAATAAGAGTTAAAAACTTAATGTTAACGACTAAAAATGAGACAGTGATTTTATTTTTAAAAATCTTGAAGATTTTTTATGATACGACGTACACATATTCATTTGTATACACTCTCACCACTTACATTGCCCTCAGATACATATATATTATTAATAATATATTTAGCATGTATAAAGGACATTATTATTTTAGTATCTTGGCTGATGAAATAAAAACCAAATATTTACAATACTGATCATCCATTCTATCATTTTATTACTTAATTGTCTATATGAATCTTATGGTTAATGTAAAAGAGAAAAATACTTGACAATAGATATTCACAAGCATAAACCAAGCAAAAAAACTTAATAATTAGATTCATTAAAAATTATCCAACATATTTATATATTATAACATTATGTATAATAATTGTAGAGAGTCTTTGAGTAAGGATATGGACTTCATATTTAAAGATAATATTTTTTCTATTTAGTTAACAAAAGATAAATAATAAGATTATCCGTCAAATATGAACGAGCTATGTCGATACTTAGATACTGATTACTATTTGATCTTATTACATGATAACCTTATGAATTTAGATGTATTTGATTAATGAAAATTATATAAATTCACATTTCCTATGTTATATAAGATGACACTTAATCTACCAACTTCTCTAGTATTAAATATAACATTGACGTTTACTTGTTCTATGGCTAAGAATATTTTTTTAGATGAAAGATAAAGAATACAACTAGATATCATAGAAATATTTTCATACTTATACACATAAGAAGATTTAAAGATAGATTTTAAAGATAATGTGAAAAAACTGCTAGTGGATAATGAATCATGTGACAACATTAAAAATATTGAGGCTGGCACTACCTTGAAATTTAGACGTTATGATTTGATTCATACTATTTACACAAACTGATCACCGACTAGAATTGTCAAATGGGTCGGGTCGAAGCAGCCAAGCCCATTTTTTCCAAGCTCACCAGGGCTCACGTGTCATGCCTGGCACGTCATGGTAATTTGGAGTGCAGGCCTGACATGGCCCGTGGTCAAAATTCAGCCCAAGTTCGTGCCAGTTCAAGTCGAATGCCCGGGTCGGGTCGAGTCGAGATAAAATTATGTTAAAGTTTATTTTGAAAAAATAGAGTTTGAGAACCCACGCCGCCATGCCGCCATCCCCATCGGGCCAGCCAAACCATCGCCCATCGGGCGACACCGCATCATCCCCCGTCAAGCATCGTTTCGTAAGCCATCGAGGGACATTTTGTCATACGTCAAGCGCATTGCTCGTGTCGTGCCCACGTGGCAGGAACCAGGGTCATGCCTGGCAAGGTAAGCATGTCGTGTCATGAGCCGGCCCAGCACAGGAACGGGCATGGGTCTACCCCATGCCATGCCAGGCCAGCCATGGCCAAATCAAGTAGTGCCTCGAGCCGGGCCCAAGGCAGCCCAACCTAGTTAGCACCTCTATCACAGACCATGTTTCACAAATATTAATCTCAATCACTCATGTGATTGATATACAATATATTTATGCATGTTTCTTTTGCTGATGTAAATATACACATTTTTTATACTTTTAAACTTTTTAAATTTTTTGTTATCATATGTTACTATATCATGATGTTAAAAAACAAAACACATACATTTTTTTATTGAGTAATGATCTTATAGATTATATTCATTTTAATTAATATTATAATGCATTTTTTAATTTAAAAAAATAATTTTTTTTAATATTTCAATTTTCATGCCACCTCCACAGTGCCTACCCAACACAAATTGGCAGTAAGCATTGGCCACCAAACTAAGCCCTATCATCCCCCCTTAGCCCCTCTTCCTTGTTCCATGGCTCTGCCTCTTCATACTAACATACAGACATTGGCTTGACCCTAGGCCACCTGGCCAGTGACCAATGGTCATGTCATGCCATCCCCAAGCATACCCGACATGATATAGTCCAATCAGGCATGCCCGATTCATTAGAGTGTGTCATAGGGCCATGCCAGCACAGCATGGCCAACCATTTTGTATCGTTTCATACATGACACGGTGGTCTGACTAGGCCACCAAATTTTGAGTCATATCAGTACCGACATGACTCATTTGAGACATCTAACATGATAGAACTTTTATAATATCTAATTATTATATTATCCTTCTTTCTAAAATAATATTTACAGCCTCAGAAAATACAAACTTTGCTACTATACGAAATACTAGAGGGATCGGTATTTCATTAATTATTTTAAATAATACGAAAAAAATGAATATATATGATTTTTATCAATTTAATATATTAAAATTTCTTCCGCTCGTTTTGTGAAATATTAAAATAATTGTTATGTAAATATATTGATAACTCACTTATATGACAAACTATCTCATCATAAACTCCTAACTAATTGAATAATGAAATTATCATCTTCAAATATAATATAAATTTTTGTATTTAAATGCTTGCTAAAATTATCATACTTATTTTCATAATATTGAATAAAATTTTTTACTTATTCATATATTTTACATTTTGCTTATGAACGATTAATACAACAACGTATGTATTTCAATATATTTTCTATTCATTCCATCTTAATTCTAAGATTCATAAAAACATCTAAATAATAAAAAGATAAAATAGTATCTTGGTGTTTTAAATATTTTTTTTCATCTCAATAGTTATTTAACCTAAATATAAGTATTTTCTATATTACCTAAATTGGTGGTAAGGATTGGTCATCAAATCAAGCCTTGGCATTCCCCCCTAGCCCCTTAGTCTTGTGTCATGGCAATGCATTGGCCTGCTACTACAGTGGCACAAGCACTTGCTTGGCCCTATAGCACTTGACTAGTGACCATTTGTATGTCATGCCAAGCTTGATCAGACCCAACATGACCTAGCCCTATAGGAATGTGTCGACATAGCATGGCAAGGCCAGCCATTCGTGTCGTGCCCAACACAACATGGTGGTCTGACTAGGCGACCAAATTTCAAGTCATGCCGACACGAGATGACCTATTTGACACCTCTAGCATGACAACACTTCTAATATCTAACTATAATTTTGTTGTTCTATCTAAAATGATATTTAGTCTCAGAAAAAATAAACTTTGCTGTTATATTAAATATTAGAGGAAAAAGTATATCATGTATCATTTTAAACAGCATGAAAAAATTGAATACATATAATTTTTACTAACTTAATATCTAATTTCTTTCAATTATTTTGTAACATAATAGAGCAGTAATCGATATCTATGTATTTTATATCGAATTTCAACATACTACCTCATTGTAAACCTTTAACTAACTGAATAAAAAAATTATTATTTTTATATATAATATAAATCTATATTTAAAGACTCGTTAAAACTATCATACTTATTTTTATAATATTTAAATAAATTTTCTAGTCATTCATAAATTTTATCTTTTGCTTGTGATCAATTAATATAACTACATATGTAATCAATATAGTTTCTATTCATTCAATATTAACTTAATGATCCATATGAGTATTCTTTATATTTATTAAAAATAGTACTCATTTTATATTATCTAGGCACAATATAGAATGTAGAAGTGTATACAAATTTTCACCGTATCTTAAAAAATTATAATAAATCTTAAAAAATAAATTTTCATATTCCAATCTGACTCATTAATTATTATTTCATTATTTATTATTTCATTAATTTTATTATTAACTAAACCGGATATAATATGTTAGTATTAAATACAATATTTTCACATCAATTATATTAAATTCTAATAATATTTGACATCTAATTAGAGGTGTCAAACGGGTCGGGCGGGCCCGGCCCGACACGGTTTAAAAACAGTCGGGCCCGGCAAGGCCCATAGGCACGGCACGCCGTGCCGTGCCCGCTCGGGCCCGGCCTGTCCATTCAGGCCGGGGCAGAGACAAACCCGAGACTCGATTGGCAGAAATTTTTTTTTTTTTTAATTTTATATATTGTAAATTGTAATGCTTAACAGCTTAAGTGTACAGTACAGTATTAAATATAAAAATTTTTAACAATCTTAAAATTAAAAATTAAATAAAAAAACAAAGTTTAAAAATTTTTTTTTATCAAATTCAAATTAGTTTAGCTTTTGAAAAATTATCAATCATCTATTTGAAACCGATGGTCTGAACAAAACAAGTATAAGTTTCAACACAACGTACAAACAAAACATACAAATACAATCAATAAAAAAAATATCGAAAACAAAAAATAACAGATGATCATCAATCGTCAATCGGCATATCATGAGAATCATCAGCCGCAACATCAAGATCAGTATCATATGGATCATCATCATCGACAATCAACTCATCCGCCATCGTAATGGATGTGGATGCGACTGCAATGTCTGTCCCAGTCCCAGCTCCAGCACGATCATGGATGCTAAACCTCGATTCCTCCCAATCCTTCAAACATGCCAAGGCGTCAACCATATCTGGACGTAATCTCGATCTTCTATCCGAAATCACGTTCACTGCAACAGAAAAAGCAGGCTCCGATGCTACGCTCGACACCGGATGAGTCAATAGATCCCGTGTCATCCTAGATAGCACGGGATAGGTGGACTTATATGATTTCCACCAATGTAATAAATCAAAATTCTTAGTATCAAAATGTGATAGGATTGAGCAGTAATCGGTATCTAAGTACCAAGACATCTCACTCTTATGTGATGGTCCACCCCTACGTTTCCCCCTCGCTAGCTGAATGGAATAATCGTCATCTCCGAACAAGATATCAATGTCCATAATCACAATCTCACTACCACCACCACCATACCTAGTATCGTAGTATGTGAATATGTCAGTCAACTTCTCGTAAATGAACCCTTCAGGTGGCTCTTCTAGGTTCATGCACGAGGAAATGTAAGTCAGGGTATTTTATACCCCTTCCACCTTAGCCCTAAGGTCCATGCATGCAGCGAGGCAATAAAGAGATGGAACGGTAGACTAGTACTTCAAGTACTTGGTCTCCATCTCTGCAACCATATGGCTAAGCGTCGGGTCAGCTCGATACTTCCTAAATATGCTACTAATGTTGCATATGCACCGGAGTGCAATGCAAGTGGTGAGCATAAAAACCAACGAATACATGTTTATCATGTCATAAAATATCTTCAGGAATTTCATTTATGAAATTCCTAAAGCCCAGTCAGTGTCGTCAATAATAAGTTCATCACTCTTATTATTGACGTAGTCGGAGATCACGTGTTCGTATCCAACACATGATTCCAACATCAGGTACGTGTAATTCCAATGATGTCTCACATCCGATTAAAATTTCTTCTTCTTAAGATTCGCAGACAAACAGAGAGTACCAAACTCTTGTTATCTGCGAGGAGTGCGAATATACTTTAGTGCATTGCGTATATTATCCAACGCGGAGGAACACACCTTCATACCCGCTTGAACAATCAGGTTAATCACGTGACACATGCATCTAACATGAAAGATCTCTCCTAATGATGCATCTAATATTCCTAACAAACATATTGATCGCTACTTCATTATTTGAAGCGTTATCGAATGTGACACTAAAAATTTTATTTTGAATTTTATATTCCCTAAAGATTTTCGTCATACACTCAAAAATGACCGGGCCATCATGAGAATGAAGAATCTCAGTGAATCCTAAAATTTTTTATTGATTATCTAGTTGAAATCTACATAGTGACTCGTGAGACATGCATAAGAAGAATCATCGTGACTTGTCCATATATCGGACGTCACGGACACCACTCCACTATATATCATAAATTCCTTAATAATTTTTGTTTTTCTAACTTATATATCTTTAGTATGTCATTCCTAGATGTAGACCTAGGAATCCTACGATAGGAATGCTGAAAATAAGTCTGCATGATGCGCACTACCCTTAGATCTTCCGAAAATCTAATCGGAAGACTCATCATGTGATGAGCCTGGTCATGTCGTCCCTACCCAACTCGCTGGAGTATACGAATGGAGTAAACTTTGAGACTGAACTTGATCCAGTCTCAAAAAATGTAGTGTCAAGTTGAGTTTGCCTAGGATCTAAGGGTCCATGTTTTTTGGTGCA
This sequence comes from Sapria himalayana, assembly GCA_029783825.1. Lineage (NCBI taxonomy): Eukaryota > Viridiplantae > Streptophyta > Magnoliopsida > Malpighiales > Rafflesiaceae > Sapria > Sapria himalayana. Next base: position 2,326,900 of record JAREIK010002121.1, read on the forward strand.
TAATTCAGCATGCCTCTTAAGGTGTCCAGTCTCAAATGAACTTTTGCATGTTAATAGTCTCATAGAATATTTGTACTGTGTCAAGTCTTGTTCCTCACCCCTACCATTTTTTTGTGTTATGATTTTAAAATGAGTCCAAACTACAGAAATCCTCCTAGTTTTTTGTTTTTTAGAACTTTGGGTTGAGACGACTGGAGAAACCAAAGTTTTAGTAGCCTCAGACCTCTGAGTAACATTTTCATTTTCCAAATTTAAATACGTGTCAGGTGTATTTGTCATTTTTTATGTTTTTTATTTTTTCCTAATTTTTTCTAGAGAGACTTTAGAGAGAGAAAGTGAAAGAAAAAAACGTAAAATAAATTACTTGGTAAAAGCAATGAGATCAGTCACGTGCAAGGTGCACCGCAACAAGCTCTGATGTTCAAAACTCAAGTCGAGTTTCACGAAAATCCAAGCCGAAAGCGAAATCCCGAGGCTCGAGAGAGAAATGCACGGTTTATGTGAGAGAGAGAAAGTTTTGAGAGGATATATGTTTTTGAAAAATATAAATGTTATAGAGAGGAGGGTAGAATTTATAGATTAAAGATATTAATTTTTTATAAAAAAAATATTTTTTTTATATTTTATTGAATGATTAAATATATCATATTTCGTAGTTCATTATAGCTATAAACTACTAGTTTATTGCTATAAACTTTTTTTATGATGCATATATTTGGTCGAATCTTATATTCTTATCCAATTCTTCTAATATTTTTATTTTTACTTATTTTAAAAAAATTCCAAATTTGAAATTTTTATTTGTCGCCTAGGTTTTTAAAGTATTTGAGTTGACCTATGACTATAAAATAAATCAGCTCATAGTTTTCGATTAAATTATAATTATTTATATCAAACTCATCTACAATATTATTTTTATTTTTATTATCACTAGTTAATATTTTTTAGAAATGTAGTAGGAAAAAAAATTAAAATTATATAATATTTAAAATAAAAATAATTGAATAATTAATGTATACCTAATAAAATTATAAGCTTGCAATCATAATTCCATGAACATAGATTGCAATTTGTCATATCAAACACCTCTCATTACTAATTACAAATTAGAAACATATATGAAAAAAAACATTCAACAAAAATATATTCTAAATACAAGAAAACTTAGATATTATAGAATTTATAGAGAGAGAGTTACAAAAAGAGAAAAAAGAAAATAGATTATTTTAGTTGAAGTAAAGATTCAAAAATATCAAATACTTAGTTTTAAAATTAAGTTAATAAAAATTTTAAAAAACTTTACTTGGACATGATATTTTGCATGTTGGATTATGTCCATGATTATTGGATCAATGTTGAACTGATCCGATTAAAAAAAGTTAATTTTTTTTTAACCACAATAGCCATTGAGACACTATGCCTTGCCTTGTGCCACATGATGTGGTCATGATTTGTAATGTCGTGTCAGGCACCCGGGTCGTACCTAGTACAACACATGAGCAGATTACCCTCGTCATGGCACGGCATGAGTCATGCCGAAAGTGCGCCCGGCACAGGCTCGGGCATGGTCATGGTCTCATGGACCATGCCGTGCCAATCCATGCACGGCTGAACCGGGCTGGGATCCATCTCAGACCCGAGCTGCCCGGCCCGGTTGACACCTCTATTATTGGAGTTAAACCGAAAAATTAAGCACAAATCACATGGACAAATTAAAAAATATATATATTTGGCATTTTCATACACATGCACGTGCATTACAAACCATGACCACATCATGCAGCACAAGGCAAGGCATAACGTCTAAATAGCTATTGTGGTTGTTTTAAAATAAAAAAAAAATAACTTTATTTAATCGGATGAGTTCAACGTCGATCCCAACCAAATTAGATTTTAATTTTGATACAAATTAGGGGTTGTGAGATGTACACACGCCTAATTTAGGTGTTTCAATATTGATGATGAATGACCTACACGTGCTGAATAGTAATCAAGCCAAGTTCAGCTTGTTCAAAATTTCACATCATGTCGTGCCAAAAAAAATTCAGCATGCCAACCTTATGTTCTAGCCTAGCATGTCACAAGCTATGCATGAACATTTTTACCTCTTGTATCCTTTATCTATGAGATAGTATTAATCAAATAATAACATATATTAAGAGCATTTTGAGCAACAAAAAAATTATCATAATAACGCATACCAAAGAACTGAGAGAACCCTCATGCAACTAGTTTCGTATTAAGATAATTTATCTTATCATCTAAACATACATTTACAGTAAATTCCTATATGTAACCAACATACATTCATAAAGAATATATATCTCTTCTATCATGATCTGACACCATCCTGAATCAAATAACATCCTAGAAAATGAATTGAAAATCTTACTATCATTAATAAAAATAATAAAGAAAATAAAAGATATATATATATATATAATAAAACTTATGATATCAAGTATAGAGTACAACTCATTTATCATTTTGGAAAAATCATAAAAAAAAATCAAAATTAGATGAACCAAATGTAGGATCATCTGACTCATCGGCAAACTCATCTCAGGTTAAAGCAAATTGAGTTCTCCTCTACTAGTATAGACTATCAATCCTAGTAATCATATCTCAATATTTTCAAATCAATATGAGTCTACACTAAAGGAGTTATAGACAACTAAATGATCCATGCTTAAAGAAAAATTTCCTTCCTTTAAACTCATTCTCTCTAGAATAAATATGTAATTGTTGATAGATAAAATGACTTCATGGGAAGCACATCATATGTATACTAACAAGCTCAAATATAGCTAACTTGTGACTCTTCAAATATTGGTAGTTCAAGATAGAGAAGTGAAAATGAAAAAATTATGAGCATGAGTATAACTAATTGACTCACACTCCTACTAGACTCATTAAAAAATAAGTCTCAAGTCAAAATAAAATAAAATCAACACTAACTAAAATTCAATTAATTTCTAAAAAAAATATTGATATCATATTTTAGTATTAGAGTATCCAAGAAATAAGTATATCAAGGCCTTAAACACCAACTTATCACATCTTAGGGACAAATTGGGAACAAACAAATAAATCTAAAACTTCTAAGTATACTAAATAATCTTTTTTCAAAAAGTATGATCTGAAAGACACCAAAAAATGATAGAAAATAATATTAGATTGATTACGTAGAACATGGTAAAGATCACATCTCAAAAAAATTTTGCAATTTATTTCCCAAATAAGAATTGTTAAATTATCTCAATTAGATTTATATTCTTTCTTACAGGAACCCTAGTTTATTGGGGTGTGCCAGCATAAAAAACCTGGAGTATAACGTTGTGATTCATGCAATAAATATTGAATTTACCCGATATATATTTTAGTATATTATCACTTGTTATTTTTTAAATAATTTACAAAATTAATTTTTTTTATTTTATAAAACATTTGAAAAATACAAATCACTTAGAATCAATCATAAAAAAATATATTTACTTGTTTCATACGTAATCATCAACAAAAAAATATTAATCAATTATTTAAAACACTTTCTAATTATATCTTTACTATATTGGATCATATTTGTCTGAGTATATTAGATCAAATAAGTCATTATTCACATTAAACTTGTGTACAAAATAAAAAGCCTTGTATTATTTTGCTAACTAATACATCTTATATTATAGGATAGAAATACTTTACATTACTAAGAATATAGAAGTAAATAATCTAATAAAATCAAACATTTAAAAGGAAATCTAACAATTTGCTCTTTACAAATTTAAATGAAATTTTTCTTAGAATCTCATGATTCTACAATTAAAAATTAATACAAGTAAAAATAAAATCAGAATTAAATTACTTCAAAATATAACTCACATAAAATAAACCAATAAGACAATTAAAAATAAATATAATATATTAAAGTAATAAAAATCTAAGTTAAATACTATCATATTTTATATCTTTAGAGAGTTTCTTATTAACAACAAAAATTTCAGAACAAGAACAAAGAATAATAAATATCAAGTTATTACCAATAATATTAATATTGAGTCTTCAGTCGATAGTCGAGGAATCTAAAATTTGAATAAGGGTACAACAGCTAATTATACCTAAAGAAAAGAAAACATTTATTATTTTCTTACAGATTTTATATACTCATCTCTTATAAATTTAAGTATCAAAGTGGAAGAACAATGATCCCTAGATAGATCTCTTAGTCAGCATGTCTCTCTCAATACCACATAAAATTGTATGGCTCCTTTCTAAAAATAATATCAAACAATTATCTCTAGCATTACACATCCTCCTATAATATGTATATTAAACTGAGTCATTTTTAATTTCTGCTATGACAAGAAAACATCACCAAGACATACCTTTTTATGATGTCACACCAATATTGGTGTCAATGTAAATTGCACAAAATAGGTGTGCAACATTACCTATGAGAGAACACACGAATGTGCACCTCTACTTCACGTGATTTTATGTGCACTAAGCTGGTACAGTGCATGTGATACCTTAGAAACCCTAGATCTGATACTCTTAAAATTTTGACTATGATATCATGTTGAATATTAGGTCACATAAACATGTGATAAAATATAATCACTCATAATTAATGTACAAATCATGTTCATATATAATGAGCAAATATAATTATGAGCAACACAGAGGTCGGGTTCTTCTCAATAATAAAGTAAAACAAAGAATAACAAAAAGAACTCTAGAAGTGTGACCTGTAACAGCTTTCTTTTACATTTTGTATTTATGTTTTGTGACTAGTGCGCATAACCTATTGCAATGCCAAGTGTTTTATACTTTTATTTATAATCTAAATGTTTTACTTGTACCACTATTGAATTTTTTATTATTATTGATGATATTCTTCTGAACTCGGTTTAGACAAACAACTATTATTTAACATGACAAATCAACTGACCGCCTGGTATGCAATTCTATAACAAGATATCAAATCCATTATCATAGGAAAGCTGAAGCAAGTGATATAAAATATAAGAAAAAGAAAGATAATAACAACCACCATACCTTTGTCAAATTATATATCTCCTTTAAGATGTTGGTTGACAGACTATATAGAGGTTTTCCACTTAAGCCACCAGATTCTGATGCCAACGAAATTTTCCTTGTAAGGTCTGGTCTCGACAAGGTTGTGTTTGATATAATCTATCACCATTGAATTTGAAAATCAGATTCAAACAAAAGCATGAAATTTCAAGACATTTCATTAATATAACTACTCAATTTAGGATTTCAGTTGAGAGAGAAAGAAAGAGACAAGCTGTCAACCTTTGAGCTGTCCCAATAGAATTTGTATATTATATAAAAGTATTATTTGTATGTGTTTTATTCTGTGGGTTATTATATTTCTATTCTTGTGTGCGCATTAAATCTAACATGGTATCATAGTCAAAATCCTAAGAAAAAATAAATCCTAGGACATATATTGAGTTAAAAAAACAAGATAGATAAAATAATATATATTGTATCAACAAATTATATGTGTACGAACATGCAGCACTACAAGCACACAGATTCAGAAAAATGAGATGCAAGTCATTGTGCGCCACTATTAACCAGCATCACACCTATGTGTGACTACATCGCAGCCCATTGTGTCCATGAAAAAGAACTGTGTTATAACATCATGATTTCAGCACCACTTGACGTTAATAGATAATATACAATAGGGTTCTGGTTGCCCCAAAAGCTTGAATTTGACATGGTGGTCACCTCATTTTTTTATAGAGTTATGCATTTTTAGTGGTTTTGTGATTGTTCTGTACAATTGAGATTAATTAAGATTTCAGATTAATTAATTTTTATTTAGGAAATATTTGCATTTTTAGGGATTAGGACTAGGGAAACTTTTATTTCAGTTGGCAGCATAATTTTTAGAAATATGATATGATATCAGTATACATGGATGATATATTTCCTTAACAATAAATATTTTGTTAAAAAAAGAGTCACACAAGAAATATATTAAATATTATTTCTAAAGCGAATCAAAAATTTTAGGCAGTACTTAAAGAGAGACGTCAATTATCAGATCCATACTAAGATCCTCATAAAATTCATTTATTGTCACTCATACTCTAACTTATATTTTTTCCTTCTTACAAGTATTACTAATTATTTTACTCATACTCTAACTTTGGACTTCTTAATTATCGATACAAGAGATAATATTCATATTATTGATTACTGCAAAAGATAATACTAACATAAATGAAAGGGTAGTTATAAAAAATAATTCCTAAAAAGAGTGGTCAAAATAGAAAAGGCATGTTTACCATTCAAGAATCTTTGGCATTTATATTTTTAATAAGTGATTGCAATACATAATAATAGAGATCAGAAAAGCTATACAAAAAGATATTTTTTTTAAAGTTACTGTTAACATCATCGGTGTTAGTTATGACATGCATGCAGTCGTGAACTATCAAGTAATATATGTATTTATGAGTCTGTTTTATTCCTCTGTTTTATGCGGAGTTGGCGAGACCTCGGTAGATGATCGTCATCAGACTTGAGATGACAAGGTGAAGCAAGTAAAAAAAAAATTAGAAGAGGCAGGCATCGCTCATTAAAGATCCGACTCTTATTGTCTTGGACCAATTGAACATTGTGCTGCATTTGCGCAACCAAAACAGCAAATAGACGTTCTCAGAGGCAGGGCATGCACAGACCTACGCTGCTGCTGTTGCTAGATGTTCTTTGCACCTCATTTTGTAACTCACCAGCTTCCTCTTTATTCGCTAGCTCACAAACTCAAATTCACATCTATGCACATTGATGTGCATTGATATACAGAAATGTGCATGATTTGGATGTATAGGCTGAACTTTCTATGAACATCACACCTAGATCACATATCACAGATGATATGCAGCAACGCACAGCCTCAGATATAATACCTGGGAGGTGATGGATAAACACATGATCTACAGCCTATAACAAAATTCAAAATAAAATAGCACAAATCACTAAACTAAATATATACACAGAAAGCTAAAACATGAAAGAGAGATAAAGAGACATGAGAGTGAATTGGGGTTAGTTTCAACCAGTTTGTTGCCTTTGGTGTACACAAATTAGGAGTACGAAAAGTGGCAGTGGATTCAAGGGAGCCGACAGGATGCAGACCTCAAAAACCCTCCAGATTTTTCTATCAAAAGTACATCTATAGTTTCCACCAGCTAGCAGAGAATTGTAACTCTGTTCTGAAAAAAGTTGTGAGAAATTCAACTACCACATGCAGCAGTCTACAAGTTTCATATTTCTAGATGTCTACAACACACTCGTTTTGGCAATGAAGAAACATCAATGAACTGTAGGTATGTTTTTAGCCTGTTCAAGTACAGTTAACATCGATTAACTGCCCCTTGTACGTATCGAGTTTTCCAGATTCATTTTCCAGTAGAAAATGAGTACAAAAATGCTTTGAAGCCAGGTTGAACAGATCCAAATCAAGGAGCGATCATTGGCAAGGGCAAGGAAAACGAGTACAAAATATGTAAAAACTCCAAGCCATCCTTTTTTTTTTAGAATATGGTGTATACTTGCCAAAATGGTGGGCATTTTAGTAGCCTGCTATGTCCCAGAATACTAAAGACAACGAAGAAGCATTTAATTATGTTTATAGATTACTTATGTATTTTTTTAATAAAATACCTAAGCTAATACTTTTTGATTTAGCCCAATATTTAAATGGAATCATCATGATTTAGCCCAATATTTAAATGGAATCATCATGATTTAGCCCAATATTTAAATGGAATCATCATGATTTAGCCCAATATTAATAAAATACCTAAGCTAATACTTTTTGATTTAGCCCAATATTTAAAGGAAAACTAATATTAAATGGAATCATCATGATTTAGCCCAATATTTAAAAGAATTATTTACGATCCCCACCCTTCTAGATAATTATCATATTACCACACATCCTTTTTGATAGGATATTCATATAAAAATTATAATACCTTCATTAAGCTAATACGTACAAATCCTCAATACCAATTTTAGAAATTGAAAGATAAGTTATAACATTTTCACGACTTTCATAAAAATTTTGATTGGTTGCTTTACTATCTGAATGTATTATATTAAGATACTCATACTAAATCTTCTCCATAATAAATAATAATCTACCTCCACGTATTTCATCTATTAGTGAAATAATAGATATGAAATTATATATCTCATTATTTAACTATCACAACAAATAATTATATAAGAAAATAACACATGCTCGATCACATCGAGCAAAACTCATATTGAAAATATCTCAAATTATTATTATTATCATATATTTTACATTTATACTAGATCTCAAAAATAACTACATGTCTCTTATATTTTGAGAATAAATGATTATTTCCAAGAAAAGTATAGAATCATGGCGTAGATCTCATCTCGTTGCATACTTGCATACTTGTGTCTAACTAAAATATAAATACTTAGCTGATTGAGAGTATCAATGATCTCTAAAAAAAGAGAACTCAAATTTTAAAGATCTTTTAACATACCTCAATATGCAAATCAACTACATAAAAATTAACATGCAGACAAAAGTTTAGAAGATAACTAACTATACTAATTGAGTATGATATATATGTATAATCATTATCATATAATAAATTTTTCCTATAATTCTCTATAAATTATACAATTAACTAGAGACATCGTATCGTATGGACCAGGAGGAATATCTACTGGAATAGAAATCAAAAAAATAATCCTTACAATAATATCAAATGCATATCTCTATTATGACAAAATCATAGCCCTCTTACAATAAGACATTTCATTCTAAAAAGTATATGAGCCTCTCATTATCTTTTATCTAAAATTATAACTAAAGGTACTCATAGAATTTGTTGATTCTTATTACGCATGTAGTATCTCATAGTTAGATTTAACTTACAGATTATAAAAAATATTATATAACTTGATGCAATCACAAAAAACTTAGTTTATAAGACCCTTATAGCAAGACATCAAGTTTGTGTCATTGAAGTGTATTATAATTTTTTTTACTGGGAGAATCCTAATAGTAAAATAATTTTATTGATTGTCTATATGAATAATATTCTCATTATAAAAAATTATGCATTAGAAGTTTCTCAATTTAAAGAACCTTTTTAATCTATTAGAAGTTTCTCATAATTTTAAAAAAAGAACCTTGAAAAACACAGAAACATTGTTAGTATGAAGGTATTTTAATCTACTAATAATATCATTTTGTCATAAAGAACATATACACAAGATAATTCTGCAGTAATAGCAGGCCTTTTGAGTTGTTCTTCAGAAAATATTTATATTGATCCAGGTACTAATTTTACTTTTGATATGACACTCTAATTTACTCTATTATATATATGAGAATCATATTAATGATTAATAAATCAATAATAATCAAATCAAATATAACATATACAATAAATATAGCTAATAATTTCCTAAATTTTCTTTATAGATTCATCTTAATATAATATTTTGCATATAGACATATATGAAAAAATCTTTAGAACATATAATTTTTTTAAAAGATTAAGAGCACTTATAGTTAGCCAAATATTCAAATTTAAGTTGCATGATAACTTGAACCTACAAAAAATCTATAAAAATTTTTTGGCAAAGTTTTTGAAGTTAGATCAACTTCATGTTCATTGATCTCCTTTATTTATCGAAAAAAATTAGAAAGAGAATACATGACAAATTATTTTAACATAAATCTTCCAATTAAATAATAAAATAATAATAAATTAGAAAAATAATTAATGATTAATAAGCTTAAAAAGTACAATATAGTGGATTCCAATAGAGGTATAAAATGAGTCATGTTATGCTGACACGGCTCATTTTAGTGTGGCATGGCCATACCACCATGATGAACACGGCACAATGTGATTCCCATGCCAGGCCTGGCCTGGCACGAGAATCAGCCTACGGGAAAGGGAACCAACCAGTTGGCATGGGAACCAGCCGGCCAGCATGATGCAGCAAGCCCGCATAATGTTGGGTCATGCCAGATTATGACAGGTATGAAACGGGTTGTGCTGGTACAACCCGATTCAAGCCTTTTCAAGACGGGCTGGTATGGCCCAATTCAACCCTTTTGGGGCCTGTAATGGGTTCAGGCTACACAAAGGCCAATTGTGTATTATGTATGCAATAAATCCTAATATAATTTTTATAAATTTAATTTTATTTAATTAAAAAGATGAATCCATAAATTAAATAAAAAAATATCAAAATTTAAACTGCAAAGTCCAATCCAATTCAATCTAATATTCAATAAAATACATGTTATATACATCATACATCTTACATCAGTCATGAATAAAAATTTCATAACACAACACACAAAAATAAAAAAATAAGTATGAAAAATAAAACGGCAAATATAAATAAACAATAATACTATATTGTAATATACTATATATATGCCATGAATAATAAATCAAGAATAATCAAAGAATAATGATTGATCAATATTTGTGATATAGTACTATGAATAGAGATGTAGATCATCATCATCGTCATCATGTTCAACCTCAATTCATCTTTTTCTTTTATGGATACAAGTACCTCTTTAATATCCGGTCATAATTTTGATCTCTTATCCATAATAAAATTGACAAGCACAGAAGACCTACGAAAAGGTTTGATTATCATTGATGTGTTAATATCCCTGAAATTCTCTTAAAATCTAATTAGGAGACCTATAATAATAATCAATTTGATTGACTTCCCTCATAACATCATTGTGATATATGAAGAGAATCAACAAAATTAAACTAGATTTAACTTAAAAGATCTCACTGCAAAGTTGATTTTGTCTCAGATTTAATACACTATAATTTTAGTGTATTAATCAGTAAATCTCTTTAGGTACCAGTCTCACACTAAAAATATCAAATGAGCTGGTCGGCACAGCATGGGCACGGCCCGTACCAGTTCCCATGCCCATGACAAGCATGTTCATGGCATGCTTCGTGCAATACCATGCCAAGGCTAATCGAGCCTCGTGTCAGGACAGGCACGACCCAGTACTGAGGCCCGTAGGCATAATTTCTTGACACGAACCAAGAATCACCCCGACCCGAACCAATATTCCGAGGCCCAATGGATCCAAAATTTCCATCAGGCCCAAAACCAGACCCACGTTTTTTTCGACCCAAGTCTGAGCCAACCCCATCGGCTATTCTAAAAGCCAAAACTTCTGGAAAAGATCATTTGGGTCGGTTCGACGATTAAATCAACCCAAATGATAAAAAAAATTCAATCTAAGTTGTTGGATTTCACCTCCAACAACTATGGGGTAAAATCCGACAACCCTAAGAATTATGCCCCTATTTTAATTATTAAAAAATAAAAAATTTAAAAAAAAAATTTAGAAAAAATATTATTATTAATCTATAAAACCTCACCTTTCTCTCTCTCAGATTTATGTTTTTTATAACATAAATCATCTGATTCTCTTATTTTGCCTTTGCTCTTGTATTTTTTTCTCTCTCTCTCTCTCTCTCTCTCTCTCACTCAATTTTCTCTCTTGTGATGTTGGTTCGACCTTTCAAGACTCGCAAGTCAGCTTTGGTATTTGGATTTGTGGTGCACGTGCAGTGAAAATATAAAAAAGCTAAAATTTAAGTATTTTGCGATTTAAGGGTATTTCATATTTTTTTAATTAGTTTTTTGTTAACTTAATTAATATTTCTCTCTATCAACTCTACTCTCTTGTCTAAAAAAATTAAAAAATAATAAATAATAATTTAAATAACAAAAATAAAATTAATTTTAATTTAAAAAATAAAAATCCTACGAAAAGGTTTGAGACGACCGAAACTTTTATTCCTCCGGTCATCTCGACTCAAACATCTAAAAAATATAAAACTAAAAGAACTTCAATAATTTAGACTCAATTTTATGTAACAAAACAAAAATAAATAAGGATGTTAAAGAAGAATCGGCACAATAAAATATTATAAAAAAATTTTAAAATGTAAGAGTTCATGTGAGACTGAGCACCTTAAGAGACATGCCGAACTATACATCAAAAAATAACATATTAGACCCTAGACAAACTCAACAAGCGGTGGGTTATTTGAGGCTGGATTCAATTCAGTCTCAAAGTTTATCCCATTCATATACCATAGTGAGTGGAAAAGAAAAAACATTGTCGAACTGATCATTATGATGAGTCTTCCGATTAGATTTTCGGATGATCCAAAAATATTCAGTATTATGCATGCATATTTTCAGCCTGCATATCATAGGATTCCTAGGTTCGTACCTAGGAATGACATACGAAAATATTATAAGATATAAAACAAATAAAAATTAATAAATTTATAAATTATAGTGAAGTAATATTCGTGACGTTCGATATCTGAACTAGTCACGATGATGCATCTTATACATGTCTCACCAACCACTAAGTATATTCAAAATGAACTCTAAATAAAAAAATTTTAGGATTCTCTGAGATTCTCCATCTTCATGATAGTCCGGCTATTTTTGAGTGCATATAATAATAGAGTAGCGATTAACATATATATTAAAAATATTAGAGATAGACTATAAAGAGAAATTTTCTCATTAGATATATGTGTCACGTAATTAACCCAATTGTACAAGTAGGGATGAATGTGTGTACTCTCACTTTAAAAAATATACGTAACTCACTAAAATATATTCATATACCTCACAGAAAATATAAGGTTGGTAATCTCTGTTTGTCTGCAAATCTTAAGAAGAAAAAATTTTAATAAGATATGAGATACCATTAGAATTACACTTACCTGATGTTGAAGTTATGTGTTGAATATGAACATATAATATCCGACTATGTCAATAGTAAGAATAACTCACTTATTATTAATGACATTGACTGGACTACAAAAATTTCATTTATGAAATTACTGAAGATTTTTTTTGACACAAAATATGTTCGTTAGTTTATACTCTCACGACTTGTATTGCACTAAGATGCATATATAAAATTTATAACATGTTGAAGAAGTATTGAGATGACCCGACACTTAGTGATATAATTGTAAAAATAAAAACTAAATTCTTAAAGTACTAATCTACCATTTCATCTCTTTATTATATGACTGTCTACATGGACCATTGGATTAAGGTAAAGGGGATAGAACAGTTTGACTTAATTTTCTTGTGTATGAACTTTGAAGACCAACCTAGAGGATTCATTCATGAAAAATTGACTAAAATTTTTACATACAACAATACTAGGTATAATGATAGTAGTAGTGAGACTCCGATTACGAATATGGATACCATATTCAGAGATAATAAATTTTTCATTCGGTTAGCGAGGAAGAGATAGATGTGTCAAATGAGTCAGGCCGGGCCGGCCCTACCCAATTTTTCCATGTCCAACCGAGCTGGTGTGTTGTGTCTGACACGACATGATTCTTGGGAGAGCAAGCCCGACACTGACCCGTGGCCCAAAATCCAACAAGGGTCGGGTAGGTTCAACTGAGTCGAATTTTGTCGAGCTGATTAATTTTTAGAAACCATAGGGGTTTCGACGAAGCACCGCTATGTCTCCTCCCCCATTGGGCATTGCTCGTTGCGACGAGCTGTCATGTCGTACCCACGTGCCAAGTATGTCGTGACGTGCCGGCACGACATGCAGGACGAAAACTTCAGTCCGGCACGGGCCTGAGCATGACACTGTAGCATGCCGTGTAGTGCCTCATGTCGGACCAAGCACGACTGAATCGTGATGTGCCTCATGTCAGGCCGGCTAGCCCAGCACGGCCCGACCCATTTGACACCTCTAGGGGGAACGATTGGATGAACTATTAAATATGAGCAAGCTGTCTCAATACTTAGATAGCAATTATTACACAATCCTATTATATTCTGTTACTAAGAATCTTAATATATTATAGTGATAAAAATATACGAGTCTACCTTTCTCGTACTATCTAAGATGACACGGAATCTATTGTCTCCTCCAGTGTCGAGCGCAGCATTAGAGTTTAATTTTTTTATTACAGTGAATGTGATTTCCTGAATAAAAATCAAGATTACGTATAAATATTGTTAAAACTTTAGTATACATGAAATATTCAAAAGATTCAAGCTTTGGAATCCAGGGTCATGTTGAAACTACAACAAAAGTAAAAAAATTGATTACTGATAATGATCTATATGATAATAATATTTATATTGAGGATGATAATAATATGATAATTGATAATTAATGACGTTGATGTCTGATGATTAACGATTGTCAAAGTACGACACTTATGTCTAATTCGAATTTTTGATTTCGATTTACTCAGTTTTATTTATATTATATTTATCTTTGTCATTTGTGTTTATTTAATTTTTGTTTGTAATGCTTGAAAGTTAAAAGTTGAATATTTTTTTTTATTTTCATTTTGCATTGGTTTTAATTTTTTATTCATATTTAAGTTTTAATATTTTATTAATTTAAATTTTAATATTTAATACACTTACACTAATTAAAGGTGTCAAACGGGCCAGGCCCGGCGCAGCAAGCTACAGTGTCATGATCGGGCCGGCACGACACGATACAATGACGTGCCCAAGCCAGCACGTCATGCTACAATGACGTGCTCGGGCCGGCACGGCATGCTACAGTGTCGTGCCAGGCATGTGGCTGAGAAGCATGCCCACAACACAATGAACCATCTATCTCATTCAAGTATGCATAAGCATTGAAAATTGAAAATAAATTAAATTAAAAAAAAGTATAGTATATTGTATATGTAAATGTATGTATAATATATATTACAAAATAATATACTTAAGAGAGACTACACTATACTTAAAGTTAGAAGATAAAAATATAAAAAACTTGGAGAATTAAAAAGAGATAAGAAGAAATTGAAAATAAATATATAAATTTCTTCTTCTCTATTTATAAAAGAAAAAAAATTAAAATTTATTGAAAGATATATATTTTTTTATTTTTTATTAATTTTTTTAAAAATTAAATATTTCATAATAAAGAGAGATATCAGATTCTAATATTTGTAGCCATTCAAACAATTCTATGACTACAAAAAATCAAGATTACAGAACCTTATTTTTAATTAATATTGATGAGGCAACATCAGCAATAGGTGTGGCCTATTGCTGTTCATATTGAAAATCTGTTGCGTGAAAACATAATGAATGACTGGCTCATGTGGCTGGTCAATTTTAAATGGCCACTTGGTTGGATTTTTTTTTTAATCTATCCCATCGGGCGATCATTGGATGGGACAGGACCTGTGACTCAGGACTCAACTATTGCCGGTCGAAATCCTTGGGCCAGTGGATCATGCCATTGGGCCATGCATACGGGTCATGCCTGATACGACATTAGGCATGACTCACATCAGCCCAGCACAACACAAGTCTTTCCATGAAGCAACATGTTTGGAACCAAGCATATTGTTGGATCGTATCATGTCAGGCTAGGCACGGCAGAAGCATGTCATGTCGCGGGTCATGCCCGGACCACCTGGCATGTTTAACACCTTTAGTCTCTAAGAAGCCTAACATCTAGGCATTCACATACGTCATCACTCATTATGTTGATTCTGAATAAAAATTAAATAAAAAATATAGTGATTCTTGATAAACTCCAATATCATTATGGTCTTGCTAATTATGAGTATTTATCGGAAATCTTTAAGAATATGATATTCAAAATAATATTTTTAGTATTACATTCAATAATACTTTAAATAATAGTATCATAATTAATATATTTATGAGAAATATTAGATACTCTTAGATGATTAATTTTGTATAAAAGATATATTTCACATAATTAACCTAATAGTAAAATAATAATAAAAAATAATTTATTTAACATTAAAGCATATAAGAACTATATTGAAATACCCTAAGACATCTTACAGACTATAAAAATTTAATACTTTATACATGTATCATGCTTAAAAAAATTCAAGTCAATATTAGACCCCCTTGAAATTATACATATATGATGAGGGATTCATGTGATGGCTACCAACACGCAATATCTAAAATTATTATTCATGATTCAAATTATGATACAAAAATTTAATTTTTAAAATTCCTAAAAATTTTTATGATAAAATAAATATGTTCATCTATACATATTCTTATCACATATATTACACTTAGGTGCTACATATGTAATACTAGTAATATATTTAACAAGTATAAAAGATACCATAATTTGTGTCATTGTTGTTAAGATAAAAAATAAGTATTTAAAATATTGATCCTTTGTTTCATCAATTTATTATTTGGTTATCTATATGGATTTTAGAATTAAGATTAAAATAACAAAAAATATATTAAAATATATATCTATCTGTATAAACCAAATAAAAGAATCAGATGATAAAATTTATAACTATCAGATAAAAAATTTAAAAATTATGATACTAGGTTAGAATTACCAAACATGTCATAACATGCCAACATAGCCTTTTTTAGGTATGTTCGGGCCATCATGTTGTGTCAGACATGACATAGTGCATTTCTTGTATGTACACCAGCACAAAGCTAGTCCAAGCACAACTCTAAATCAAGCCTTGCAGTGCTAAGCACATCTAAGTCATATTGTGTCTCATGTCATGCTTAGGCCACTCGGCCCAATTGATACCTCTGCACTAGGTATAATAGTTTTATCAAGCATCCAAGTACATACATACATCATATTCAAAAAAAATAAATTTATTATTTAGTTAGCTTAAGATCAAACGAGAAGATAATTTGTTGAATATGAGTGAATCATCTTGGTACTTAGATACTAATTATAATTTCATCATATCATATGATGATATTAAAAATTTAGATATATTAAGTTAGTGAAAATTTAACGAATCCACTTTTCTCATACTAAAGATAACATGTGATCTACTGACATCTCTGATATCTAACATAATATCAAGTCTGATTTTTTTTGTGACTGAATATTATTTTAAATAAAAGATCGATACTAAAATCAAATATCATAGGAATACTATCACACTTAAAAAACTTGAAGAATTTAGAGATAAGCCTTCAAGATCAAGTATAAAAACTAGTAATAAATGATAACTTACATGATATCAAAAATATCGAGATTATAACTATAAGCTTGAGAAATGATAATCTAAACCATATAAATTAATTATAAATATTAGAAGATTTGTAAATTATTGTTATTCACTAATGTTATTTGTCATACTTTTATAATTTTTTATTTTATTATTATTTATGATATCGTGAAGAAATTGAAATCATGAAATGAATATATTTTTTTATTGAGTTGACTTTTATTTATTTTTAGTAACAGTGTAATTTAATTATATTTTTAATATTTGAATTTGTATTATTTGAATTTTTAGAAATTAAATTTTTACGTAAAAGACAAACCTTGTGTGACAGCCTCAGTTTCATGACTAAAATTTTAATTACAACCAATAACTGAAATTCTAATTACAGCCAGTGGCAGTGACCATTGAGCACTGGGTAACACTTGACTGGCCAGACCAGTGGTAGCAGCCACAGGGCAATGGATGACTGGCCAATGGCACTGGCAATGGAATGATAGGGCCACAGAACACTGCTTGAAGGCTAATGCCAGCCATGGAGAACAGGCAGGGGCCAGATGTCACTACCAGTGGTGCAGTACCATGGCCAAGCCACGAGAGGCTTGGCTCATGACGAACTGACGCAAACTAAGTTGATCTGTCACAACCTGGCACTCCAGACTAAATAAGTCGGGGCCAGTAGGGTGCATCATGTCCAACATGACACTGTCCGGTTGAGATATCTAGGTATATACTAGACGAAAACATGCAATCTTCCACAAATGAGTGACTGGCTATAGAGCACTGCCTAACTAGCTAGTGTCAGTCATGGACATGGGCAGGAGCCAAGGGCCATTGCTAGTGATCCAATGCCATCGCCAAATTGCAAAAGACTTAGCCCATGGCCAGCCCAACACAACCTGATCGGACCCATCATGACCTAGCATGGTCAACTGAAGAAATCAGGCAAGCGAGCCATACCATGTCTGACACGACACTGCTCAAATACTTATAGGTACATACTAGACAAAAACATACACAATATTTCTAATATGAGTCTCATGTCCAACACTCATTGTCATGGACATTCTTATTCTCATTTTGACATTGTATTCTAGTTTTTTGTTCTTTCTTTACAATTATAATATCTCTAATACTCTTTGAAAAATAATCATTCTTGATTATGACATGGTTATTTTAAATAAATTGAGTGCAATCGCATTTAATTATACTAAAATCTCATTATGAGACCTTTAGAAATGCCTTAATTGATATACGAATAAAGATACGTGACAAAAATTATATGTAAATGAGAAACTAGTCGTTTTAAGATCAGGATGATAGATAGGTTTCCATATATTTCATAATCATCAACCAAGTATTTTCATAACTACTTGGGACAAGTTAAATGGATAATATTTTTCTAATTCATTTCTATTAATAATTATGTCAACTCTCAACCCATATTTACAACTTTTACCGAATTAATCATAGGCCTGCCTTTAGTTTTTTTTTTAATCATTTCACCTCTATAATCTCACACTTCATAATTGATGCACAAGGAGGTCTATTTTGAATATTAACAAACCTACTCAAATAATTATCTTTTATCTTATCATCAATATAAATTAGTTTAATCTTCTTCCTAATAACTTAAGTCTAGTCTTATTACACAATCAGCTTAACATTATCATCATTTCCTAAGGCTTTTTTTTGCCTTATCTTAGCAACATTTATAGTTTTTAGCTCTATAGCAACCTTAACATTCAAATTTGAATTCATAAAATTATTTAAAATATAATGAAAACATATTCACAATCTCACTTTCACCTTTTCATATATTATTAGTATTTAATTGTTTAATTCTTAATGAATCTTACATGACGAATATTGCTACTTTTCTTCTCCTCTTATCTAGCTTATAAATATTATTTTTCACTTCATTATTTTTTTAATTTATCATATAACTCATCATGTATCATAAACTCAATTTCACTCGTCACCCATTTAATTTTTTTTTTTTTGCTTTCTTATACAACTTTATATTATATTTATTCTTTCTCTTCAGCATTTCTTTTAAAAATGTTTTTTTCTCTTGAATTACCTTAGCTTTTCACCATTAGGTTTTCCTATGTATGTAAATATTTCAATTAGACATCCTAAAATTTATTTTCATATCTTTTTTATACAATTAATCAATTCATTCCAATTGTACTAGCATCTATGTTAAAATACCAATTAAATTTATCTAGCTTTCTCCCCTTAAGTTAAAATATATTTATTTTTTCTCCCCTTAAGTTAAAATATATATTTCAATTAATATATTTATTTTTTCTCCCCTTAAGTTAAAATATTTTGATGCTCATCACTCATTATATGACTTATATATAATTGTGAGAGAGAAATACTGGAGTGATACATGTGTTATCAAATAAAATTGTATTGTAGAGTTTGAAGAATCATATTTGTAGCATTTTGTACATTCATGTGTTTGTAAAAAGATAAACTATTTGATGAACCCAGATCATTAGTAAGAAGACGCATTCAATCCTCTCATACATTTACCAAATGATGATTCAAACTTCTACAATAAGAACCATATAAAGCAAAGTTGCTGCGATAAGTTATATCACTAAAATAATTTTCCCATACATTAGCAGTGAGACAGCTAACAAGAGTACTACGAAAGAGAGAGAAAGCCAACAGTGACCTAACCTTAGTATAAGAGGCTGAGACATACTCAATAGGGATATTGAACATCGCATCCCAATTTAAGGAAGACTTTTCTAACACCACTAACTCTAGAGCAAGCTATTGGATTCACTCAATCATAATCCTCCGTGAGTATATTTACTAATCTTGTCAAGTTTATTCAAGAATACTATAGACATTTCTCTTTGTAGATTATTTATTCCAATCGAGATACTTTTTCGTCTATCATCCTTTTCTTCTCATTACTTCACTCCTGACCCATGGTAAAATTTTAGAAGTTAATATTCATGTAACAAGTATTAACAATCTATTTACTTCTTTTATACAGTCTAGATATTTGGATATTATCATAGCTAATAATACTATTGTATTGAACATGAGGTATATAAATGACAAATCTTTATTTTACATATTTTTTAAATTAGAATTTTATCAGATTTTTTTTCATCAATTACTTACTAAATAATTGAGTTATACCAATGCTTTATTCTTCTTCTGAAATCTATGTACATAATTGGTAGCTCAAATAGATAATTTTTCAAGATATTCAACAAAATATATTTTTTTCTCCACCCACAAGAGCTTCTTTATGTGTTTGACAAATATCAATCTACTAGTGATATACTTTCGATTGAAATATCAATTATTAGATAAATAAAAGATTCTAAAGTCGAGAATCAATAAAATAAATATTATTGACTAAAAGGAAAGTCACATAGAAAAGTCTATTAAAATTTCTTATAAAATAAATTGTTTCATAAAATTTTATCAAAAAATATTAGAATATTAAGAAATAGTAATGTTTTAAAATATATTTCCCCTTAAATTTCTTTTTCTTTTTTTTTTTTGAAAAAACAAAATAATTCATTAAATATCATGTATTAGTACTTATGCACATGATAATATAATTAAAAAAAATAACAAATATTTTATTAACATGGCTAAGACACTCTTATCTCATTAGCAAAATTATAAAAGAGGAAAAATTAAGGCGAGGTATTTTTGTGTTCGTGGGATAAGACATAAGCATCGAGATATTGAGGCGTAAATTTTTTGAGCATCACAATATATAATTAATTAATATTTAAAATATATATAAACAAAATAATATAAAATAAAAATAAGAAAATAATTCATTAAAATTATAAAAAATATATATATTAGTTTATTACTTTCACAAAAAATCATAACAAAGTCATAAAATAAAAACCAAAATAAATTATTTCAAATTAAATTCTATTCTTCAAAGACATCATTATCCTCATCTAATATATCAAAAGTATACAAATAGTCACTATCAAGTATCCTCGTATCATCTAAATCTTCATCTTTATTAATAGATATTAAATTGTGGTCCTTCTCTTTGCCTTTGCATTTGTCTCTACTTGTACCAAGTAAAAAATATAAATTATTAATTAGGTATAAATATTATAAATTTTTTTATAAAATTTAATCAAATTTATGATTTTAATTTTTATTTACTTACTTTAGAGGTGTTAAACGAGACGTGTCGGGACGGCCTGGCCCATTTTTTTCAGGCCCGACCATGCTTTCATGCGGGGCCAGGCACGGCATGGTTACTATACCGTGTCGTGCCTGGCCCGGCATGATTTTGTGGGGGTTCAACCCAGCACGGGCCCGCGACACGATCCGTTGGGTTCGGCCCAGTCAGGCCGAACCCTAAACTAAAAAAAATTAGGATTTCACCGCGTGTCATCATGTCGAACCCCTAATTTGATGAGAAATATCATTAATAAAGATGAGAAAATATCATTAAATTAAAAAAAATTAGGGTTTTGGCGGCGAGCCAAACCCTAAGATGAATTAAAAGAGATGAGAAATATAAATATTTCTCATCTCTTTTAATTCATCTTTTGTTATTGTTTGATTATCTTTTTTTTAATAAACTTTATATGACTAATATTAATGTTCTTCTCCCTCCTCTTTCCTAGCCAGCTTATAAATATTATTTTTCTCTCATATTATTATTTAGTTTATCAAACAACTCATCAAATGCCTTAAACTTAGTTTCACTTACAACTCATTTAGCATTTTCCTATCTCCTTATACAATTTCATAATATATTCATCCAAGCTCTTCTATATTTCTTTATAACAAATTTATTTCTCCTAAATGGTTTATAAAACCTTAGATGTTCCCCACTAAATTTGTTTATGTGAGTAAATATTTTTTTAGACATCCCTATAATTTATCTTGATACCTTTTCATATTATTAATCATTTCATTCCACATAGTATTTGTATTTATATTCAAGTATTAATTGGGTTTAGCACCTAGCTTTATCATAGAAATATTAATCCTTTCATCCTTTAAGTTCCATCATTTTGTTTTTCAACACATAGTTGAAATCTTTCTATGATTATACTTTATAAAATACAAATTCATTACGCTGCAAGTCATACTCGTGAAATATAGTCACTAATTACATTTAGAATATCTTCACATACTAGTAGTTTGATTAATATACATATATCAATAGTTCGCGTAATCTCTACAACCTTTATTTTTATGTCTTTTTTTCATACATCAAAATTTATAATTATATATGTTTTAAATTTCTTATCATTAATTAGTTTCTTATAAATATTTTATACTAATTTTTATATGTTATAGAATACTAATTAGCTTTATGTTTTTACCATTCAATGACCAGGTATTCTTAAACTATGATCGGACAGCATCACATAATCCTTGTCAAGCCACTACACTTCAACAATATAGCATGATACTTAAAACAGACGGCTTCCTAATAATAACATATATCAATTATAAAATTTAACAAACAAAATTAAATATTGGGATATTTTTTTCTTTTATAACTAACATAACTACTATTAGGTTTTACTTCTTCTCACAAGTGGAGTACATGTCAATTGAATGTAAAGAATATATTTTTTAATAAAGATCTCAATAAAAAGGTGTTTAGACAGTAATACCTAGATTTACTATTATTGAGAACGTATGCAATGTGAGTATATAGTTATTTGAGGTGTAATGTGCATTGAGGCGCGAAAATCTTTTGGAGTCTTAGAATATACGTCACAATTAAGGCATGAAACATACTGCCTAATATATATATAAATTATACATCTTTACTAAATATTATCTGTAATTTTTATTTATTAATAAAATATAATTAAATAAAAGATAAACATAAAAAAATTAAATATCATTAATTTTTCAAATCATTACAAACATTCAGAATTATAAAATAAAATGATAAAATTTTAATAATCTAACATAAAAAATTATAAACAACAAACAAATTAACTTTAATTTTGGAGAATGGGCAAGAATGAAGTTTGAGAAATAATAAGATTTGTAGGAGACTTAGAGAATAATTAATTTGCAATAGAGTTTCAAGAATAATATATTTTAAGGCTAGGATGCCTGAGGCGAGGCAATGTGCTTTTGCATGAGAATGGTGGAGCATGGACATTAGCTATGGCTGAGATATTTAGATATGTGTCAACTAGATTGGACAGCCCAAGTACAACATGACATAAGACATGATTCAATCATGGCTAGCATAACACAGTCTAGTTCAGAGTCATGTCTAGACCAGCCTAGTATCAACCCATAGCATAACTCGAGCCATGTCAGATAAAATTTCCTAGCATAGGATGCATGATACGACACGGCCCAGCACAATAGCCTAGTTGGCCTAACCTAGGTAGCCTGAATTGTACTCAAACTAGCCTAAAATGAAATATGCTAACATGGTCATGCCATACTCATTTTGGCGTGACCTAGCATAATCCAGGAAAAATGGTTATCAATGAATAATGTCAAGCTGCTCATTTTTAGAGCCGTGCATGTACAACACATCTCGTACAAAAAAAATGATTCATGTTGACATGACATGACCCATTTTATACCTATACTCTATGTTTTAAATATTATTTTGTAAACGCCTTGATGCTTGCCTCAAGGCGAGACGTTCGTAAAATGTCTTAAGATGTTTAAAAAAAACATCAAGCTCGAAGAAGCTCCACGCGAGCTCCATAGAGCTCGACAAAGCTCAACGATGGAGCTCGATGGAGCTCGATGGAGCTCGCTGGAGCTCGCTGGAGCTTGCTGGAGCTCGCTGGAGCTCGCTGAAGCTCACTGAAGCTCTACGAAGCTTCTTCGAGCTTTCCGTGGAGCATGAGAGAGGAACGAGGGAGAGGGTGAAAGAGGGGGAGGGGCGAGGGGCGAGGGGTAAGGGCAAGGACAAGGACAATAATAAATTAATTTATTTATTTAATAAATAATCAAATTTATTAAAATTTGATAATATTTTTAATTAAAAATAGTATTAAATAAATAAATAGTATTAAATTAAAAATAAAATAAAAAAAAAGAATTTAATAAATTTAAATTTTAAATTTATTAAAATTTAAAATAGTATTTAAATTTGATAATTTGATAAAATTATCAAATTAATAAATAATATTAATAATAAAATATTTCATATTATTTATTAATTTATTTTTTTATTTATGTTATTTTATTTTATATATTTTAAAATATTAATTAATTATATATTGTGATGCTCAAAAACTTATGTCTTAATACATCGAGGCTTACGTCTCGCCTTACGAACACAAAAATAATTCACCTTACGATTTCACCTTTTAAAACTCTGTCTATAAGTGTGCCTTTTATAACTATGAGTTAGGTAGAATGCAAAAAATTATTTATGACTTTAAATAATCTCATATGCCTTGGTTTAGCAGATTATCTATTGTACTTAAAACCTTTGGACCTTTGGTCTTAGAAAAATACATGGTGAATTAGATTTATTTCTTCTAACATAGATCAAATAAAAAATATGTGATATTAGTAATGTATGTTAATAATATTCTAATTACAAAAGTAAATTAGTTGGATTTATCCCAAAAGAAATTATTCCTACCAACTAACTTTCAAACAAATGACTTAAGATATTTTAGATATTTTATGAGTATTAAGGTCAGAATGATGATATATAATTTTTATTTTTCAAAATAAATATATTTTACATATTTAGCCTAATTTTAATATGCCAGAATACATACATGTTGACTCATCAATTGATTCAACTATAAACTTTTTCACAAATATCAGTTCCATAATTGATTATAGTATATATAAAAGAATAATATAAAAATGATTTATCTAATTGTTAACATACCAAATATTACAAATATTATAATCAAATAGAAACATTTATATTCTAGTTATGCTCCAATGATTATGAAGGGATCTGCTATAAAATTTTATATTTTCTTATATTCAATTGTATCTCTAAATAAAATAAGAAAAAAATTATTCCTTTCGAACTAGCACAGATGCAGGGATCATCGATCACTTATAAGTTTCAGTTGATTAGTTACTTTTTAGAACTAATATGATTTATTAGTTCAAAGATCAAACATATTTTGCTATAATTACCACACAACTCGCATGTTGCTGTCAATCAAGTATTTTATAAGCATATAAAACATATTAATGTTCGGTGATATAGTAAAAGATCTGGAATATTCATCATTCACTGCTTACGTACCTATCAGCAAACAGATAACATGCATCATGAATCCTTTCTGAGAATTGCATATTTCTATCCTATCATCCAAGCTGTGATTGTTACATGGATGCACCAGCTTAAAAGAATTGTAAAGATTTAGTTTTGTTTGTAAGTTTAGCTATTTATTTATTTATTTTTCTTTTTTTTTTATTAGAATGTTTAGAAGCACCCGACACGTGGGCTGCCCAAAGCACATATATAAAATTGTTGTATTTTCATTTCTTAAGTTTTAATAATATAAGATAATTTTGTTTTCTACTTAAATTTTCTCTCTCTCCCTTCCCGAAACAACCAAGGGCCGAAATCATAGGCATGGCATCAACTCCAATTGTAGGTTGGTGTCACTAATGGTACCAGGCTACCAGGCTACCAGCACAATACATTCAATCTACTGTACATACAACTCTCTCTGCCTTATTTTCTTTTTCTTGCACACCTATTGGGCACACGTGTTGTGCACAGTGTACACCAGCTTCGCCTCATCTAAGGTTAACTGTGTGCCTCTTGTACACCATGGGTTCAGTTTGTGTGCACCAGTTTGCACACCTACTGTGTGCCTTCTGTGCATGCCTATTATGTGCAGTGCACACATTTTCCTTGTCTAAATTGTATTATAACCAATGTTTTAATATCATGATAACAACCAAAATTTGAATTAACAATTAGATTCTCGATATAAAAATAAAAAATATACAGGAATGTTATAAATAGTCACAAATTGGATTGGAAAACTTACATGTTGCATGTTGCATGGCAAGATGGCAACACCCAAACATACTGAACCAGTTAATATTCTGACCATGCAAACCACGCAACATCAAAATTGAAATTGCAAATTAGGGGCGTATGCGCCTCATGCACCCCAAAATATCAATTAAAATTGAAATTGGATTGGATTTGGACCAATGTTAAACTTTCCCAATTAAATAAACATTAAAAAAAAGATTTTTTTTTAAACAAGTACAAATACTACAATGTTATTACATCTTGCCACATGTTGTGGTCACATGGCTTGTAATCCGCAAGTTAATGCACGACATGGCAAGAAACAATTTAATTCTCCATGTAGCATGAATGTCCATTGGATTTGGAGTTCAATGATCCTATACAAAATCCAACGTACAAAAAAAATCTGACTAATTAAAATTTTAAAAAACAAAAAATATATGATTTTTGAAATTTTAAAAAATTCTAAAAATAAATATTTGTATGTTTTCAAATCTCAACCTCGATCTGGCAATCATTGTCCAAGACTACGTAATTATGATTGTGAATCTATAAATTTACAAGGTACATGTCTATTATTTTATTTTTTTTTATTTTAAATACTAGATAATTAAAAATTCACTTCTACTTCTAACTCTTTAATAAATATTAACTAGTAATTACAATAAAAATATAAATTATATTATAAATAAGTTTTACTTAGATAATGATAACCCAACTAGAGTGTTCAAGACTAATTTGTCTCCCACTCATAGATCAAAGGCACCTCCAAAACCTAAGTCATATAAATTAACATCTCAAGTTTAAAATTATTTTAACATATTTTAAAATAAAAATATTTAATATATCAAAGAAAATTCAATCTAATATATATAATATATAAAAATTTATAGTCACAAAACTAATGATAAGACTGAATACCTTAGTAGATATATGAAATAATATACTAAAAAAATATAAAATATTAGATCCATGCAAGTTTAATTTAGCAGTGAGGTTCTTAAATTTGAATCAACTTGAAATTTAATGATCAATCATGAATTTGCTAGAAAAAATATTGCTCGGTATATTACTAATATGGATCTTCCACTTTAATTAGCAAAATATCCAATAATTATTCATTATAAATTTAAATATGAATATATTTAACTTACATATCATATGATTCTTATGTGACATGTAAGAATAATGTAATATAAATTAAAAATACAATAAATAATTAATAATTAATAAATTTAAAATGCATCATACAATGATATTGATGGCATTTAACATATTGACTAATAATAATGATATACTTCTCACATGAGTTACCATCCATTCTATTGATTCTAAGTGAAATCTCAATAAAAAAATATTAAAACTTAAAAAAAATTTTTCATCATCATAATAATCTTATTATATATGAATCTTTTCATTTTTTTAGGGAATATAAAATTATAAATAAAATTTATAATATAATATTTAATAATTCTTTAAATATAAATAATTAACAAATAAAACAAATAACAATATACGTTTATTTAATAATTGTTTATGTGTCATAAACAATATTTAATAATATTTAATAATTAATAATAATTAATAATTGTTAAATAACAATATTAAAAAATTGTTTATTTATGTGTCATATACATAATATCCCCTTGCTAAGAATTTCAATGTTTGATTTATGTGTCATAATTCATAAACTTAATAAAATAAATAGCCTTTAAAATAATTTCACCATTATTAGAACAATTAGAAATAAAATAAAATATACTAAAATATCTAATAAACTATGAAATTTTTATAATCTATATAGGAAATCAAATTAACAATATACGAACAATTAATTTCATACAATTATGGTCTTCAATTTTAGAAAATCAAACTAGTCATATGAATAATTATATTCTTCATATGTATAGGATGGCGGGTTGGCCTAAATCGGTCAACTTTTTAGTCTCTAATAAGTTATGTGTGTTGGTTATAATAAAATTGTATGTTTTTTTTAAAAAATTATAATTATTATCTCTATATAAATATGAAAAGAAAAACTATAAGAAAATTAGGTCATATTATAGGATTGTTTTCTTTTGAATAAATATGTATCATAGCATCATTTGTAAAAAATAAAATAAAAATCTATGTTTATGCTTCATGGTATTAGAGCATAGGTTCTAAAACCCTAATATTCCCTCCTTTGATTTTGCATTGGTCCTAAAAAAAAATTATAATTATTATCCTCTTTTAGTCAACACTCACAAGCCACTCGTCCCTCATACAATATGGCTGAATTAAACTAAACATCAAAGGACTCATTCTCTTCCACCACGCTACCTCTCAACCTTTCCACCAATCCTCATGTCACTCCCAAACAATGTTTCCATAATCAATTACAAACTTAATGGGCACAACTATCTCTAATGGTCTCAGTCCATTATGATGTTCATTAGTGGAAAAAGTCTGGATGATTACCTCACTGAAGTTATTGTTCAACCAAACCAAATGACACCAACTGCAAGGTTTGTTTTTGGAGAGCAGGGAATGACCTAATCATGTCTTAGCATTATTTCAATGACAGCCGACATTACGGAAAACATTCTCCTTCTACACTAGCCAAAATAAATTATGGATGCAACTCATGACACCTCATGTAATAAAAATATTGTTGAACTCTTGCATGTGGAGAGCAGCATACACAATCTAAGACAAAAAAAAAATTCTGTCACCACCTACTTTACCACTTCGACATGGTATTGGCAGCAACTAGACTTATTTGAATCACATTAATGAAAATGCCCAAATAACAGTGTCTATTTCAAAATAATAGTAAAGACCAGACGCATCTTCATGTTCCTAATGGACCTTGATAAGTCTTTAGATGACGTACAATATCACATATAGGGAACCAAATGTGTTAAACAAGCCGGGCAGCCGGGCCCGGCCTGAGACACTACCAGCACAGTCCAGACCGGTGCCCATGCTCTTGCCATGTTTAAGTCTATCGGACCTCATGACGGGCCAGGCACGGCTCTGTACCATGGCCCGAAGGTATGCTATTTCAGCATGACCCGAACCATGTCCCGCCTATTTTTAAAAATATATATGTAAAATAAGATGCACCTTACATAAAAAAGTACACACCTTAAGGATGCCTTGTACCTTAAGGCTCCAAGAGGTCTTTGCTCCTTGATGCGCCTTGCACCTTTCACACCTATGATTTCTAAATAAAAAATTAGTTGAATATATATATATATATATATATATATATATATATATATATACGTACTTCATAGATTTTAAATAGATTATAAAAGGGGGGAAAAACTTTAAACTATGAAAATCTCTATATGGGTTCAAATAGTCACCTCGTGCATAATTTGATATATTCATACAAGTGTTAAAATGATATGGTTATTCACAATCTCAAGATGGTCATACTCTATTCATCAAACATTATACAGACAACAGAGTTATAGTGTTAATTGCATATGTTGATGATATAGTCCTGATTGAGAATCATGGAAAAGAAATAAAGAGGCTCAAACATCTCTTATCTATAGAATTTGAAATCAATGACTCAGGACATGTAAAATATTTCTTGGGAATAAAGTAGCTAGATCAAAGAATGTAAATTCAGTCTCCAAAGTAAGTATGTTCTGGACCTACTTCAAGAAACTAGTATGAATTGATGTAGGCCAATAGATACTCATATATTCTGGATCTATTTGACTCACACATAACTGGATCTAAGCTTTGTGGCAAGCATTGTTATCAATTTTTAGATAATCCTTCATAAGCACACATGGATACAATATACCATATCCTTAGATACCTCAAAATCAATCTTGGAAACAGACTCATGTTTAGAAAAACTGTTAATTGCTCCATAGAAATTTACACGGATACAGATTGGGTAAGATCTCCCATGATCAAAGATCAACCTCAAGATGTTGCCATAGTTATGAAAGGCGCGCCTGAAGCTCAGGCGCCATCACTCCAGGGAAAAACGCCTCGCTTCAGGCGAGGCACAGGAGGGTGAGGCACAGCAGGCGTCGACTTCCAGTTTTGACGGCGGCGGGCATCGAGCCAGGTACGTCATTCTTCTCCTTCTTCATCTTCTTCTCCTCTCTTTTTTTCGCCGGATTCTCCTTCGGAAATGAGGAAATTTCGTCAGAAAATAAATGCAAAGCAACAGCGGGAGAAGCGGCGAGAGACGGAACCAGGCGAAATGCAGGAGGAGCGCGTCAGGGAAGATGACGTATTCGGCTGATCCAACCCAAAACGATTTCGTTTTGGGTTGGGTAATATTTTTTAAAAAAATCAAAACAACCCAAAACAATGTCGTTTTGGGTTGGTTTTGATTTTTTTAAAAAAACAAAACCCTCAAAACGAAGTCATTTTGAGGTTCTGATTTAAAATAAAAAAAATGTCACCTCCAAAACGACGTCATTTTAGTCTTCCAGGAATCAAGACGATGTCATTTTGGAGTTTTGTGATTTTAAGCTATATAAAACCCCCTCTTTCACAGGTTACACCCTAAAACCCACAAAACAACCCTCCCAAAACACTCTTAAGGCTGGATTAAAGAGGAGAGAAGAAGAAAAAGAAAAAGATAATGCTCAAAAGGTATTTTTTTTATTTTACCTATTTTTATTGTGAAAAAATTCTTCAAAAAATAAAAAAATATTTTCAAAAAATACTTAAAAACTAGGGGAAATTTTTTTGAATAATACAATGAAAAAAATATGTAATTTTCAAAAAACTAATGCAGAAAAAAGATAAAAAAAATTCTGAAAATTAATGAAAAATAAAAAAAATCATGAAAAAAATAATGAAAATTATGAAATAATTAGAACAAAAATTATAAATAGTTTTAGTTATTTGGCAAAGATAGAATATGTTTATAATTTATAGATTTATAATATATTATGTATATGTTTTCATTTTTTTCTTAATATATTTGTCATTATATTGTAGATTTGTTGTAAAGATACATAAAAATTGACAAAGAGATTGAAATTGAAATAAATGCCTCAAGTGGAAGAAAAGATTCGGGATGAAAATATGTTCGTTTATTAAATGAGAAATATAGATTTACACTCATTTGTACTTTTTGTGATAAAGTAACTAAAGAAGGTATTTATAGACAAAAACAACACCTTATTGGAGGGTTTAGAAATTCAAAAAAATGTACAAAATATCCCTAACATGTTAAAAAAGAAATAAAAGATTATATGCTAGCCAAAAAAACTCAAAAAATCAAATAAGTTTTGGAAGTCATAATATGTATGAGGATATGTTTGGGTTCCAAGATAAAGATGAAGACCCTGAGATTACTAACAAAATGGGAAGAAAAGATGTTTCTAGTGGTGGTAGTAATGATGGGGGAAGTGGTGGTAGTATTAGTGGTAGTTACATAAAGAGAATGAGGCAGAAAGGTCCTATGAATCATTTCTTTACTCCTAATCCAGAAATAATTATTCAAAATAGAAAAAATACTCAAACTATTAACAACAATGTATACAAGAAAGAGGCCAAGGAGAGAGCAGATATACTATTTTATAGATGAATGTATGATGCTGCGATTCCATTTAATGCAGTGAACTATGCTAGTTTCCAACCAATGCTTAAGGCAATTGGGCAAAATGGTGTGGATTACAAGGGACCAAGTTTTCATGATGTAAGGGTTACTAACCTCAAGAAAGAATTGGCTCTCACAAAAACTTCAATGGAGGTTCATTTCATAGAATAGAAGTAAAATGGATATTCAATTATGTCAGATGGATGGACTGATAGGAAGGAAAGGTCATTGGTGAATTTTTTGATGAATTCTTCAAGAGGGACCGTGTTTATGAAATCTATTGATGCTTCTTCTATGGTCAAGACAGGAGAGAAATTATTTGAATTAATTGATAGTTGGGTCGAGGAAGTTGGTGAAGCCAATGTTGTTCAAGTGATAACAGATAATGCTTCAAATTATGTGACGGCATGTACTTATAATTTAATTTCAAATTTTCATTTACTTATTTATGTAAGTGATTACATCTATTATCTATTTATTATGTGTTTAAATTATGTAGGGAGGTTGTTGGAAATGAAAAGATCACATTTGTATTGGACACCATGTGTCGCACATTGTCTTGACTTGATACTAGAAGATATTGGAGAACTAGCATACATCAAGAATACAATAGAGAGGGTCATATCCATAAGCGGCTACATCTATAATAGAACGGATTTGCTCAACATGATGAGGCGATTTACTAAGCAAATGGAGTTGTTAAGACCTGCTAAGACTTGGTTTGCAACGGACTTTATCACCTTATCTCGTATCAATGAACAAAGAAACAAATTAAGGAAGATATTTACTAGTTCAGATTGGACGGAAAGTAAATGGGTAAATGGGCAAATGAGCAAAAGAGAAAAAATGTAGCCAATATAATTTTCATGTCTTCTTTTTGGAATACTGTAGCATTTTGTTTGAAGGTGTCAGGCCCTCTTGTACGTGTGCTTCGTTTGGTGGATGGTGAAAAATGTAGTGCATCAGGTTGTGAAAGGAATTGGAGTATCTCTGAGAATGTAAATTACGAAAGCAATTACATGCAAATGAATTTGTGTCTTTAAGTTACAACATTATTTAATATAACTTAGATTTTTCAAAACTAAAACATTGAGATATAAACATGAAAACTATTTGTTTTTTCAGATTCATAGCAAGAGTAGAAATAGGTTGGATCATCAATGCTTGAATGATTCGGTGTACATTAAGTACAACCGAACATTGATGAAAGGATACACTGAGCGTCA
Organism: Sapria himalayana; assembly: GCA_029783825.1. Lineage (NCBI taxonomy): Eukaryota > Viridiplantae > Streptophyta > Magnoliopsida > Malpighiales > Rafflesiaceae > Sapria > Sapria himalayana. The sequence continues at coordinate 2,359,798 of JAREIK010002121.1, forward strand.
TACCATTGATCTCATTATCTTGAAAGAAATAAATGATAGCAACGAATGATTGATGGGAAGAATTGAAGATGAAGGTGTTGCAGAAGATGATTTGGTGTTTGAAAGTGATGATTTAACATGCGGTGATGTTGCAAGAGCTAGTGGATCTGAGGAGCTTAGGGTTTATACAATAGCTAAACCAAGCAAAACACAAACACCAACATCAAAACCAAAGTCAAGACCATCTAGCTCTAAACATACTCCTACTCTTGCTTTGATTGATGAATATGAAGAGATGATCTATTCATTGGGAGAAAAAGATTAAAAAGATAGAGAGTGAAAGATTAATGATGAGGATAATATTGATGAAGACTTTCTTGATTTAGATTTAGATGTAGATACATGAGTGTTTATTTTATTTTAGAACTTTGAATATTTGTTATTTTGTTTTGAAACTTTGAATGTTTGGATGATGGGAGCACTATTAATATTTGATTTTTATCTTTGATGTTCTTTAGTTTATTATTAGGTGAAAATTAAAGACAATATTTAATAAAATGTATAATTTTTATGTGTATTAGGCTGGGTGCGCCTCAAATAAAAAAGCATGCGCCTCAAGTGCGTCTTGCGCCTTAATGCCCCAAAAGTCTTTTGTGCCTCAGTGTGCCTTGCGCCTGAGTAAAAAACAAGTGATAGCATAGAATTTCAAGTGATAGCATACATATGTTGCTCATATGTATGAAACTTTTTGATAACATAGAGAAGTAAAAAACAACAAGTGATAGCATGTAGTACTGCCAAGGCTGAATTTCAAGCTTTAGTCCATTGAATTTATGAAGGGATATGGTTTAAATGGTTGTCAAAAGAACTCAAGATCAACACTTCAAGTTAGAGGTGTCAAAAGGGCCGTGCCGGCCCGGCCCATCCCTGCCCATTTTTTTTTGAGCACGGGCATGCTTTCGTGCATGGCCCGGCACGGTTTAAAAAAGCCGAGTCCGGCACTACCCACAGGCATGGCATGCCGTACGAGCCAGTAAAAAAAAATTTTTTTTACTTTTTTTTTTATTTATGTAAATTATTAAATTATATATACAAGTTTAGATAATGTATAATATTATATATTTAAAATATGAAAAATGTTAAATTTTATTAAAATAACAAAATTTAAAATTTTTTTTATAATATAATATAAAATTAGTTTAAAATTTATTAGAATTATATAATATAGTTATAAATTTTTAAATGAAAAATTAAAACAAAAAAATAAATAAATCAATACATTTTGTTTAAAAAATAAAAATTAAAAAAAATAAGCAACTCAAATGAAAAATGACCAATCAGTCATTTGATACCGAATATCCGAACCAAACAAATTACAGTTTCAACTTAAAGTATAAATAAAACATACAATCAATAAAAAATAAAACATCAAAATTAAAAAACAGTAGATCATCATCAATCGTCAATCGGCATATCAAGAGCATCATCAGTCACAACATCAAAATCAATATTATATGGATCATCATCATCAGCAATCAACTCCTCCACTATCACAGTGGATGCGGCTGCAATCCCTATCCCAGTCTCAACTCCAGCACGATCATGGATGCTAAACCTCGAATCCTCTCAATCCTTCAAATAAGCCAATGCCTCAATAATATCTGGACGTAATCTCGATCTCCTATCCGAAATCACGTTCACTGCAACAGAAAAATCAGACTCTGATGCTATGCTCGACACCGGGGGAGTCAGTAGATCCCGTGTCATCCTAGATAGCTCGGGAAAGGTAGACTCGTATGATTTTCATCACTATAATATATCAAGATTCTTAGTATCAGAATATAATAGAATTGAGCAGTAATCGATATCCAAGTACCGAGAAAGCTTGCTCCTATGTGATAGTCCATTGCATTTTTACTCAATGGGTTTCACATGAACCTTTGGCATGATCCGGCACAATCGTGCACTTGGAAGTATCACCATTTCGTGCTGGGCCGGTGGACCAAACCACCATATCGTTCCTAGCACATGATGAGAATTTTATCATATCATGTCTGGTAAGGCACAAAAACATTATCATATCGTGTGTGGCACAACACGGGAATTTTACCATGTCGCGTCTGGCACAACATGGTAGCAAGGCATTGCCTTGCAAAAACACACAGTGATAGCATGACACGAACCGTTTGACAACTCCAGTTAACTAAGAATTAACGATGAGATAAAGCATTGAATAAATATAAATTAGTGAAATACTTAAACATTAATAATGATTTTATATTGTCACAGAATAATATGAACTTAAATATATTATTTAGTAAAAATCATACAAATTTACCATTTGCGTGCTATCTAGAATTACACATAATTTACTGACTTCTAATGTGTCTAGTATAGTAATTGAGTCTAATTTTTTAAATATAAATAAAATTTTAAATAGGAGAACAAGATAACAGTCAGATATTTAAAAAAAAAATATTATACTTAAATGATTAGAAAAATATATAGATAAGTCTTCAAAATCAAATATATACACCACAACTAGATATAGATTATGATTTAAATAATAAAAAAGATAACTATAAAGATCAGAATTAGTCAATGATTTAAACAATGATCCTTTGTTATTTATCATTTTGCGAGTTTATCACTTACTTTGTTTTTATTTTTTTCATTTTTATAGAAACATTTGTCAGTTTATATTTTGCAAATCTTACAGTGTATTTTTATTATTTATGTAATTTTTTTTAACATACTTTAATTTATATTATAATTTTAAATTAAAAACTTTTATTTTAATGTTATTTAATTTTTTTAAATATATGATTTCAAATTTAATATATATAATTAATTTTATATATTTATATACACACACACACACCCACCCACAAAAATGATAGTTGCACTATGCTATCTCTGCAGCGCAGACAGTGTGCATCCAGCACCTGCATGCTCCAAACAGACACAGACAGGTCACAGGTGACATGCCAACTGTCAGCCCAAATGCCACAATAAACTATGATTGCTATGCTGGGGGCTAGGGCTGGCTGAAGGCACCACAAGCCATTCCATGCTGCATCATTTGCAGAATGCGGGCCAGAATTTGGCCCAGCATTGGTAGAGCCATGCCACAGTTTGGCCTAGATCTATTCAAAGCAAGATTTCAGCCCTTGCCATGCAGTGGGCCACCAGGCCCACTGGACACTTTCATATCTTCCATTTCAATGGAACTTAACAAATAATATCGTGACCTTAAAGAATGTATGTTACTAATCGCATGTAAGTATTCATTGCGAATATAATTACAAATAATAAGATAAATTACTTTAAAATGAGACTTGTAACCCAAGAATTCACAAGAAATTTATTATGTAATATCAGAGTTTTTCTTCTTCAATAATTAAAATAACTATATGAATTATTTTTCTACTAGTAATATTTTATAAGTTATAAATATATCAACTAGATATTAAGTATATATATTTTCAAAGTGATTAGAGGAAGAGCTACACATAATACACTTAATTGAGTTTTGAAAAAAATAGTGATACAATTTATAAATTATAAAAAATATTATATAACATAAAATAATTGAGAATTTTATTTATGATGGTTTCAAAAAGAAATTATCTTATTTGAATTATAAAGGTATTTTATTTAATTTTTCTTTGATTTTTCAAAATTTTGATGACATGATAATTTTATTTATTATGTATATAAATAATATTTTAATTATGATAAATTACAAGTTAAAAATCACATAACTCAATACATATTTTTACTTATAGTTCTAAATTACAAAAAAAAAATAAGAAACTTATATATTTTCTAAATATAGAGATTGTCTCCTGGAAAAAAATTTGTTTTATCATAGATTAGATACATAATAGATATCTTTATAAAGATTGAACTTTTATATTTTGTTCTAGAGGATATTCATATTTACCCATGTATTGATTTCTCGTTCAACATGATTAATTCAAATAATTATACTACTTGCATGAGAACCATAAAAAAATTAATTATTTAATTATTATCAAATCAAATATAATTTACATATTCAGTATAATTTATTATTTTTATGATTCTCATTAACATATTCGCAGTCCTATATACTTACAATTAACTAGGTATCCAAATAAAATTTAGAAACTAGCTTGCACCAAAAGGTTTATAACATATTTTTGAACTTTTCTAAGAGATGAGCATGTTTTCTAAAAAAATAAGAAATAGATGATCATTTTAAAATCTAATAAATTAGGAGATTTATTAGATACGAGATACTTTGGATCCAAAGTCTACGTTAGGAGATTAAGCATCCACTTTCATCAGACAATCCTTGGGTAAACTACATTAGGAGATACTTTGAACTTTCATAAGAGATAGTCATATATTTTTTACTATGACAGTTGACAGTAAAGAAGCAAAGAAAAAGTTTTTAATCTAGTATTTATCAAGCAAGTAAAATACATAATAGTAAACTATTTTTTTTCCAAAAAAAATTCAAGATGAAACCATTGACACAACTCATATTCAAATAGTAGAGAAGATAACGAATATATTCACAAAATTCTTAAAAGAGACCTCAACTCACATTCTTTTCTTTTAAGCTTGATGTATTAAAATTTTATGCACTTAGGACACTTACTCTCAAGTGGCTAAGATATAATTATATCTGACTATACTTCTTTCACTGTAAGTTTTGTCTCAAGATGATCTATTTTTTCATTTGGACATATTTTTATAGTAAATACTCATATATAACCAACAATAGACCTTTTCAAAAGTCATAATACTAGTTTTTAAATCTCATTATCATGAAAGACTTGCATCTCTTTTATCACTGGCATATATAATATCTCATAAGTAGAATTGAATATCTAATACTATCAAGAAAAATAATAAAATAATAAAATAATAAACAAAATAAGAATATAACAAGACTTGTAAAATCATGTGATTTACAACTCAGATATTATTGATGGGTAACTCTCTACAAACTAGTGGTCCAGGTAGAGGTGGAAAAGATATTGTACTAAGCTAGCACATATTGAAATGTTTCTTCCCAACTCTAAATCCAAAGAAGAGCTAAAGTAAGGAAGGAAATATAATAAATCTAAGTACAACATATGATTCAAAATCTTATTAGTTTCCTTAAAAAATAATTTCTAATAAAAAAATAACATATATGCTAACTAAAATCTTATTAGTCCCTAGTGGCGATACTTGTACTTTCTTTAAATATTAAAATAACCAGAGAATACATATATCAAAACTCTATATGATAACTTATTTTATCTTAGAGAATGATTTAAGATAAAATAAGTATATCCATAAATATTATAAGACACATCAAATAGCATATCACTAACATATAGAATCTAAAAAAATATATGCTAAAAAATAACAAAAAAGAAAGCTTAACTGATGAGTTAGATTATAGTTAAAATTATATCTCCCCAAAAATATATTAAAACATACTTAAAAGTATGAGTATCTAAGTTATCTCATTCACATATATATTCTAACTTTCAATAATTGTATTCTATACAAGTATGTTAGGATCAGAAATCTAGTATATAATCAAATGATTTATACAGTAAGTATTGAATCAATCTAGCACATATTTTATTACATTATCATTTCATAATTTTTTTATTATTTTTTATCAAATTAATTATTTAATTATTCTATCAATGCATATCAATAAGTGTTGAATATGTTCCTACTTAAGTCAGATTGGCATATAAGATATGAAATCTAAGTAAATTTTTTTAACTGATATGTCTCCTATTATAGAGCCTAAATACCCTTAAAACTAGAGTAAAAAATCTCAACTTTATAAAAATAAGTGACAAACTAAGAATACATAATTAAATAGTCAAACACGCTCAAATATCTAGAAGATGTTCTTATGATCAAAAAGAGATAATACAATTTATCATGTTCAATCATAAATAAAATTTTACTCAAAATCTCATAATTCTACAAAAAATATTAATTAAAAAATAAAATAAAATAATAATTGAGTTGTCTAAAAAAACAACTCATATAGAATAACCTAACAGAATAATCGACAATAAACAATATATGAAACCATAAATAAGTAATAAAGACTCAAAGCTCGATACTACTACATCCAATAGATTTTGAATTTTTATTATTTACTATAATAATAATTCCAGAAGAAGAAAAAAATATAATCATTGTTATTAAAATCATACGATTCACGATTTAATTCATAATAAGATTGATGATTCAGTGGATAAATAATCCGACTCTTTAAAAGAATTAAAAATAAACATGAATTGAAGATTGAATCACTGAATCACAAATCGATTCACATGAATCGATTTAATACTGATTCTCAAAAGACCAAAATTCTCAAAAAATCACAAAAATAAAAACCAAAATACAAAAAAAAATTATCAACTATAAGAATTAATTAATATGAAAAAAAGCAACTTCAATCTTTGGCATTACAAATTTTACGTGAAAAACAACAAAATATCAAAAAAATCACAAAAATAAAACTAAAATATAAAAAAATAATTGTCAACTGTATGAAATATGAATTAATTAACGTGAAAAAAAATCATAAAAAAATTAATTCACGATTCGATTTCTCGATTCTCAATTTACTAATCAAGCATTCTGATTCTCGATTCGAATCTCGATTTAACAACTATGAATATAATAAATAAGATATAATTATCAATAATATGAATATTAATTATTATTATTATTATCAAAAAAATTAAAAAGTATACTCTGTTGTGAACTAATAATATCAAAAAAATATAATAAATAAGATTTAACAACTAATAATATGAATATTATTATCATAATATGAAATATGAATTAATATGAATTAATTAACGTCAAAAAAATTATCAATATTATTATCAACTACTTATTATTATCAATAAGTATACAAGCAAAACAATCAATGACATCCAAGGTAGAATAGGATATGTTGTTGCCTTGGAGCAAAATTTTTTATACTCATGTTTGTAAGTATATAATATAATGGTGGATAAACTCTATGTGAACTTATGGATAACTCGAGTAATCAACTTATCTCTCTCAATATTACATAAAATTCTTAGTTTTTTCTTTAAATATAATATCTAATACATATCTCTGATGTGACACATCTTTTTATAGTGAGTATATTGAATTGAGGTTCTCCGTCATCCACCTCTATTATAAAAATTCATATTTTACCTAAAATTTTAGTCCTCCAAACAATAAAAATAAATTTGCGCCTAAGTAAGATTTTTTGCCAGCCTTAATTTATGTTTTTTTGTTAATTATGCTAGAACTCTAATTAGAGTTTCTGCCCAAAACACTATCGGGCACTAACACACATGCCACCGCATGCACAGCCATGTGCATCACCCATACTTAGTTGAACTCTAATTACCATACTCAGGTCGACCACAGTGCACATGCACCAACCTCTGCACAAACCATTACATGCAGAAAACTAAAACACGTGTGCATGTGCGCACATGCGCACACCACTATGCAAACACCTATGCACATCACTATCTGAGTGCCAGCACATAAATTGTGCACACTAATGCACCAACACCTATGCCAACCACATTGGGTGTGCCTGCACAGGACTCCATTTTTTCCTTTAAATTATACGTGTAATGTTTTGGTACAGTGCAAGTGGTTTGATCTTCTAGAGTTTGAAATTTTTACCCAAATACACAACTCTAATATCATATTAAAGAAAATAATTCTAGAATAAACAAACATTTTCTTGAGTTTTTATTAAGTTTTTATTTAGTTTTTCAATATGTTAATGACTGAATGTGATTTTTTCTTGGCTAGTTTTTATTGTGATATTTTTTCTATAAATTTATTATCTTATTATAATTATTACTCAAAATATTTCAACAGTATCAAGCCCATTTTTACCCCCAAAAAATGTAGAAATGTAGGAAATTAACTCAAAAACATCATCATACAAAAAAATCAAAGTAAAAACATCCGATTTAATAGTGAACTAGTGCAGGCATATTTAATGAATTATTAAGGTAATAAATTACCAGTCCATCCAAGCGGAGAGCAAGGGCAACCTAGATCAATAGAAGAGGGCTACGTGAGAAAAAAAAAAGAGCATATAGAAAAAGAAAAAGCACAAGAATTTACATACAGCTGCAATGTCCTCGAGATCCTCTCTTGACAAGTCAGGTGCAATTTTAACAAGCAATGGAGGTGGTCCCTCCTCACCCCACTGCATTTCATCAAGGGCAGCCTGAACCTTAATTGAAAATATAAAGAATGTAAAAAAAAAAAAGATGATAAACCAGTGGGATAGGTAATCCAGAAAAATTAGATGGGTCAAACTGAATCAATAACTGGATTGGTTCAAACCAAGACCAGACCAGATCAACAGTATTAGTTTGTGAACAGCCCATAATCCACCAGATTCAGATTGCCAAGTAATTCCAGTCTCAAATCATATAAATGAGAAAATGCTTCTTTGTATATGAAGAAACTATTTTTTGCATTTGTTTGGAATGTCCTGAGTTCCAACTTAATATTTAATCTTATTATAAAGGAAATGTGCTAATTGAGGTTTTTTATTTTAAAATTTTAATGTACACAATTACAAAGAAATTGTACTAATCTTTTTATTATGATGGTATAAGTGATAAAATTCTAATACAAGCACAACAATTCACAGCTTTACAATTCTTTTTTTTATTGTTGCTTTCTTTTTACAACATTATTAATTGGAGTATCTGATTTTTGAGATTATCTCAAACATATTTACTCATTATATAAAAATATTATTTGTACATTAATTATTATTAGTATTATTATTTTGTTATTGTGACCTAAAATTCTACATTAGATCAGAGTCTTTCCTAAAAAAAATAGGCTCTATAAGTATGTGTGAAAGTGAACTGCAAAACCTAGAAGGAAGAAGCATGCCCACTATGACAACCTCCACTATCGCACACCCATTATTATTTGGTTGGCTAATCCCAACTTGAAATCTTTTGACAGTCTGGCCTTAAGGTTTTTTTTTTCAAGTAGCAAAATCTATTTTCGAGATTCATCAGTATATTTTTTATTTCACACAAAATTTTAATTCCTATAGAGTGGAATTCAATTTTTCCAAATAAGGGTTTTGAATTAAACCTTCTATTTTTGATGATTATGTTTTTTGGAGAATTTGTAGAAAATTTTAAATATTATGTCTGGAAACCAAAATTATTCACAGTAAAACACTAATCATGATAGAAATAGAGATTAAAAATTCACGGTTCATGATATATAATATATAAGAAAGTATTATATCAGAGACAACTATTAGATATTATTTTCAAAGAAGAAAATAAGAGATTTATATAATAATATAAAAAATAAATTAACAACCAAAATCATCTAAAAATACTCACAAAATTCATTCACTCGGATACTTATATTTACTAAAGAGATGTTCTTCTCTAAGGAGCAGATTATCTCTATTTACTAATTATCTCATTCATACTCATATTTTAGATTCTTAAAATATCAACACGTAAGTCAATATTCACATCATTAGTAAATTATCAACGCTTATATTATATTTTGATCTTTATTTAATCTTCATGTTATGCTTATTTTTGATTATCCTGTCAATTAAATTTATGTGAGTAGTTTTTTCAGATAACTTATCTATAAATTTATCATTATTCCTATTGATGTATATTTGCAAGATCAAGAGACTTTAAGTAAAATTTTATTTTGATTTGAACAATATAAATTATATGGCTTCCAATCTACGGTAAGATTTCTTTTAAAATATTTAATTGTGTTAGATTATTTACTTGTACATTCTCAATTTAGTCAGCTATTAAGAAAATTTCTACCCGAGAGTATGAGACATTTCAGTAACTCATCATATCACAACATCATATCATGAATGTTAGTCTACAGTGATTAATGAATTATTCGATCTAATATACTTAAACGACAAATATGAATATATTTTTTATTGATGTGACTAAAGAAAGTTTAGTGCTTGATTACTTCTCATGATATACGAAAATCACAACTAGTTTTTTTCATATATTTCATAAAAAAATAAAAAAAAATTAATTTGAAAAAAACTTAAAAATATAAGAAATAACAATTCATTCGAAAACATATCACATACATTCAACATATATTTACGAAGCACAATATTATACACCAAAATTTTTACATAAGCACGTACGAACAAAATGTGATTATTAAAAGAAAGAATAAAAATCTAATTAAAATAACTCAAACACACCTACTTAGGAAATATATTCTAAAATATTTTAGAGTGATTTAGTTTCATCACAATATATCTTGCTTTATCACATATCTTTTTTATCCTTTTTCTTCGTATAACCTTTCAGATCATATATCCTACAAAAATTATTAAGCATGTATTCTAGGAGCATGGGTGTACTTTATCATCAAATCTCTCTCTAAGACAAGACAACATACATCTAGGTCCTTCAAAAGTCCATTCCATGGATACTTTTTTTAGTATAATAATAGCTAATTCTATGAAAATTATTATATTGTCAATTGATACTCTTATTGAGATTAGATTTTTTTAGTTGTACTTCAATGAATACTCTTATTACTTAAAATATTGATTTTAATTTGGATAAAGTTTCTCTATTTGATTTTATTACTTATAAGAGAGTCATAACAAATACTAACTATCTGACTATTGTGATACCATATATAACATACACAATCAATATAATTAGTTATTTCATAGATTTTTCTCGATATATTTATTTTAATGCACCTATTCGCATATTGAGATATGTAAAAAAATATTTAAAACTTGGGATTTATTTCAAAGATAATGAGCACTTGCAATTAGTTGAGTATTCAAATTTGAGTTAAATATTTATAATCAGTTGAGTATTCAAATTTGAGTTAAACATTTATAATCAGTTGAGTATTCAAATTTGAGTTAAACATTTATAATCAGTTGAGTATTCAAATTCAAGTTAGACACTTGTATAAAATAAGAGATATACAATGAGAATTTACACTTTTTTTTAAATAATCTTATTTAAAAAAAATAAGAAACATAATTATTTCAAGATTTAGTATAAGATTATAGTTCAAAGCAATAGGGATAATTTCTAACGAGATAAGTTAGATGTGACATCTATTTGAGTAGATTAGATATGTATTTTTTTCCTCTCACTACACTTTATTATGACAATGAGTCAACAAAGTATAAAGTCACCAATAAAATATTCCAAAAACAACCAAATTACATAGAGATGAATTGCTTCTATCTCAAAAAAAAATTCAAGAAATAATTATTATTATAACATATATTCATATAATATAATAGCTAAGAGACGGCATCATGGAGATCTATAAAAGACCCCAACTCATTATTTATGAGAACTCCATTTTAGACCTTTAGACATCAACATGAAGTGTATGTTATAATTCACAATTTACAGCTTCATTTTTTATTGTTTACGTTTTATTACATTATTGATACGAACATTTAATTTATGAGCTTCCCCTATAATAATTATTTATTATATAAAGATATTGTTTGTACATTGATTATTATCATTATAATTAATTTGTTTATATGATATAATATTCAACAAGATGCAATATCATTAGAATTAGACATCAATGTCAAAGACTAAAATTTCCTTATATTTCAAAGAAATTACAAGAATATAATATTTTTGGTCATGGTCAAACTAAAACGGGCCACTAAAAATCAATAGCCAAAACAATTAGTTGAATATTGGTATAAACACCAAAATCTAAATAATATATCAGTAAAAATTGAAAATTCCAAAATTAATATTACTTTTTATTGAGATTTAATAGTTTGTAAGTATATTTTAATTTTGTTTATTTTTTTTTATTACCTTGCATGGGGACACCTGATATGTAGTTTGCACCAAACATATACACGTTTATTTTTCAGGTTTTGAAAATTAATAATTTTTAAAAATTCTCTTTTTTTACCTTCCCTCTCTTCTACTACCACCAGAACCCTAGTAGGTGTCTAGCTGTTATATGGTATCTGAGCCAAAGTGGAGGAGAATCAAGGATGGCACAAGAAGTTGAAAGTAATGATGCACATTCGAGAAGTACCAACAAGGGTTTTTGGCAGTGACTGGCACCTCTAATGGTGAGAGTAGCTCTATACAATTTTGATAACAATACGACAAGAGTTTTTGAGTCTGAAAAAAATAAACTTGGTCTTTGGGTATCTGTCAATAGATTTTCAGCATATTTCAGTGGATGTCAATGACTCCCATGACTGTTTCCTAGACAGCACTGACGATTGTTCATCATAGTATGATAGTCAGGCCATTTTGACCACAATAGTGATTGTAGCTGCAGCTAAAATAATTTTTTTCCCATGTTCTATGATAGTTCGTGATTGCGTGAGTTTATATTTTTTGTGAGATTATGAATTTAATGTTATTGTGCTTTTGTGTTGCTCTATGATGATTTTTCCAAGAATTAAGCAAAATTTATTATATTTATTTTTTTCATCCACTAATGCCACTCTAAGCACTTGACAACAATTAAACTATTGATTGAACTCTCTCGGCTTGAGCATTCATCATTAAGTAGCATGACAATTCTAGAACCTAATATTAAGAGAGTAACTTATATTTATAGTGAGGTATGTCAATTAGGAGGATTAGTCCTCTACGTGATATCAAATGGTAGCAAAAATAAATAGCATTGAGTTCAAGTCCCATAGTCACTCATTTATGCATTTTGCATATCCAAAATAAAGAGGCATGCACATGAAGGACCGTATTAGAGAAAAAGAATAGATAATTAAATGTGAACCTCTCTAACAACCGAAGTCATGTATGCGTGAGTGTGAATAAATTTATAGTGAAAAATTATAAATGACAACGAGTCATTAATCAATTATAATTTGTTTGATGATATTTATTATAATTAATAATTATATTAGACATAAATGACAATCAATTTTTAAAGTAAGATCCAAATTTTTATTTATATCATAAAATTTAATAAAAAGATTAAAATGTAAAATATTTTAAAATATACAACTCGTCATTTTCATAATTTTTTTGTTTGAATTAGATGGAATAATTCACTATACATAATGTGTTGATACTTCTAAATAAATAAGATAACTGAAAAAAAAAATAAATATTTAGTTCTCAACTATGATATTTCTACCAGATAAGAGTGTTCATAGATACTATTAGGGAGAAGTAGTATTAACTATTAACAATTAACTTCATTATAAATTAAATATCATCCTATGTTCTCCCATTCCATATGACAAATAAATGTTTAACATGAAAGAGATATATTCACCTTTCATCATGATTTTTGCAAGCACTTATTTTGTTCAAGATATCTCTCAAAATAAAGAAAAATTAAATATTCACATCAACTAGTTTGTCTTCCTTGAATACTCTAATACTTACTCAGAATGGATATATGTGCTACTCGCTAAATATCAAAAGACATGACTATGTTACTGTTCATGCCGGCCCAGCATGGACCCACTACCGAAAACCACCGGGTTTGACCTGGTTCGAGTCGGACAAAACCCTAATTTTATAAAAAAATTAAGATTTCGGCAGTGCGCCACCGCGCATCTTCGCCCTTTTGGGGCTCAACGAGCCTCACCTGTCGGGCATCGGCTCGTATTGACCACATTCGGTGTGTGATCACGTGTTGTGCCAACACGACACAATGAGCCAGGGCACGGCACTGTGGCATGTCGTGCCGGACACAAGCACAACACTGTAGCATGTCATACTCGTGCCTGGCCGGCCCAGCACGTTAGACACCTCTATCACAACCAATCATATTTGTAATATTGTATTGAAACCTTCAAGTAAACTTGTAATAAAATATAAGTGAGTATACACTAAAAAGAGTATGCATGAAATAAAGATTGATCAACTGTCAGATCAAAAGCCAATAATCTAAAACAGGCTTATGGTGTTGATTATAGGCATATTTTTTTATGTGATCAAAATCATCACTATTTAAGTTAATGCTTTATGTTGTTGCATCACAATAATAAAGATATTTATGCAGTAACAACAATAATTGACTATTTCACAGAGCACGAACATGATGTATATAGTATAGACTATGGAACACAATTTATGACCTAAAACAATTTCATATGGCATGAATTAGCTGATTTGTTGAGTTTTAATTTATTTATATATTATTTTATTGGTTTTTCATTATATGTGAGTACCCAACTTATGAGTTATCCCAAATCATATATATATATATATATATCACAAACCCTAAGTTTGTAAAAATATGATATTAGAGGGGGACTTCGACAAAGGAGACTCAGCATTAGGGTGCACTCGTTGTTATGCACCCTTTGGAATCAATAGCGACAAAAATCTCCGAAGGATTCGATGACTGTAGAATACAATGTAACACTCAAATACTGACATGTAATGGATATTTTGGATATATTCTTAGATTTTGAGGTCATTGGATATCCATTAATATATTTTTGGGTAAAAAAAGAATTTCTTAAGACATCAATAAGGCCAAAGGCATTCATCTTGGCAGCCCATGCAGTGACGACAAAACAAAAATGTCATTGATGTTAGATTACAAAATTTTAAAATTATCACCAATGAGACAGTGATGGTATAAAAACTATCACTGACATTATATTATCAACATTAAGTTTTGTTTTGTTTTTTTTTTTGTTAAAAAAAAAAAAGAGGTTTTCAACTCTTGTATAAAACTCACAACTATTATAAGGCAGCCCACATTTTCTTTGTATAAAAATATATGTTAGCTGATTTTTGTGTATTTGATTTGTTTCTCTTTTGTGTATAAGTACAATTTTGGGCAAGATAGAAATACAATCGAGATGAATATGGCACCACTCAGGATAATCTAGCAAAAATTTAGAACGAACTACTTTTCTCGTTAGACTACATTACTGGGGATCTAATTTATAGCCTAAGATGTATAGATCAATTATTAAAAGATTCACCTCAAACTACCATTGAGACTACTTAGTAGATGCAAATCAATGCACAATTACTAGAACACCAATGGTAATCGATTGATCTCGATGTATGTGTATCAAGTGTGATTAGCTATTGTGACACTCACAGGAGGATTTGTGACAAGGTTGCTTCGATGTATTCTTTGAGAATATTTTATTTATATGATATTATTACTCAATCATTAATATAAAAATTGATTGATAAAGATGAGATGATTTATTATGTGACTTAAACATAGATATGAAAAAGAAGTATTAGTATAATATCAATATTGACAGGCCAAATGACATAGAAGAGATATGGCAAGCATGTATGCAATATTTTTTATATGTATTCATTAAAAGAGTAATATACTAGTTTGTAGATATAGATTCTTGGAGAAATGACTTTTATCTCTCTTTGAAATTTATCAAAGAGTGGCTCATGTATCAACAGTTATACCTAGATCGAATAGAATTAATATAATTAGTCACAAAACTATAATAATTTTGTCACACGATAATGATGAGAGAACTGAAAGACTTGAAAAAAGATACACCAAAAGATAGGAATACTCCAAATTGTGTTCTTTGGATAACATTGAATCAGTATGTCCACGTCCACTGAACTTTCTACTCTCTATCTTACTCCATCCAATGACATCATAGTATAGGCTAGGATATATGACACTATTAATATTAATCATTTTCTTTTAACATATTTTTTTGTATGTACAAAAATTTTATCATAATTTAATTTCTATTTATCATATTATGAAGCAACATGGTTATAATATTAGTTTATCTTCTAATATTTTTATGTAGGATCGTCAAACAAGACAGATAATTTTTTTTGGAATTAAGCAAGACGATTATACATATTCTTCTTAATTCACATGAGTCATTCTAGATGTCTATCTATTATTAATTCAATATTAATTCACTCTAGACAAAAAAAAATCATTCACTAAGGAAGCTTATAATTTTTGGAGTTAACATCAGAGGAATGATGTTTATTAAATGAGAAGCATATCAATTAGAAAATCATATTAGAACTTACTATTAAGCATGCCAAATGAGTAATAGGAGGGACTCATTCCATTTGATCCACTCAGACGTCTAGGGACCCTATAAGACAATCACATTAAAGGTGTCTGTAAAATGTTGTACAATTGTCATGTGTTGGACCTGTAACTAGGGGTCTCGGGTATATGCATGAGACCACTATTCCGATTCATAACATGAAGAGATTAAAAGGTTTTATTTTATGTCTTTTAATATGATATCAAAGGGAGAGCTCCGTGTCCCATGAGCCAGAAAGAGCAAATTGCCTGTCAGACAACGACAAGACATCCTCAACAAAGTAGGAGTGGCCGATGAGGCATCTCTGTGGCTCTTCAATTATCGAAGAGCCATATTTGACGAGCGCCCAATGGACGATCAATTTATCATGTGATGAGGTCATAATCATATCATCATTGTAGATTGGCCAAGCATCATGGTCACAAAATCGGTGTGCCCAATCATTGTGTTTAGAAATGTGAAAAATCAGCTTGTTAGTGGTGGTGATAAAACCGACCAACAGCTGCCCTTGAGAAAGTTGTAAAAGCGACTCACAATCCTGCCTCGAAGAAGCCTGAGGGGGAGACAAATCCCATGTTTAAGAAGAGGCCTAAACTATTCGGCATAGGTGGGGCACTGTCACCCAAGAAGGACCTTCATCGGTTTCTAAAATTACCAACTGCATCTTCTTCTACTCGATCAGTAGTGAAAAAATAACCAAGCTCCACTTCAAGAACAAAGATCATCTCGATGCCAGATGTGTGCGTGTGTAGCGGATTGATCCAACCAGGCTTGAAGTCAATTCGCACCAACGATACTCTGAGCGTGTTCAGCCCAAGGATTTGCAGGACATCCATTGTCATCACGATAAATCCCAACAACCCATTGAACAATCCAGGAGCATCGTTGTCATTCCGTCAACGCGCTTTAAGCTCTAGCCATTCGGACACCGACTAGCCACTCTTCTACCTGTTTGGTGGTGCCAGAGCGGTGATTCCTCAATTTTTCCTTCTTTAGATGCATCTGAAGCTGTCTTACGTCTCTCTTCGATCCAAATATATTTCATTCTCCAAATAAGTAAATATGGCTACTAAACCTCATTTTTTTCCTGTCATATCTAAATCACTTATAATTACTTCAGAAAGATTGATTAGTATTAAAAATTAACATTCATAGTCTGCCTCCATTGAACTTTGGTTTATGGGACGAAGATATGAGGATCACCTTATTACAGAAAGGCAAATATCCCCAAAGTTGATTGAGTACAATGAAAAAAAAAATTGATGGTCAGTTATGTAATATATTATGGCAATCAGTTGATTTCAAGATTCTTCTTTATCTCTAGACCTACAAAACTTAATTATTAAAAAAAATCTAGACCTACAAAACTTATTTCAAATTTTGGACTCCGACCAAAAAATTATATATGAATGGTATTCGGCACCTTTATAAGGTGGCTTCTGCTATTGCTCATATCAGCCAACAAAACTTTGATCTATCTACTTATATTGGCCAGATTATCTCTCTCAATGAAGAGTCCTTGACTGTGATATCTCTTATTTTTGACATTAGGGCTCAACAAACACAGCTTGACAAATTCTTCATGGCCCTTACTCTGATTGGACTCCGTTCAGATCTTGAGTCTATCCACAATCAAATTCTTGGTAGTTCATTAGTTCCGTCCTTGAATGATGTGTTTGCTCACCTGTTTCGTATTTCTTTCACTCAAACTTTGTCATCTGATAGCTTTCAGATTCTTCTATGTTAGTTTCTCATACTATATCTCGAAGAGGACATTGTAGTCATCGAAATAAAGGATAATATTCTCATTGCACCTATTGCAATAAGCTTGGTCACACTAGTGATCATTGTTATCAATTCCATGGAGGACTTCCCGCACTGTCCACATGGCCCAATCATCTTATCTCAAACTATTGCATCCTTCGAGCTATTAGGCAACCAAGTCAACTTATGTTGCTTATATTGCTTTTGTTGCCCTGATCAATAATGCCTCTGCTTTCCTTACTCATACATCCCTTCTTGGATCATGGATTATATACTTTGGTACTTATGATAACATATCTGGTAATAAGAATTTTTTCTCTTTTATTACGACTATCTTTGTTTCACCCACTGTCACCTTTGGTTAATGATTCTCAAATTGTGGCTAAATGTATTGGTATGGCACATCATCTCCCCTCCCTTCCTCTCACGTCTATTCTTTATACTCTTGAGAGTCCCTTCAATCTTATTTTCATGAGCAAAATCATTCACACTTAACTGGTTTATTACTTTTTCTGATAAATTTATTACTTTGCAGGACCGGTGTACGAAATGGAAGATTGGCATAGGATATGAGTCTCAAAGCATCTATCACCTCACCTTGAATTCATCTCATGTAGTTTGTGTCTCCACTAATGCTCCTCTCCTCATTCATAGTCGTCTCGATCATCCTAGTCTTTCCATGTTCCATAAGATGATCACACATTTTTTTCATTTTGTCATCACTTATGTGTAAATCCTATCAACTTGGAAAACATTCTCATGTCTCATTCCCAAAGTATTTGAATAATTGGAAAAAATCTCCTTTTGAACTATCCATACTGATGTTTGGGGTCCTTGAAGACTGCGTCTACTTTAAGATTTCAATATTTTATCACTTTTATTAATGATTATTCTCGATATAATTGGTTATTTTTTATGAAAAATCAATCTGAGTTATATTCTATTTTCAAGAAATTTTATGCTAAAATTTAGACCCAGTTCAATATTTTTATTTGTCTGCTACGTATAGACAAGCCAAAGAATTTTTTCTGCACTCTTTATTTCATTTATATCCCAGCATAGAATTTTTCATTAGTCTTCTTGTGCTCATACTCCTCAATACTCCTCAATAAAATAGAATAGCTGAACGTAAGAATCACCATCTCATTGAGACAGCTCATACACTTATCCTCCATTGTCGTGTTCTTTTTCGTTTTTGGGGGATGTTCTTACCGCTTATTATTTAATTAATCATATGCTCTCTTTTGTATTACATGATCATATTCCTCGTTCACTTCTTTTTCCTAATCAACCACTTTATTACCTTCCTCTTCGCGTCTTTGGTTGAATTGTTTTGTTCATATACTCACTCAAAGACAAGACAAACTTTCAGCTAAAATCACAAAATACATCTTCATAGGTTACTACAGACTTCAGAAGGATTATCACTGCTATTTCTCTGAGACTCGTCGCAACTTTCTGTCTACTAATGGCACCTTCTTTGAGGACTCATCCTTCTTCTCTCCATTTGAGTCTCTTCCTATTTTTGATGTCTTACATCTTCTCATTCTCTCTCGCCTATATTTGATGTGCCTTCTCGACCACTTCAGGTTTATCATCATCATCACCATACTATTGTTCCTCGCCCTTTTGCTGAAATCCATGCTAAGTCACCTCCTATCCTTGTCGCTTCTCCTACACCGGATCTACCTCCAGCTAATAACTTACTCATTGCTCTTCGAAAAGATAATCAATTTACTCATAATCATCATCTTATTTATAATTTTTTGAGTTACCATCATTTATCTTCACCCTACCCTGCATTTGTATCTGCTATATCTTATGTTCCTCTTCCCACACACACCAATGAGGCTTTTTCCCATCTGGGCAGGCGATAGGCAATAATAGATGAAATGGCTACTCTACACTCCACTGATAATTGGGTTCTTATTGTTTTACCCTCTAGTAAGTCTCCAGTTGGTTGCAGTTTGGTTAACTTAGATAAATTTGGTCCTGATGGTCAGATTAATTGCCTTAAGGCCCACTTAGTTGTTAAATGATATACTCAGGTTTATTGTTCTGATTATAGTGACACATTCTCCCTTGTGGAAAAGATTGCTTCTATTCGTCTACTTCTCTCCATAACTGTTATGCATTCTTAGTCTCTTTATTAGTTAGATATTAAAAATATCTTCCTTCATGGTGAACTTGCTGAGTAAGTTCATAAGGAGAAACCGCTTGGTTTTATTGCTCAAGTGGTATTTGGTTTAGTGTACAGGTCACGTCGTATTCTATATGGCATGAAACAATCTCTTCAAGCCATAGTAGTGAAAGGCACACTTAAGGCACGCCTAGACTCAATGCACAACCACTCCCTAGCTATAGTGTCGCGCCTTCCAAGGCATGTGCCTTATAGAAGAGGCATGCCTTATATACTATAATTTTTTTAAAATACATTTATTTTCAAATTTTGTAATTATATATTGAAATTTATATAATTTCATTTATTTTTTTCATCAAAATTTATTTAAATATTAGGAACATTTATTTTTTTATCAATAAAATCATATTTAATAAAAATTTATGGACATCTAAAGTCACATTTCATTTCACAAAAGCTCACGCCTTAGGTGCATCTTGGGCCTCAAAGCTCCAAGAAACCTTTGCGTCTTGGTGCGTCTTGCACTTTTTAAAACTATGAGCATGGTTTGGCCGTTTTAGTTCTGTTGTTCATAATTTTGGCATACTTCACAGTAAAGCAAACCATGTTTCACAGTAGTTCAAAAATATGATTGTTTATGTAAACGATATCGTCATTACAGGCAGTGAACGGGATAATATTCAAAAACTAAAGCATAGCATTTTCATTCACTTTCAGCCTAAAGACTTGGCAAAACTCAAGTACTTTCTGGGAATTGAGATAGTTCAATCCAATTCTAGTTTAACCCTTTCACAAAGGAAGTATGCTTTAGATATCTTAAAAATACTGATATATTAGACCGTAAACTAATAGACACTCCTATTGATTCTAATGTCAAACTTGTACTAGGACAATGAGAATCTTTAGGAGAACCTGGGAAATATCGATGACTTATAGGTAAACTGAACTACCTCACTATTATTTAGCAAGACATTTCTTTTATTAAAAGTATTATTTGTCAATTCCTACCGTCACCATGTGATAGCTATTAAAAAATTTTAATCCGCATTCTTTGATTTATCAAAAGTACACAAGGCCAAGGTGTATTATACAATAATATATGTCATATCCAAATTGTTAGTTGGACAGATACAAATTGAGCAGGTTCACCCACAAAAAGAAGTTCCACTTCAAGATATTGTGTTTTCATTGGTGGTAACTTAATATCTTGAAAGAGTATGAAATAAAATGTAGTGGCTAGCTATAGTGCTGAAGCCGAGTATCGAGCTAAGACTTTGGCAACATGTAAACTCATATGGATGCGACACCTTTTCCAAGAGTTGAGATTTTGAAAGGATAAATAAATAAAGCTCATTTGTGATAACCAGGCTATTTCCATATTGCATCCAATCCAATCTTTCATTAAATGAATTAACATATTGAAGTTGATTGTCATTTTATTAGAAAAAATATCGCATTAAGATGCGTGACTACTAGTTTTCTCAAATTAAATGATCAACTAGAAGACATCTTTATTAAATCTCTCAGAGATCCTATAATTAAATATATTTGTAACAAGTTTGACATATATGATATATATGTTTCAACTTGAGGGGGAGTGTTAAAATGTTATACAGTTGTCATGTGTTGGACTTGTAGCTAGGATCTTGAGTATATACATGAGAACACTATTCTAGTTCAAGACAAGACAATGAAAGATTTTATTTTCTCTCTTTTAATAGTATCAAATATAGTGTATCATGCTCGGCACTGCATGATTTTTAGCACAAGTTGTGCTTAGAAGTGTCGCACTGTCCGAGTGGCCCAAGCTCAAGCCGAGGCATGGCCCGACTCGACCGCCCCTAGCCTAGCACAGCATAGCATGAGTCTAGGTATAGTTATGGCCAATGCAGTGTTAGGGCAAGCATGGTTCAGTTGGGTCGTGTCTCGGGCCATGCCCGAACTACATGGCTCATTTGCCACTTCTACATACTGAAATGTGTAAAAAAATTCTAAAATTCATGTCTTTTCATGGATCATGAATACTTGTGGTTGGCCAGACATTCATATTTGAGTTGAATACCAATGAGCATTGAAATAAAATTTATAATATGATTTTGTAATTTTCTTAGAGGCAACCTAGTCTTCTAAAAAAATATGAAATATACTACTATTTTGAGATCTAATACATAAACATTATTTCAAATAATTATAAAAATTATTTGTAAGATATTTTGGATATTATATTTGTTCCAAAAAATTAAGTATGCAATATCTTTTCCTACCGTATTTTACTATAATAGTGATGCAATGAAGCAAATGTCCCTCAATCCTATATTTTAAGAGGGGACAAAACACTTCGAGATAAAAAGTTTTTCTCAAAAATAAAATTTAAAATGGGATCATTAATAAAGTGTACATTCAAACCACCGGCAAGCTAGTACGGCACAAATTTAGTCTCAACCAGGCCAATGTGCCATGCAGGACATATGATACATCCACTGAGGTCATGTCTTGCTGGCACAGTGGCAAGGAAGTCAAGCCCCACACGGTCCATTGACCCACATGCAAAAACAAGGCATGTCGGGATGTACCGAGTCAATCTTGACCTAGCTACTCCAAACATGACCAAGACAGGCACAATATCATTTATGGCACCAAAGGCTTGCCCTCGACTAGGTTAGGCCCTAATCAATGGATAGTGGCCAAAGCTAGGTGCCCAGGCCAAGTGCTCAAGCTAAGTCCCAAGTGTCCAGGCAAGGCACTGCACTAGGCTCTAGACTAACTACTTTCCAATTTAGATATCCAATAGAGACTTAGATTAAGCTACTACCTACTAGTTCATGTGGTTAGTTCATACAAGTAGATATATATTTTATAACATTTATACTATTTCGTCTTTAACCATTAAATGCATACAAGCAACTAAATAATAAAAAAATAAAATAAAAGATCAATATTTTAAATATTTTTTTCATCTTAATAGTAATTATTTCAAAATACAAGTGTTCTTTATATTGATGAAAGATATTACTCATGTTACATATATATCTAAGCATAATACAAGTCATGTGAATGTATACTAACAAATACATATTTGTCGTATCATATATAATTTCTAAAAATTTTAAAAACAAAAAATTTGTCTTAGTTTATTTAATTATTATTTTTCCAGTTTTATTACTTACATCGTCAAATATCATATGTTGATTATCAATACATACATATCAAGTATGTAGAATTCGAATGATATTTAATATCAAATTAAATTTTTTTCTTTTTTAGATCTAATAAATTACAATGTATAAAAATCTTATAAATTATGAGGTGTCCCAATATTTTTTAAAGCATGATGTATTTATTCTAATAAGAGAAAAATATTTTTTTAAAAAAATTGTTATATTAGGTCTAATATATGATATATATATCCAACATAAAAAAACTTAACTGTGAAATCATTTTAATTATTCTCATAAAAATATTTATTATCATACTATTATGTGGGAAAGTATTAATGATTATGCTAATTATTTTATTTTATATCTTGTATTTCCTAAAATCTTCGACAGACACTAATATATGATAATGATAACATGAGGATGGTGGATCTCAGAAAAATCTAAAATATTTTTATTTAATTTTCAATTAAATTAACATAGTTTACAGTGACACGTGTGAATAATTTATTATCATGACTAATTCAAATATCAAATAAAATTGAGACCATTATATTTTGTATTTTAAGTTTATTAATGACTAATTAATTTTTCTTTATACATTTTTTTATTACGTGACCCATAACAGTCATCCTAGGAATCTTATGAAAGACGTAAAAAATATTTTTGTATTACATGAAATATCCTATAATCTTATAAAAATCTAATCAAAAAAACTCATGATATAGCAATAAACATAGTCTCATCTTCCTTTGCAAACTCATATAATAAATAAGTAGAATCATTAAGCCTAAAATAATTCTAAATTCAAATATCTATATGCTTAGCTAAGTTCGTCCAAGATCTGATGAATCATATTTTTTTAATTATTATCTGATATATATAGATATGTTAAGCAAGCCGTGTCGTGCCAATATTGCTCATTTTTTAGGTGGCCCAGTCAGGCTACCAGGTCATGCAGGGCCATACTAGGCCACGTTGGGCCGTGAAGGGTCGTGCCTGGGCGTGCCCGAAGGCTGGTAGCCTAGTTAACCGGTCACCAATTGCGATTTATGATTTTAAAAATTTTTTTTTGTAAATTTAAAATTTTAAGTTATCCATTGTGTCACGACATTATTGCACATAAATCACAACAAAATAAAATCATTAACATAAATTTTAATATTCAAAAATATCAAAAATTTAAATTAATAATCCAATCCAACTAAAAATAGAATAACACATCACACCAATAAAAATTATCAATCATAATCATGCAGGAACAATCCAAATACCAATTGATGTTAGTATACAAATGATCATCATAGCATAAACATCTGATGGTATCACTAGCGATGAATTCAATATCCTCAAAGTCTCACAAGTCATCATCTACCAACAACTCATCCGCTCTTGTTCCAGCATGATCTTTGATATCCAACCTCAAATTATCTCAATTCTTCATGCATGTTAATGCCTTAATGATATTTAGCCACAGTTTCGATCTTCTATCCAAAATAACATTAATTATAATAAAAAAAAAGACTTTAATATTATGCTCGATATTAAAAAAAATTAGATCTCATGACATCTTAGACAGCATGAGATAGTTAGACTCATATAATATTCATCATTCTAAAATATCATGATTATTGTTATTGTTATCATTATATGATAAAATTAAACAGTAATCGATATTTAAGTATCAGAACAGCTCGCTCATATTCAATGGTTCACCCCATCATTTTCTCATCACTAACTGAATGAAGAAGTCAATGTCTTTAAATATAGTGTTCATGCCTGTACTTGAAGTCTATCGTAATATATAAATTATTCAGTTAACTTTATATGAATTAACCTTTAAGATTGGTATTCTATGTTCATGCACGTGAATATGCATATCAAAATATTCTATATCTCTTCCACTTTAACCCTAGAATCTATAGAGACAATCAGACAATAAAAAGATAAAATAGTGAACCAATATTTTAAGTACTTGATTTCTATCTTAATAGACATATCACTAAATATAAAATCATCTCGAAATTTTTTAAATATACTATTAATATTACATGTGCACTTGATTGAAATATAAGTCATAGGTTATCTCTAAACTTCCGAAACATGTTACTAAATGTGAGATCATTTCTAAATTTCCTAAATATGTCTGACCCAGCATGAGGCATGAGTCCTCCTAACCCAACACGAAATGAGCCATGCCTCAAGTCGGCACGACCCAGGTCCAGACACAATTCTGGACCATATAGTGTCGGGCTAGGCATGACTCAGCCAGGTCGTGCCAATGGGTGTCAAACAAGTTGTGTCGGGTCGGCCTGAGCCATTTTTTGTGGCCCAATCGGACCACCATGTCATGCCCGACACAGCACGACATGTCTTCAACAGAGTTGGCCCAGCACAACCTGCTAGCCTGATTAGTAACTTTTTTGGGCCAAATCATGCCTAAACTTGCTGGATCAATCCCAATGCATGATGGGACTAACCACCGACAAGTCCCATGTTCCAGAAGTCCTAAACCTTTAGTCGAGCTCAGGAGTCGAGACAGCGACATGATGCACGATGGGACCGATGGGTCCCATGTTCCTAAAGCTTCGGCTTTTAGAACCACGAGGCTCGAACCTGTAGTTGAGCTCGAGAGTCAGCACGACGAGACCGATGAATCATCGCCCGTCGGGCATCAGGCTCAGAAAGTAAGAGGTGGAACAATTTGGGTCATACCAAAATGTGCCTTCGAACCAGGGTACCAAGCAATGTCTGACCCAACACAATGCCTGATTTACCTCGGCATGACATGGCACAAGCTATGCCGTGAGCCGGCCCGGCAGGGCACAAGCACAGTTCTAGACCATATCGTGCCATGCTAGGCAAGGTCAAGTCAAACTGTGCGTCCATGCCTTGGACCAAGCCCGAGCTACCTAGCCCATTTGACACCTCTTATTGCGCCTCATGTCATGCCCAGACCACCCAACCTACTTGTCATCTTCTTTTTATAATATATATATTTTTATAATATATATTGCACCTCTAGGTATATCTCCTAGTGTGTCCAATCCCACAAGTATTTTTATAAGTATATTTTTTTATAATATATATTTTATGTTACATCTTCTTTGATCCTCCAAAATTTTTATTTTTTATTAATCTTAAAGAAATTTATACTACAGATATTTGTTTATTCTTAATTTTTTTT
This sequence comes from Sapria himalayana, assembly GCA_029783825.1. Lineage (NCBI taxonomy): Eukaryota > Viridiplantae > Streptophyta > Magnoliopsida > Malpighiales > Rafflesiaceae > Sapria > Sapria himalayana. The sequence goes on from JAREIK010002121.1 coordinate 2,386,125, forward strand.
AATATCGAGCCCAATCTTAATTTATGATAGGAAAATAAAAATTTGTTTATGATTGAGAGATAAAATAGTAGTATATTTTTAATTTATGTATATATAGGTGACTTACTTTAGTATAGAAATTATTCTTATTGCAATTTACCTTATAGCTTTTTTAGGATGCGAGCACTCATTATGTAAATTGTCTCTATCTGAATGAAATATTACATTAGGGTGTCTCTAGTAAACATTTTATTACTGAGCATTATTGAGTTTACTATGATTTTTTTGCTTACAATTTAATATGGCATCTAAGCCAAAACTCTATGAAAAACAAACCACATGATATGTAAACAGGGCAAAACCTAAAGAGAGGACACGTACACTTTCTATCAGCACAGTGCACATGCGGCATGTTTGCGACAATTTGAAAAAGTCATTAACAATAGAATATGAATTTTACACACACACAGACAGATTTTAGGCATATTACATATCGGGTGCTCTCAAATAATGAAAAATAAACAAAAAAAAAACAATAAGAATAAAATAAATCAAACCTCGACTACAATAAAATCAAATTATATTTTCTGATTTATCATTTATAAGTTAAAATGAAAATATCACAATAATTGTGAATGGCAAATATATCATTGTTCACTTCACGGTTACATGTGACCAGTGACTGTGTCATTATTCAAGACACTGTCCTGTGACATGTTCCCTAGACAGTATCAAAATCATTGTCAAGTGAATTTTACAACTATGTTGTCAACTGCTTTTTAAATAATATTCTTCTCTGATATTACCTATGTTGCACGGACACGGATACGGACACGCGGATACGACACGGCAGGATACGGGGACACGGCAAATTTCAAAAAACTAGGATACGGATACGGCTAGGACACGGCATGAAAAAAAAATTAAATATAAATATTTAACATTAACAGAAATTTAAATAAATAAATAAAATGCTCAAACTTTATTTTTACAAACATTCAAACACAAACATAAGAAATATTAAAACAAAAGATTCGCATTTTCTTATGAATCAAACAAAATAGCTTCCAGTTCAGGTTCATCAAGAGAAAGATCTGCAATCTCGAGAATTCCAGCATTTTCAATATCCATTGATTCAAAACCATCACCTCCAATGTCCCACATTTTAGATTCGTCTTCATTATAGTTTGGAGATCTCCTTGACAGAAGTCGAAGATTGTTATGGATATAAACTAAGTCTTCAGCTCTTTGTGGTGTCAACTTGTTTCTCTTCATGGAGTGAATAAAATTATAAGTGCTCCAATTTCTTTCACAACATGAGGATGAACAAGGTTGTCCTAACAATTTTAATGCAATAGATTGAAGCATCGGTGCAGCAGTTCCATGAACAACCCACCATTTAATAGGACTCATATACCACCTGTCTTTTATGAAATCACTACTAGAAAAATCTTCAAAAAATGCCGAAAATATAACATACTCATCATTTGCTCTTCTCCTTTCACCTTCATTAGAAAAATATCTCTCAAAACATTTTTTTCTTTCTCTTACTATTTCTAAATCTCGATGTGGTGGAACACGATCACCAGACTCTGCAAGCCATTGTTGACTATAATACCTGCAAGTTATGTTATAACATTAGTTATAAAATATTAAAAATCATAGAATATCATTTATATTAAAATTATCATAATCTATAATTTAAACTCGTAAGATTACCTTGGATTTAAGGAATGAGCAAGAGAATGTAAAGGTGTGTGGCTTTTATTCCATCTTTCCACCAGGATATCATTCACAATATAAAAAAACCTATAGGTTAAAATACATAGCAAATCATATAAGTTCAATTATAATTAAAACTTAAACTTTCAATCAAAATAATAAAAATTAAAAATTAAATTAAAAGTATACCTTGAATTATCTGTGGGGCTTTTATGTTCTTTCTTAAAAATAGCTTCCTTCACTTTTTCGATCATAGAATCCCACCACTCATAAATATTGTGAAGGCAAGGTTTATCAGTGTCAGCTAATCGAAGCATCTCATAAATAGGAGTTGTAAAACTGAGGATATAATCTACATTCATCCAAAAGTCTTCATTTAGGATTTTATCCTTTACTTCTTTAGCTTTCACTAAATCATCATCTTTATACATTTCCCATTCTTCACTTATCACTAATTGCTCCAAACCTCTTTTTATTGTTTTAAATCGTTTAATCATAACAATAGTTGAAGCAAACCGTGTATCGGCCACTGAAAGTAACTTCAGCTTGCAATGATTATTAAACATTGATAATCTCATTGCATGATTCATAATGAAATTCTTGATAAAAAAAATATCACTTGATACTTGAGCGATCCAACCACACTGTTTCATCATATCATCATATTTTGAGTTTGTTGGTGCACAAATATTCTTCAAAGCAAGATTAAGAGTATGAACCACACACAGGGTCCAAAAGATATGCCGAAATTTTGATTCCACAATGTATCCTGCTGCTTAGCAAGCTGCAGCATTATCAGTTATAACTTGAACTACCTTTTGTGGACCAATCTCTTGTATAGCATTAATCAATAAATCAGCTATAAAATGTTTGTCCTTAATCTCTCCTTCGCAGTTTATTGCTTTCAAAAACATTGGTCCACTTTCTGAGACTGCCATGATATTAATAAGTGGTCTTCTTTGAGCATCTGACCATCCATCACTACAAATGCTCACTCCTTTCTCATTCCAAGTCTTCTTGATTGGTTCTAATAGATTATCAATATTATTCTTCTCCTTCTGCAATAATGTTGTTCTTAATGTATTATAGCTTGGTGGGACATAACCTGGTAGTTGACTTGCACTTTTAAAGGCACGTGCATAATAAGGATTTCTAGCTAATTGAAAAGACAACCCTCCAGAATAAAACAGCCTAGCTATCTCACTGTCAACTAATTCACGTGCACCAATTTTGAATGCATTTTCAATTGATCCCATAGTTCCCTTTCTCTTTTTTAGATCAATAGGATTAGCACTAGAAGAGGAATTCTCAAAAAAAGAATCAGCAATACTTAATGTGGGTAAAGAAACTAACTTAGGATTAGATTTTTTCATTCTCTGTTCAGATTCCTCCATCATCCTTCGCATCTCAATCAAATTTTGATTTTTTACTTTAGTACATGATGCAATCCCAGCCCCTTTAATTTTTAACAAGTGAGCCTTGACTCTATAATATGATCCTCTATATATTTGTCTACAAAAATTACATTGAAAAGTAACATTTCCTCCCCCTTTTCCTTTATCTAAATTTGCATCTTTCGTGACATATTTCCATAATGGAGCATTATCATCAACATCTTGAATATTTTCTTGATTACTTGAAGGCTCAGAATTACAACTCATTTTATTATATAATTCTGCATGAAAAAAAAATTATGCATTTTAAATAATCTATATTAATTCAAAATTAATTTAATCTTTTTTTTTTTTCTCCATCAATAATTTATTACATTTTTCATTATATTTTTATTATTTTCATAAAATAATAATTTATTTTAAATAAATTATATAACAAAAACTATTATACTTACATATTATATATTACTAAATATTACAATTACATAATACATACTAACAACTTAACAAGAGTATTCATATTTAAATATTCCATATTTTAATATTGCATATTTATTATTATTCTTAAAATTATGTATTTAAAAATAAAATAAATTATTTATTTATTATATTTTGTATATATATTATACAAACAATAATAATTAAAATAAAAAAAATATATATTTAAGCCCTCTAACCCCTGCCCCCTCCCGTTACAGCTTCTAACTCCCTCTAACATATATTTTAAATACCGTATTTTAAAATAATTTAAAATACAGTATTTTAAAATAATTTAAAATTCTGTTTTTTAAAATAATTTAAAATAAAATTAAACCTCTAAAATTCTGTTTTTTATTTTAAATACTTTTAAAATAAAATACAGTATTTTAATCTTTCCCCCCCTCCCCCGCACAGAAACTTTCCCCTCTCCCCCGCATAGAAACTTTCCCCCCTCCCCCGCACAGAAACTTCCCCCCCCCCCCCCCCCCCCCCCCCCCCCGCACAGAAGCTTTCCCCCCCTCTCCCATACAGAAACTTTCCCCCCCCTCCCGAAAACCCCTTTCCCACCCCTCCCTCCCGAAAATCCCTCCCGAAACCCCCCCACCGAACCCCCTCCCGAAACCCCCCCCCCTCCCGATTTTCAATTTTCGAACTCTTCCCCTCCCGATTTTTTGATTTTCGAACTCTCCGTTCCAGATATAGATTTAAATCCTTACCTTAGGTATAGTCGACGGATCGGCGGCGTGCTCCTCACTGTCGGCGGTGTGCTCATCAATTCGATGGAGATGTAAGAGTAATTCTTAATAAATAGGGTATTTCCGACGCGTTAGACTTCAAAAATGCTGTGGTTGGTAGAAGACGCGTTGGTAGGTAAAGACGCGTCGGGAGGTAAATGGATGTTCACCGGAAAACTCGTCGGATACGTCTCCGACGCGTATCCGATACGCCACGTGGCGTATCTCAGTCGGATTCGTTTCCGATACGCCACGTGGCGTATCGGACACGTATCCGACGCGTGTCCGACCCGTGTCCGCGTGTCCAGGTGTCCGACACGCGGACACGGTGCTTCCAAGCCGTGTCCGTGCAACACAGGATATTACTATTTGTGTAGGTTGGAAGTGGGCAGTGGGGTAGTGCGATTGATCAATCATACTCTGTGTATTCTTCTCGATGTTGATAAGCGACATTTGAGGAGTGGGATGCAATTCACATGCAAACAGACCTATCTTCTAGAAACATCAAACTAGGAAAACCAATTCGATAGGAGAAATCAGCACATGCATGCAAAAGCTGGGTAACACGGTGAACCCAACTAGCTGCCGGTAATGAACCAACATGACTCACCAGAACCAGCAGAAATAGTTAGACAAACTGTCACAGTTTCACAACAAGAATGTGATTTATAATCAGCGACAAATCGTGCTGAAAGCCAGAAACTTACATACCTTTTTAACAAGGACTTTCAATTGTTGTCTTCCCTGCAGCATGCGCAATCCAGGAGTGTTGGGGGATGAAACATTGATCACCTGGTGAAAAAGTATCATATATGTCCAAGAAAAGCTTTGTCAAATTGAAAGACAAGTATACAAAAAGCAAATAACCTAAAAGATTAAATACAAAATGGTATCATTCACAACATTTTCTAATGCATTAAGTGAAGTGTGTCAAAGAGTTAGAAGCTTTCCAAGTTTTGTGTCCATGCATGCATACACACCATTGTATCAAAACAAGACAATAAATAATAATACACGAAACTATAATATCTCATTAAATAAATATTTTTTTAATATAAAACTAGAACATATCCTTATTAATAATGTGTTGGGTCAAAGCTAAGTCAAATGTCCAATTATAAACAAGCAAGAACATGAAGATACGTATGAAAGGAACCACTAGAAATGGATGCGCACAAAGCCCATGCTAAGTACTTGGACTCACAAAAGCTAATGCCAAGCACTTTGCAGCCTTATGAAAAACACAATCAACTTTTTTCAAATTGATTCTTTTTTGGTAAACAAACATTTTATTTAAAAAATTATAATAAAAAATACAAAAAAAAATTAATCATCAATTAAAAATATATATATACAATAGTATATAGAAAACAAAAATTAAAAAAAAATTACAGTACCCTAATAAATCAAGGCACTTGTATTTTACAACTAGATTAAAAAAATTTAATCTCAAGACACTCATCATTATCATAATAACATTGGAGGGTTTAGACATATAAGGAGTGTTTCAATTTTTTTACTTTTGTTTTAAGTATATAAACAATGTGTTTTTATAGTAATTTTTATATTAGTGATGAGAACACCCAACAAATAGACTTATAAAATAGAATTTTTTGTTTATATATAAACTAGGGTTTTCCCCTTGATTTTTAGAATGATATTGTATTATATATTATTGATTATGAATAATTTCATAGATGCTTTTACATTGTATTAATGTAAGTGATGCAACCCCAAGAGGAGATTCGAACAATGTGTGACGACACCAACTCACTACAAGCATCATGGAGTTCACACAAACATCAATGCCCATTGAATCGATATAAAAATTGCAGTATAGTGTGCACCAGTGTCATATTGTTGTGTGGTTTATATATATACTTTGAATAATAAAGAAAATCAAGATTTAAGTTATTATCTTGTAGGCATTCAGACAACAGACTTATATGCAACGAGCCAATTGAGTTTGGATGTAGTTTTTTGTTCATAGTTCAAATGAAGCCCAACCACCTGACGACTGAGTCATCCAGTAATGAGACAACTGAGACAAATTATACAAATATTCCCAACTATTGATTTTCATATGACAATCCATTGACATAAATTTGAACACTATTTTTTCATCTTGAATGATGGGAAATAATAAATCATGTAATGAGGATATCAATTTTCATTGTGTATACAGACGCAATACCATCAAGAAAATACTATGCATGATATTTCAAAACCCAAAAGAGTTTTTGTAAAATTTATGGGGAAAACTCATATGATTTATGTAAAGGCTAGTTTATTATTTTATTTTTTTATTATTTTGTATGTGTAAATTGAACATTATTATTTGGTTGACAAATCATTTTTTTTTTTGTTTTCTTTGTTGCTGTTGCCTGCTCCCGCCCATTTTTTTATCATTCGGGTTGTATAAAAGCATAGCGAACTACTGTTTATGAAAACAATGAAATTGAAGTAGAAACAAATATTTTTTCCTGTAGCTCACATTTTTCTTTGCTCTTTGATTCTGATAAGCATTTGGGTGGGCGTATGAAGCCCTACCACCCCTTATTTCTATGTTCCTAAGCATCCCGATGAAGAATTAGGTGTTCATTCAGGAGGAGGCAAGACTGAAAGTGTGAAGTCTCCTCCTTTTCTAAAACCAAAATATCCAAATTCGGTCAAAATATCATTGTCGACCAATAACCCACAAAATTGAGTATAAAAATAACCTTCAATTTGGCCAAAATCTTAAACTATAAACAGTAATTGAGTTCCCAAATTTAATTCACATCAAATTCAACCCAATTCGGCTAAATCTTCAAATACCCAAAATCCTAATTTGAGAAATTGAATTTTTCAAATTCAATTCAATAAATTCAACCCAATTTAGCCGATCTCCAACTTTTATAAACCCTGATTTAGAAAAAGTGAATTTATAAAATTAAATGTCTAAATTTAACCGACTTAAGAAATTTAGTTTTAATTCCCCAAATTAATCATAATTCTAACAAAATTCTCAAAATCCCAAAATTATAATTTTTATCTAAAATCTAGATTGCATTTTCATGTTGTTCTCCCTTAAAAACCTTAATTTTTATCCTCACATCCTGAAGAAAATCATTACTCTTAACTGTAAGATTAAATCTAGTAAAAAACTCACAAAGTAAAATAATAAGGAAAATTAAAAAAATTAGTCAAATAGGATCTCACAAGCATCACCATTTAATGACGAAAGAATCATTCAAAACCTAAGTTATGGAAGTTATCTAAACATACGAAAGTAAGTTCCAAGTTGTAGATTTTAAGTTTTCTAATTAACTTAAATTTGTTAAAATTAACTTAAGAGGCCTAGTATTCATATCATTTTTGATATCAAGGTATTAAGATTTCTAAGGTCATCCTGCTATGTTGTTTAAAAAAAATTGCATCTAATTATTTTTTTATAAAATCCTTACAGTATGTTTACTCGCTCTGGTAATAATTACCATAAAGAGGAATCAAATCAACTAATCAATCCAAAAAGACATGTCGGTAAGGTACTCAACTATTATGTGATATGATAAAGACCTTGTTCATATTTTTACCAAATTAGATGGGCTTACAAAATTACAAATGACTTCATGACATTTCAAAGAGAACCAATGAATACCTAGTCAAATTATAATGTATTTATCAACAAAATGAGTTTGATTATGGATGACAACCTCATCTTTACACTCTCCTCACCAAAAACCATCACAAAGATATGTTCGCATAAATTTTAAAGATCAATATTTAAGAAATATTCATGTTGATACTCATACTTTGGATGGACAACTCAACCTCCAATATTTTATCAACTAGTTAAAAGATATGAACCAACATTTTAAATAGTATATTATTAAAGAAAAACATAAGATAAGTTTTTGTATTGGTGAAATTAAGTGAAAATACAAGTCAATATTAATCTAATGTCGAACAATTAAGAGATTTAAAATGTGAGTTACTTATTAGTACTAAGCAGAAATGAAAAATCAATTAAAAAATAAATATTTCTCTCCATATTTATCTTTATTGTTAAATCAGTAAAACTTTTTGAAATAAAGTAACTCTTCAATAAATAAGCATTTTGCCAAGTTTTATAAATTTTAAATTCAATATGATGCCCTCAAGACCGAAACACCTATGAATGCCTTAACAATATTTTAAAGGGAAATCAATAAATATTTGTCCAAGTTAGAATGTGATTATAAGCAAAATGAGCTTGATTATGGGCAACAATCTAATCCTTCACACTCTCCTTACCGAGAATAATCATAAAAATATGATCACACAAATTTAGATCAATATTTAAGAAATATTTAAGTAAATACTTCTACTTTGGATGGACAACTCAACAACCCCCTGTATTTTCTTGACTAGTTAAAAGATATGAACTGATATTTTAAATAATATATTATTCTAGAAAACAGAATAGTTTTCTATTGATAAAATTAACTAAAATATTAATCAATATTAGTCCAATATCAAATAATTAAGAAAGTTAAGCGTATACGTGTCACGTGGATCAAAAGGCATGGGCACAACATAAGGGATGGCCTGATTCAATCATGTATGGTCCAGTACGACATAGTATAAAACCATGCCAGGAACATAGTCTTGCTAGCCCGTTGCATGACTCGTGTCGTGTTGAGCCAAGGCCATACCTCACACAATAGCACGACCATTTGGCATGGTTTATTCAAAAAAAAAAAAGCATTTATTTTTTTAATGACAGCTATCCTACTTATGTCAGTTCTGAGCAGAAACAACATTTGACAGAACAACGACTATCACAGTCATATCAGTTATAATAAAAAAACTTTTTAAACAAAATCCCAAGATAATCAAATTGCATCCCACGACTCATTTATAAAAATCAAATGAATGTCAAATTTCTACCATAAAAATATTAAAAAGATATATATATATATATTTATTTATTTATTTATAATTAAAATATAAATACCTTATAGATATATTTTTATTTTCACAGTTAAACTATGAACATCTCTCTTTTTCTCGCGATGAAATTGATATTATTCCATTTGTATTAATTTTAAAAAAAAAGTTAAGTTTAATATGTTAGATCACCTCTGCTAGTTTCTAAACAAGCAATAATTTTCAGCTATGAGAATATGAGATAGAAGTTGAAACATCTAAAGTATTTACTGCACACATTAAGTTAAAATATATATTACGATTATGTTTAAATTAATTTTATTTAATAATTTTTAAATTAATGATAATAAGATCTATGAACAGATAAATAATGTATATAAATATTATAATAATATATTTAATAGTTTTAACGAGCCTGCAAAAATGAACATTAAAATATTTTTGAATATGATAAATTTTTAATTTAATTAACTAGAAATAAATAATGAGAAGGTTCATTAAATAAGAACATGCAAACAAGGTACTTAGATACCGATTATTATTTTATTTTATCTCATAATGACATTAAAAATTTTAACATATTAAATTTATATATATTAAATGAATCTACATTTCTCTTGTTATCTAAATGACACAGGATATACTAACTTCATTATTATCTCACGTAATATCAAGGTTTATTTTTTATGATTATAAATATGATTTCAAATAGGAGCAATGAGCTATGACCAGATATTATTGAAGTAATTTTATGCTTAAAGAACTAAGAAAATTGAATGATAAATCTTCAAGATAAAATGAGAAAACTAAATTTTGATAATGACATAGACAGACACGAAGATTATAATATTGTTGCCAAAATTATGACTTTGATGTCGAGGTGTCAACCGGATCGGGCAGGGCCGGGCCGGCACAAGGCACAGCACGGTTCAGCCGTGCCTGGGCCAGCCCAGCACGAAAAATTCCGTGCCTGGGCCCGTGACGTGCCGTGCCTGACCCATCACGGTTCGGCCCACGGCACGGCACACCGGCACGGTTTTGTCCCGTGCCAAGTGCCTCATGAGCCCGACCCGACGATGGCCTCTCCCGCAAAAAAGACCGCGGATCGGGTCTGATTCGACCCAACTCGCGGTCCCCCCGAATTCCGACCCGTACGGACATGCAAGCCCGGCAAGGCACGGCACGGCCCGTCGTGCCTACGGGCCGTGCCGGGCCCGGCTATTTTAAACTGTGCCTGGCTCAGCACGGCGGCATGCTCGTGCTCAGAAAATTCGGGCCGGGCCGGACACCTCTACTTTGATGATCAAATTTATACAAAATGATTTTGTTATTCAAAAATTTTTTTTATTTTATTTATATTTTTAGATATTTATGTATTATATTTTTAGATATTTAAGTATTATATTTTGTATAATATTTGTTTATAATACTATAGTTTGCATTTAATTTTTAAACATTTTTTTAATTATATTATATATCATTGAAATAATAGAATAATTACTAACTTATAAAATTAAAAATTTTAAAATATTGACATGTGCAAGCGTAGTAGGTAACAACCCAAAGGGCCAAGCTAGTTGTTGGTAGGTTGCACTACAGCAAGACTATAAAAGCAAAAGCAGACTATAGAGCAAGTCAGTATGATCAAGTCTCAAGGTCCGAGACACTAGGGCAACCCATAGAGGTGGTGGGTTTGGCATGACCTAACTTAGCTCGGCACAATCTAATATGACATGGATAACTGACGTGCCAACTGGTGGGTCATACCGAGCTAGCATTTTTTGGAACCATGTTAGCATGACATGGCATAGCTCATGCTAAAAACTATGTTGAATTAGGTACAACATAGTGGCCTACTTGGGCCTCAAAAAAGATTTCGTGTCAATACGACATAGCTCATTTGATACTTCTAATATAACTTTTACAGATGACAATACTACTTATAAAAAAATTATAAGAAAGATTAATTATTCAAATATAATCAAATTAGATATAACATATATAATTAATATAATTAATCACTTCCTAGATTTAATTTGGTAAATTCACATTGGCACGGCTCATCATATACTGAGGTATGAGAAAGAGTCTCCGGGACATAAAATTTCTTTCAGGATTCATTGCTATTTAACAGTTAGATGAGTATTTAGATTTGAGTTAAGTATCAACATGCATTAAAAGAATATGTGCGATAAAATTTATATTTTTCTTGAAAATAACCTTATTTCATAATAAAGTAAGAAATACATAATTATTTTAAAATATAATAGAAAGATTAAGTTCAAATCGATGATAATAATTATTTATAAGATATTTTAAATGCAATATCTACTCAATAAGATTATGTATTCACTCTCATTTCATAACGATTTACTCTGACGTTCGAGCAATGAGGCATGTAATCTATAATTTAGTATTTTACACACAGATGAAATACATGAAAATAAACTTTCTTATGAAGAAAATTCATAATGAAACTATTATAATAACATACATTCAAACAGTATAGTAACCAAGAGAATTTTATGAAAACATAAATGAAGTCTCAACTTACAGTTCTTTCTTCCAAATTTGATATTGTAGACTTATGAGTTGCTCTAATCATTTATGTTCACTATATAAAAGCAATCGATATAGTGGTCTGCTTGGACCTTAAAAAAAACATGTCATGTTAGCTTACCATGACTCATTTGACATCTCTAATACAATTTTTGTATTTAATAATACTACTTATAAAAAAATTATAAGAAATATTAATTATCTAATTATAATCAAATTAGATATAATATATGTAATCAGTATAATTAATTATTTCTTAAATTTTCCTCCTTAGATTCAGGTTGAGACAGCTCATCGTACACTGAGGTATGAGAAAGTATCTCCAACAACTAAAATTTCTTTCAGGGTTCATTAATACTTATAGTCAAATGAAATTCAAGTTAGATATCAGCATGTGTTAAAAGAAGATCTACGATAAAAAATAAGACATAATTATTTCAAAATATTAGATTCTTAGAAATAATCTAATCTCATTAAAAAGTAAGACAAATAATTATTTCAAAATATTATATAAAGTTCAAATTAAATAAATGATGATAATTATTTATGAGATATTTTGGATGCACATCTATTCAAGAAAATCATATATACACTCTCTTCTGTCATTATTATTTACTCTAACAGTTAAGCAATGAGACTTGTAGTCTCTGATTTAGTATTTCATAAGTAGATAAAATACATGAAAATAAACTATTTTTTTATGAATAAAATTCAGAATGAGATCATTATTATAATATATATTCAGATAGTATAGTCGTTAATGAACATATACATGAAGACCTAAAAAAGATAATTTATATTTCTTTTCTTAAAGTTTAATATTATAGACTTGTATATACTAATTTTATGAGAGCTATAATGATAATTATTTTCTTTTTTTTATTTTGATGGCAGCACACAATCTGTGAGTTGCCATTATCATTTATGTCCATCATATAAGAGCATCTTAATATATGTTTTTCATATGAGTTAATATTTATTTTATTTAAACATCTTTGTTTGCAACAAAAATATAAAAAAAATGATTTACAACTTTTGTTGGGTAAAAAAACAATGAAAACAAAGGCAACAAGATCCTACCAAATAATCAGCATACTGAGATAATGTACGAACTCCTTGTACATAATCTGCAATGGAATCTTCGCTTGTCTTGTTTTTTCCAAGATTTACCCCAAGAATGCCAAAACCAGCTTTGCCTCCATATTTAGCTTCGCTAACAAGAGAAGAGAAATTGCTGCAAGTTTCAGCTAACTTCCTTTTCCCATGCTGACCACTTAATCGTTTTGCAACGGCCACAATACCTTGACTATTAAAACCACAACGATTGATTATTGCTCTGGATACAAATCAATTGTAATAATCAGTGAAATGCACTAATGTGAGTCCAAAATCAAGAAATATCTTTCATAAACATGGTGCCAATAAATTATGAAAAAACATTACTATTCCAACACAACATGAAACAAAAATAAAGCACTCCTACCCCTGCTGGCGCAATCTAAAAATACGTGGTTTTGGATTACCCTCCTGAGGAGCAGGGGTGACAGAACCAATTTCAACAAAACCAAAACCCAATCCAAGTAGGCCCTCAATGGCCTCAGCATTTTTATCAAAGCCAGCAGCAAGACCTATGGGGTTTGAGAACTTCCTTCCCCAAACTTCAAGCCCTAACACAGAAGGATCAGACCTCTTTTCTCTAGGAACCCAACCATGAGCAGCAACTGACATGGCAAGTTTATGAGCATCCTCGGCATTTAGAAGTGCAAATAATGGGTTCACAATTTTTGTTGCATTGAATAGCCAACCACTACAAATAAGAGTTTAAGCAGAGTAAGTTCGTATACAACAAAATAGTACACAAGACATCTTAAATACACATTGTGATTTGACTTTGACTTTGTTAATTAATTTAAAGATGAAAGCCATTACAGTACAGCTTGAGCAATGAAAGCTCAAATGACATTTGACATGTGACACAAGATTCAACTTCACCATCACAAGCACTCTACCATGACCAAGTCCAATTATCAACCCCACAGAATCAATTTAATAAACCATTAGGCAGGGTAAAAATCAAGCAATCACAGGCATATTATTGAAGAAAATATTTAAATATATAGAAAAGAGGGTTCGGAGGTATCTTTATCAGAAAAGCCATAACCAAGAGAATATTATACTGCATAAGTCTGTAAGCAGCATAACCACAATTTAAATGTCCAGGAAGTTCAGCAGATTTTGCCAAATTATTCATGAAAATGGGCACCACTCTGAAAGGAAAATAGAACGACAAAGTTTCCCTTTGGCAGAGTAACAAAAATGCTAAAGAAAACAATAATGAAAATTTCATGCATATTGATTCACAAACTAAAAATGTTATTAAAAAAACAATTAATTCAAAAGTACCAAAATGTTGCTTCATCCACTGTACTTGCATATGCTCCTCCAGTTATAAAGAAAATAATGGTTGCTCCAGTCAAAACCCTTCCCTGGGATTAACATTAAAAAACATTAATTAACATAAGACCTACAGTAAAGCTTTTAATAAAGAGAGAAAAAACATGTCATGGAAAGACCTAAACTGTATAACCACTAACCATCAGCAAGTATTTGTCATAAACAAAGAATGCAGTACACAGTTAGTGAATCAACAATGTTGTCATAATGTACATAAATCTTCTCCTTCATTTTCCTCTTTCAATAATTATGTAACATGCTAACTACTAAGTGTTTGAAAGAAATTAAGCATTGCATTAGAAGACCTAATAATTTTTTTGTAAACTTTATAGTTTTGCACTTGTATGATGTGACATGCCGCCTCTGTATGATGCATGCCAGCCAGCATGATGACCCATTTGGGCCAAAAAAAATTGGATGCATCAGCCCGGCATGACTTATTTGTCACCTCTACCATTTTATAAGATCGTCTGAAGTAGAACCAACTCAAACCATTACAATTGTAGAATAACCACCAAAACATGTTTTTGAAATTACATTTATGATGAACATTATCTTTCTTAACTACTAACAAGTGATATTATAGTTCATAGTTTTATTGGGAATAAACTAACTATTTTATCTCTAATTTCCATCATTGATACCCAATCTTGACATGATAACCGACTTAAATTATATTAATAATGTATTTTAATAATTATAATAATAATGAAGGCTAAAAGCGAGAAATATAGATGAAGTGACCTGTTTATTTCCATGATTACTAGTTATGTTTAATTATTCTAACATATGATAGCAACACACAACTATAGCAGTAGATTAAGTTTATGTCATTGCCATGACAAGCATGTCAGAATATTAACAATGACAATCTATTATAATAAAAAAAAGGAGTAGTGTAGTTATTTTCATCAATGAGATTTTTGTAAAACAAAAAGGTTTTTATAATAAAAAATAAAGATTTTTGTCGAATTAGTTTTTACCATTATATTTTTTTTTCTTTTGTGCATCAAAGTGTTTGGAATATACCACAGGAATAGAATTCATTTTTGATAAATATGATAGCTTAGTCATATTAATCTAACATATGATTAACATGATATATGATAACTTCTACATATTAAATTAAATCAGTTTTTATATTATATGAAACATTAATATGATTTATTTTTTCACACTTGAATTTATATTAAATTAATATTTATGAGAACAGTCAATGATAAACATTTCAAATCAATCTACCATCAAATACAAAATTATCCCTTGATTATCTTTTTCTAAATAGAATATGCACATACTATTATGAAATAAAATGACAATATAGCGAGAAATATAGGAAAAACAGGGAAGAGATTTCTTATTATTTCAAGTATATGCTGACTCATACAAAGACTTCCTATTTATAGGATTTAATACATGAATACATTAATATATATATATATATATATATATATATATATTATTTATTTATTAATGAATATATATATCAATACACAAATAAATATACTAATAAATACATATTAATTCATGTCAAAAAATACACATTAATCTATGAATAATAAGAATCACAAGAGTATTAATAGTAAAGAGATTAATAGATAGTTTATAACATTATATTATTCATAATACCCCCCCTTGCATGTTCATGATACTATCTCATTAAAAATTTTACCAGAAAAACCCAGTGGGATAAAACCATGATGAAGAAAAAAATAGTATAATATAAAACATCACTTTAAATCTTTGAACTTAGGCATTCCAATACTATGAACTAGCCTTTCAAATGTTACAGTAGGTATAGCCTTAATGAATAAATATACTAGATTATTAGTTGAACGAATTGATTGAATATCAATATCATTCTTCATTTGTAGATCATGAGTAAAAAAAATTTTTTGGTAATATATATTTAATTTTAACCTCTTTAATGTACTCATTTTTTAATTGAACAATACATGTTGTATTATTTTCATATAAGGTCGTAAAGACCTCCTTGCTAAAAGACAAATTACATGACTCTCAAATATTACAAATCTTAACCAAAAATATTTCTAACTTACTTCATATCTAGGATCTCTGCATGATTAAAAAAATGTGTCGGTAATTGATTGTTTCGTAGAATGCCATGAAATGGTTGTATTACCATATGTGAACAAATAGTCTGTTTGTGATCGAGTATTATGAGAATCATAAATATATCCCACATCTGCATAACCAATTAATTTTGATTTAGGTACATTGAGATAATATAAGCTCTTATCCATCGTACCTCAAAAATACCTCATATATGTTTAACTCCATTTCAATATTTTCTTGTTGGATAAGAACTATATCTTGCTAACAAATTTACATAAAATAATATATCTGATTGTGTATAACATGCAAGATACATTAGTGATCCAATAGTACAAAGATATAGTACTTCAAGACCAAGAAGCTCTTCATCATCCATCCGAGGTCGGAAAGGATCTTTATTCACATCTATTGACCTTACAACTATTAGAGTACTCAATGTATGAACATTATCCATATAGAATCATTTCAACACATTTGATATATAAGCTGATTGATGAACAAAAATTTCATTCTTTGTGTTCAATCTACAAACTAAGGTAAAATTTTATTTTTCCAAAATTTTTTATCTCAAATTCTTTCTTTAAGTTGCCTATTGCTTTTGAAAACTCATTCGTAGTTCCAATAATATTCAAGTCTTCAATATAAACTACAATTATAACAAACTCGAATCCATGTCTCTTAATAAATACACATGAGCAAATAAGATCATTCTAATACCCCACAATAGATATTCACTAAGACAATTATACCACATACGTTCAAATTATTTCAATCTATATAGAGATATACATAATTTTATTGAGTAAAGTTCTCGAGAACCTGAATTATGTATTGCAGGCAATTTTAATCCTTTAGAAATTATCATGCAAATGTCACTGTCAAGTAGTCCATATAAATAAGAGGTAACTACATTTATTAAAAAGCATACTAAATTTTTTATATATATTAGGCTAATTTAAAATTGAAAAATAATTGCATCCACTACAAGAGAATATTTCTCTTCGTAATCAATGTCAGGTCTTTGAGAGAATCCTTGTGCAACTAATCATTTCTTATATTTAACAACTTTATTTGTCGCGTTTCATTTTCACACAAATACTCATTTGTATCCTACAAGTTTGACACCATCAGATATAAATACACTAGAACTAAAAACTTCGTGTTTTGAAAATTAATTCAATTCTGCTTCAATTGCATATTTTTATTTTGATCAATCATCTCTCTGTCTACATTCCTCAACAAACTTTGGTTCAAAGTCCTTATTATCATTAATGATATTTTAGTACCACATTATAGGCAAATATTTCATCGACGTCGATTTTATTCCAATTCCACTTTTGGCCAGTTATGATATAATTTATCGAGATCTCTTGATTATCATAAGTTTCAAGTACCTGAATTTTTATAGAATTAAAACTGAAGACTCTTCTAGAACCATCAATTCCTCAACTTGATCCCTTGATCCTTTTCTTTTTCGATGATTTTTTATCTTTAGAATCAACTGATTGCCTACATTTTACTGATGATTTAGGTTAATTAGCAATAAATTATCCTATATGGATATCAATTCTAACGGGAGTATTAACAACTAGTATGTAAGATTTAGTTAATCTCTTCAGATTAGTAAATACATATGACAATTAATTTACTAAATTTTACAAATGAATCATCTTTTGAACTTCCAGTTCATATTCCTTTGTGTAAGGATCAAGATGAGATAATGATAATTGATTTTAATTAATAGTTTTTTCCAACTGTTTATTTCCTTTCTTTAAAATTAAAAAATATGATTCATCAAAATGACAATCAGCAAAATGAGCATTAATAAATCTCCAGTTGATTGCTCTGAATATTTGATTATCGATGAAAATTAATATCCAACATATATTCTCAATCTTCTTTGAAGACTCATCTTAGCACGTTGTAGTGGAGTAATTAGAATATATACCACACACCCAAAAATCTTTAGATAGGAAATATTTGGTTCTCGACCAAAAACCAATTGTAAAGGAAAGAACTCATGATAATTTATTGATCTAATACGAATCAGTATTACTGCATACAAAATAACGTGGCCCCAAGCAGAAGTTGAGAGATTTGTCCTCATTAATAATGACCTTGCAATCAATTGAATATGTTTAATAAATGATTCTGCAAGACTATTTAGTATATGAGCATATGCTACAAGATATTCAACAATTATTCTAATAGACATACAATAGAGGTGTCAAAAGGAAACGTGCCGAGCCGGCACGACCCATTTTTAGCCGGACCAACCGTGCTTTCGTGATGGGCTGGGCACGGCACGATTATTGTACCGTGTCGTGCCCGGCCCAGAATGGTTTTATGGAGATCAGCACGGCACAGGCCCGCTACAAGAATCCACCGAGTTCGGCCCTTTAAGGGCGAACCTCTAAGTCTAATATAAAAAAAATTAGGGGTTTGATTGCGCGCCGTCACGCCGAATCCCTAATTTAAAAAAAAATTAGGATTTTGGCACGCCCGTAACCCTAATTTTTTTTACAAAAAAATCAGTTTATCGGCTCACGCCGAGGTATTGTGCCAACGGGCCACGATACCGAGCAAGCCAGGCAATGCACGAGGCCCAGTTGGCCTCCGCACGACACGGCATGATTGTGCCGTGGTCGGGCATGAAAAATTTCCGTGCCAGGCCGGCCCAGGCACAGTCAAATCGTGTTGTGCCTCGTGCCAGACCAGGCCAGCCCGGCCCGGTTGACACCTCTAACATACAATAATCATTAAAAGCTTTGAAAGTAAATTTTTTAGTCTTATCAATACAAATTGATTTCATCAAATAATCTAAAAATTGAGCCCAAAACCAAATTATTTGAGCAAATAATCTAGGAAATATTTAGTTACGTGTTGTTAACAAACAAATATGTAAACATCTTGTTGATGTATTAATCAAAATCATAAAATATTAAAATAATCCACATGATGAATGAATAGACCCACATATATCACCTTGTATACATTATAAAAATACAAGGGGTTATATCTATATAATTAACTTCCCTTAAGAACATGCAGCACATGAAAATTTATTAGACAGAAAATTCTTTTAATTTTTCAGTGAATGCTCACGTGAATTTTTAATGATTCTTGGTATCATTATAGACTCGGGATGCCACAATCGATCATGGAAAATAATAAAATTATTTTCATCAATAAACTTCTAGTTTACTATGGCATATACCTCAATTATGCTTATGTTTGTACAGTACAAACCAAAAAAAAAAAAACAGATAATTTTTTTAATATATTTTTATTACTCGAGACTATATTTGTAATATTATAAATACTCAATGTTGTCTTTATTCGTAGTCTCAATATAATATCAATTTCGTCAAATATCTTTAAAACTTAATACATTTCTTTGAAACTTTATAGAATATGAAGCATCATTAATATGAATTTTTATTCCTCCGAATAATAATATATTAGCTCTTCCAGAACCCTTAATTAATTTTATACTATCCGATATTGTATTCATATCTGATCCTTGTATTATTAAAAAGGAAAAGAATTTTTATTTATCCTTAAGTATAGTATGCGTTAATACACTATCTACAAGACATTATTATTACAGATTGAAAATCCTACTAGATGAGTTTCTATATTCTTCATGAAAAACAAGATATACAATAAGAAAATCATAAAATAACACATTACAAAAACAACTTTCATTATTTGGTAGTACGATGATTATCATTATAGTAGACCCAAATATATAAATATAAACAAGAAATATTTTATTTTTGGAGATTTTCATTAACAAATAAGTGTTCAATATTCTCTTTAGACTGAATAAAGAAATCAACAATATACAGATGAGTCAAATCATAAAAGTAGTGATCAATAGTCTCATTTTTAAAAACAAAATTTATCTCCACCGCTTATTTATCTTTCTTTTTCAGTGATTCTTAGTAGAGATCAACCAAATATTTTGGTATACAACAAGTACGTGACTAATGGCCTTTCATGCCGCAACGATATTATAAATTTGTCGCCATTTTACTATTTTCACCATTTTTATTATCCTTTTCAATATTCTCTCCCTTTTGATAATCTGATACATTCTTGGGTTGTCGATCATAATTATAACTGTTACGACCACGTCCTCGTCCACATCCATGACCCCGACTATGACCACGACCATGACCACAACCTCGACTTTGTCCATTATAAGGATAATATGTAGTCACATTCACTTAAGTGAATAGAGCTGAACCAGTTGGACAAACCTCATGATTTTTCATCAAAAGCTCATTATTTTGTTCGGCCACAAGAAGACGTAAAATCAATTCAAAATATTTCCTAAAACTTTTTTACGATATTGCTACTGCAGGAGCACATTAGATGCATAAAAAGAAAATATTTTCTCCAACATATCCTTATCAGAAATTTTTTCTTCACATAACTGTAATTGACAACTGATTCTAAATATTGTTGAGTTATACATACTCACAGATTTAAAATCTTGCAGTCTCAAATGCAACCAATCATAACAAACTTTTGGAAGAATTACCTTCTCTGATGTTCATACCTTTTCTTCAAACTATTTCACATAATAAATTGATCCTTTACGGTGAATTATTCAGTTATCAATCCTTCATGAAGATGATGACGAAGAAAAGTCATTGCTTTGGTTTTTTCTTGAATAGATGTTAGCATTCTTTTCTTTAAATTATATCTCCAAAACCATTTGCATCTAAATGAATTTCAACATCTAGTATCCATGACAAGAAATTCTTTTCCGTGATATCAAGAATCATAAATTCTAATTTTATAAAATTCGACATAATAATACTCCAATATTCCTTTAATATATCTCTTGAAAATCTAACAGAGCTTCGTACTGATAACGTATTATGAAATAGAATAATAATAAAGCAAAAAATATATGAGAACGAGAAAAAGATTTCTTATTCTTTCAAGTATATGCTAACTCATACAAATGCTCCCTATTTATAGGGTTTAGTACATAAATACATTAATATATTAATATATAAATATGTCAATGAATATATACATCAATACACAAATAAATATACTAATGAATACATATTAATTCATGTCAATTAATACACATTAATCTATAAATAATAAGAGTCATAAAAATATCAATAGTCAAGTGATTAATGGAGAGTTTATAAACATTCATAATATTATTCATAATACATACATAATTTTGAGTTGTTTTTCAAGATTTTTCAATCTAGATAATCATTTAATTTTCTTAAGATTATACAACTACTAAGTATTTTTCAATATTTTTTTAGTAGTTCATTTATTTTTTGATTAATTATGGCTTACAAGCCAATTAATTGTTGTTAAATTTAGGGTATTCACATTTAGCCCAATAAAGATTATGAGAATTTAGGATATTAAAAGAAATAAATGAAAGCGAGAGGAGGAGAGAGAAGGCACGAAACTAGTATTATTTTTTTCATTGAAATCAAAAACTAAAAATAATCACATTTGTGTAAATTATAACAGCTTACATATTGAGTACTCTCATACAAAGAAAAATAGAAAATATACAAAAAAAATTAACAAATTATATTGAACCTCAATATTTTACTTCAAGATTGGGCATATGTAGTCTCTAAGCACCTTTGTGAAAATGTTTATAATTTAATCACTAATAAGCAAATAGTTAATAATTATCGAATTATCATAAATCATCTATCATATAAAATAGTAATCAATCTCAATATATTTCATATACTCTTAAAACACTATAATCTTTAATAAGCAAATAGTTAATAATAAGCATGCATGGTCAGTATACTGACCATGCATGCTTATTAAAGAGAGAGTCTAGCATGGCTCACTGGCAACTCGGAGTGTCTGGTCATATCAAGCTAGTCATAGTCTGTCCATGCTAGTATGGTTCGAACTAGACTAGTTTGGGTTCAAAAAAGCTAGTATAAGCTCGTACCAAGCTAGGTTGGACACGGGCTAACGGCTAGCCCTAACTCAATCAAAAGAACATGGTTAAGTGGGGTCAAGATGATGAAAATACCTCAACCTCACCTGATCACAATTTTTTTAAAATGAAATGTGAATTTGGTTGGGATTTTTGCCAAACCCAAGGCATCAACTTATGCATGTTTTCTCACCAAAGCTGAATTCAACACGCATGGGTCAACTATTCGGATCATGTCAGCATGAGCATTTTCTAAGTAAAGATACATTGTGTCGAATCATAAATGAAATGGTTTTTGTGGACCATGTCGCAAGTAATGCTAGGGCAGCCCAACCCATTTGCCACATTTATCTAGCTATCACATAAAAGCATAAATGACCTCTGAACTGGATAGCCCAACTAGTATATGAAATGACTAATCTATTTAAACTAACAAGCAATAGATATCATAATATTACTACATCCAGATTGGATTTGGAAACAATGGACTATTACTTTTTTTCAAAAAAAAAATCTCTAAGAAAAATATGAAATCATATGAGTGATTGCATATTTATATTCATTGGAGCCAAGCTAGAATCTAAATATACTTATACTCTATTATATTAATGATCTTAGGAGAATATATCAGGTCCTAGAGCTCTCATTACATACCTGAGAATCCTAAGAATTATGTTTGTATGAGAAATCTGAAAAAAGCTATAAAATAACTAGTTATACAAATAGTATAAAATATGTCTAGTCTAATAATTACTAGACAGTTAAACTTTCATATGATTTTCATATATCTAGAACGGTTAACTAAAGAGTCATTATATGTGAACAAGTTTATAATCAAATCAAGTGGTGAGTCAATTGACATAAATATTATTATATCAAGATCAAATAAAATATCTATAAACATTTCTTCTAAGAAAGAAAAATCATTACAATTGAGCATGTAACCTCAATACTCAAAAAATAAATAAGACATCAAAATTTTATTATCTAAAGCTCAAACATCACTTGTAATCTAAATATTATCAATGTATGCTACGAATTTCATATATTGCCTCATTAATCTATGTCAATATAAATAAAAATAATTGTACGCATATCTCTTAAAGCCAAAATATACCTAATTAATAATCACTTGTAATCTAAATATTATCAATGTATGCTACGAATTTCATATATTGCCTCATTAATCTATGTCAATATAAATAAAAATAATTGTACGCATATCTCTTAAAGCCAAAAGTGATGAGCAAGGAAGCACAGATACGGCTCCATATAGGCGTGTCCGCGTGTCGGACAATCAGACACGGTACGGACACGTGTCCGATACGCCACGTGGCGTATCATTGATCAATCCGTATCTGATACGTCACGTGGCGTATCATTGATCAATCCATATCCGATATGCCACATGGCATATCATATCCATGCCGACAACGCCCGACGACATCGCCCATTATGACCAACGGCCGATTCTGTGAGGCGGCACAAGTGAGTGCAATTCTGTGGGGCGGCAGGGGTGGGTACAATTCTGTGAAAGGAGCAAGGGACAAGCACGATTTGTGGAGAGGAGTACACGATTTGTGGGAGGCAGGAAGCGTGCACGATTCCGTGGAGAGGTAGGGCGCGAATTGTAGGAGGCACGGGGTGGGGTGGGCCTGATTTTATAAAATAAAAAAATTATATTTTTATATAATATAAGATTATTATTAAATATTATTTATAAAATAAGATAATTATAAATATTATCTTATAAAATAAAATAAACTACAATATTTTAATTTTATAAAATAAAAAATATTTATTTATTTAATAAAATAAAATAAAATATATTATTTTATTTTTTTAAAATACCTAATATTTATAAATAATAATTTTTATTTTTATTTTTTTTATCATGCCGTATCCTAGCCATATCCGAATCCTAATTTTTTTGAATTTGCCGTGTCCTCGTATCCTGCCATATCGTATCTCCGTGTCCATGTTCGTGCTTTTTGGTGATAAGTGTTAAAGATAACATGTTGAATATTGCCCTAGGGAATTACTTTAAAACATAAAGAGTCTTTAGCAATATAGGATTATAAAGGTAGTTTTGACTATATAGGATTTATGGGGGTGAGGTGGCCGGTGGGGTGGGTTTCGACGATATAAGGTTTGTATGGGGAAGCCAAAAGTAAAAGATATGCTAGCACGCATAGGCAAGCATATGTTGGCACCTCGTGTGCCTTTTCACAAATCCTCACACCTCTCCCGAGGAGAGGCAATTTTGCCTAAGGATCATGGTGGCTGGGCTTTAGGTGTGTCTAATGCATGTATGAAGTACACCTTTAATAATCATGATTGAGATCAATTTAGCTACTAAAAAAATATTTTGATAATTCAATCCAAATGTTTTCATAGTGATTACCTAAGAAGCACGGACACGAACACAAACACGACGATATGACATGATAAGATACGAAAACACGGTAAATTTTAAAAAATTAGGATACAGATACGACTAGGATACAACATGATAAAAAAAATAAAATAAAAATTAAAAATTATTTTTTTTATAAATATTTGGTATTTTATAAAATAAAATAAATTAAATTAAAATATTTTATTTTATAGAATAAATATATTTTTTTTATTTTATAAAATAAAAATATTGTATTTTATTTTACTTTATAAGATAATATTTATATTTATTTTATTTTATAAAATAATATTTTATAATTATCTTATATTATATAAACATATATTTTTTTTATTTTATAAAATTAAAATGTTTTATTTTATTTTATGCCAACCCTGCCTCCCCCCACTGACAGTGCCAGCCCCCTGCCTCCCCCCCTCAAATCGCGCTCGCCCCCTGCCACCCCAAATATCACGCCCGCCCTCTTCGTCGAGTGGCCAACGTCGCCAATGCGGCAACATTGGCCACTCGACGTCGTCGGACGTCAGTCACTCTCAGCATGGATACGATAGCCGACGCAACCATCTGATACGCCACATGACATATTGAATACGTATTGATCAATGATATGCTACTGTGGTGTATCGAATACGGATTGATCAATGATACGCCAAGTGGCGTATCGGACACATATCTGTGCTGTGTCCGTACCGTGTCTACGTGTCTAGGTGTCGGACACGTGGACATGGTTATAGGGAGCCGTGTCCGTGCTTCCTTGGTGATTACTCACTTGAATTAAACAAAAAACTTTCTCAAATGATGAGTTATCAACTCCATAGTTCTATTAGATTTGAGATAAAATCTCAAAATGTTACATAAATATTTTGGTACAATCAAAAATAAAATAAAATAAAAATAAAAAAAATGCGATGAGAATATAATTATACTGGTGAAATAGGATATTGAGTACAACTCATATGTTTCATCAGGAGAGTAATTAAAAGATTAAAATTATAAGTCAACTTGATAAAAATTTGGTTTCTTGACAAACTTTTCTTTATTTTGTATAGAATGCATATGATTTTTCTCTTAAAATAAACTTTCAATCATTAATGATCAAGACTCACGACATCAAACTCACTCATAGTTAAAACTAAAACCAACTAAGAAGGTATCAGCATGAATGACCTAGTGAGTCATTTCTTTTCTAAGGAATCTCACTCTCTAGAATCAATATGTTTTAAAGTATGATAAAAATAATAACTTTAGAAATCATTATAGAGCAGACCAAGTTCAAAAATAACTAATGATTGTCACTTTCTCTTTGTTAGAGACCCAAATGAGAATTCGGATGAGTATCAAAAAATAAGAGATTCATATATTTTTTATGAATTATTACACTGTCTAGACTTAATAAAGAATGAGTCTCGCTCAAAAAAAATAATTTCAATACTAACTACTATTATATCAATCTCGAGCAAATCATACATTTATTCTTTGTAGATTGTAGAGTAACAAAGAAAGGCACTTTGTATTACCATACTAACTACTATTATCATACAAAGAAAGGCACTTTGTAGATGGTAGAGTATTGAAAAAAATTAATTTCAATACTAACTATCAAGGAAGCACGGATACGGCTCTCTAAAATCGTGTCCACGTGTCGGACACTTGGACATGACACGGATACGTGTCTGATATGTCATGTGGCGTATCGTTGATCAATCATTATCCAATACGCCACGTGGCATATCGGACGAATGTGTCGGCTATCGTATCCATGCCGACAATGCCGAGTGGCCAACGTCGAGTGGCCAACGTCGCCCATGAAGGCCAATGGCTGATTCTGTGGAGCGGTGGAGGTGAGCGCGATTCTATAGGGAGTGGGGGCGGGTGGCGAGCACGATCTATGGGGCGGCGAGGGTGGCCACGATTCTGTGGAGGGGGCAGGGGGCTAGCACGATCTATGGAGAGGCAGGGGTAGGCATAAGTTGTGGAGAGGCAGGGGGCAAGCGTGATTTTTGGGGAGGTAGGGGCCGAGCGTGATTTTTGGGGAGACAGGGAGCAGGCACAATTCTGTAGAAAGGCGGCGTGATTTTGGGGGGGTGCGATTTTTATAAAATAAAATATTTTTATTTTATAAAATAAAAAAATTATATTTATATATAATATAAGATTATTATTACATATTATTTTATAAAATAAGATAAATATAAATATTATCTTATAAAATAAAATATAATATAATATTTACTTTTATAAAATAAAAAATATTTATTTATTTTATAAAATAAAATATATTATTTTATTTTATAAAATACCTAGTATTTATAAAAAAAATAATTTTTATTTTTATTTTTATTTTTTTTATTATGTCGTATCCTAACCGTATCCGTATCCTATTTTTTTAGAATTTATCGTATCCTCGTATCCTACCGTATCGTATCCATGTGTCCATGTATGTGTCCGTGCTTCTTAGCTAACTACTATTATCATGTGTCTCATCTTAATGTTATGTGATGAGATCCTTAACAAACCAAATAGTAATCTCCCGTTATAGTATGCACCTTGAATTGGAGTCATTTGTGCGTACTTTGTTGGTAGATGCATACCTTATTGTTACCAATTTCAAAGGCTTTGAAGTTCTACATAACATAGTCCTCAACATCGATGATCAATTAAATTGCATTAATGTTCAAACAAAAGATGGAGAGATGTATGATAGACTACAACAAACATGTAAGATATTTCAACAAAATGTGAACAAGGTGATATTGAAGGTCAAGCATATAAAAATCATGAATTCATGACAAATAACTATGCATGACATGTTTGACCAATAAAGTATAACTTTTTCAAAAAAATAAAATGTACACTTAACCATGATGCATACTTAAATGGGTGTCTAATTAAATGGGAGGCTATTGTACTCTCAAAAATATTAGAATATAAATTAAAAAAAAATTCTTCATGGTGCAGAATATAAAAAGGAACATTATGAGAAAGAACAACTGAATACATTCAAGTGATCAATTGATTTATGATTAAAACCATATATTCACAAAAATATTTTAAACTATTTCCACTAAAGAGAAGTAAGTTAGTCATCCCAAGGAATCTTTTAATTGGCATATCTCAAGACATCTTGATTCTCAATTATAGTATGTATTTATACAATTGAGTGAATCATATTGAATGAGTCATTACTTAAATATATTTTGTTGGCAGGATAGAAAACTCTAGTA
Organism: Sapria himalayana; assembly: GCA_029783825.1. NCBI lineage: Eukaryota > Viridiplantae > Streptophyta > Magnoliopsida > Malpighiales > Rafflesiaceae > Sapria > Sapria himalayana. Next base: position 2,414,027 of record JAREIK010002121.1, read on the forward strand.
TTATTTTTTAATTGGTATATCTCATAATCTAACTTAGTAACATCTCTAATACTGAGATCAAATATCCTCAACTTAACTACAAATAGATAACCAAGTCAAAAATTAATAAATTAAATATTATAATAAATAATAACTTTAGATAACTTATCAATAACTTTAATAATATTCAAAGAACAAGTAAACAATCTTATTAATAATAAAAAATTTCATGTGATATAATTGTTAGCCACTAAGTTAGTATCCCAGAAACATGAAGTGGAAAGATTAGTCGTGATAATTATAATGCTTGGTGGATGAAAAATATCTATTAATATTTTACTAACCATAGAATTTTATCAGTACCCCAAATGAATCTTGTAATCTATCTCTAATATTTAATAATTTGTAGTATTCTCAATATCTACTTTAAAAATAACTATCAATATCTTTCTGATATATCCTCTTTTCTAATAATATGTGCACTATATAAAAAATCTCCTACATCTAAATTTATCTTATCAATATACATAATGGATGATTTAAGGAATTCAAATTCATTCATAAGTAGATGTAGCAACTCTATACAATCATTATATGCCTACTACACAATATTACCATTGCATACAAACAATACTACATCTCATTGCACTCATGATCACGATATACATCCCATATATTGCTCCACTATCACACACTACACACCCACCATTACACATGCATTGCTCCTATGTTACACACAATGCATAAATTCTATTGCACATATCTCACAAAATTTGTGGTACACATATTTGTTACATTGTTTCATTGATATTGCACGTGGCATTGTTCCACGATTACAACACCACTACTATTGCACATCACACACTTACACTACTTTCACACTACCAAGTAAGACTTAAACAATATTCAAAGAGCAAAAAAAATCTAATTAACAAAAAAGAATTATGTGTTATGACTGTTAGCCTTTAAGTCAATAACCTAAAAACATTGAGTGAAAAGATTAATCATGATAGTTATAATCTAGGAAGCATGGATAAGGCATCCAACAAGCATGTCACAGTGTCAAACACGTGGATACAGCACAGACACGCATCGAATACGTGTCCGATACACCATGTGGCGTATAATTGACCAATCTGTGTCCGATATGCCACGTGGCATATCGGACGGACTCGTCAGATACGAATCCGACACTATGTATTATGAAAACATTTGACTTACAATAAAACATGTGCTACAACGACGAGTGGCCAAAGATGCCAAGTCACAAATAACGTTTGAGTCTGAAAAAGTAATGACGGAGGATATTCAAAGCAGTAACATGGGGGGGGGGGGGGGGTATTTAAATCCATTATTTTAATTTTTAATTACGATTGTTTAATAGATATGTAATATCTAATAAATATATTATTTTTAAGTATTTAATATAATTTATTTTGATTTTAAATGCATGCTTTTACGTATAATGATAAATATGCAATATATAAATATGTATGATTTTTGTAGTATACAATATGCAATATATAATATGTATAGTATTTTTATAATTTATTTTGAATGAATGAATATAATAAATAAATTACAAATTATATGAAATTAGTCTAATTGTATAGATGAAAAAAATTAGATTAATTAGGTTTTGAAATAATATAGATTTATTTAAATGCGTAATTTTTTTTCATGCAAAATTATATAATATAATGAATTATAATTCTGAGCCTTCAAGTAATCAACAAAATAATCAAGATATTAATGATAATGCTCTATTATAAAGGTGCATCACGAAAAAAACAAAATTGAATAAAGAAAAGAAAAAAAAATATTACTTTTCAATGTACTTTTTGTAAACAAATATATAGAGGATCATATTATAGAGTCAAGGCGCACTTGTTGAAAATTAAAGAGACTAAGGCTGCATCTTGTACTAAAATAACGAATCAAATTTTGATTGAGATGCAAAGAGTGATAGAGAAAGTTAAACAAAAGATGAAACAATCTAATCTTAAACAAGTTTTTTTCCCCATATCAAGCGTTACAAATTCTAATTTTAAGAATTCACTTCTAGAGCTGGTGCAATTGATCTAAGGAGAAAAATGCCTATGAGATCAATTGAAAAGATAGTTAATATGGATGCCCGTAAAATAATTGACAATGAGATAACTAGGATGTTTTACACTAGGAGATTATCTTTTCACTTAGCTAAAAATCCTTATTAAGCTCATGCCTTTAAAAATACAAGTCAACTTACAAGTTATGTCCCACCAAGTTATAATGCATTAAGAACAACATTATTATAGAATGAAAAAAATAATATTGATAATCTATTATAACCAATCAAGAAGACTTGGAATGAGAAATGAGTGAGTATTTATAGTGATTGATGGTCATATGCTCAAAGAAGACTACTTATTAACATCATGACAATCTCAGAAAATCGATAAATATTTTTGAAAGTAATAAATTGTGTAAGACAGACTAAGGACAAGCACTTCATAGCTGATTTGTTGATTAACATTATGCAAGAGATTGATCCTCAAAAAGTAATTCAAATTATAACTGATTATATTGTAGCTTACAAAGCAGCAAGATACATTATAAAAGCAAAACTTTGGCATATCTTTTGGACCCCTTGAGTGGTTCATACTTTGAATCTAAATATAAAAAATATTTGTGTACCAACAACACACACAAGATATGATGATGTAATAGAACAATATAGTTGGATCACTCAAGTTTTAAGTGATATTTTTTACCAAAAATTTTATTATGAATCATGTAATAAAATTATCATTATTTAATAATCATTACAAGTTAAAGTTACTTTCAGTGCCGATACATATTTTACTTTAACTATTATTATGCTTAAATAATTTAAGATAATAAAAAGAGACTTAGAACAATTAATGATAAGTGAAGAATGAGAAATATATAAAAATAATAATTTAGTGAAAGCTAAAAAAGTAAAGGATAAAATCTTAAATGAAAACTTTTGAATGAACGTGAATTATATCATCAGCTTTACAACTCTCATTTATGAGATGCTTCAATTAGCTAACACTGACAAACCTTACCTTCACAATATTTATGAGTGGTGAAATTCGATGATCAAAAAAATGAAGGAAACCATTTATAAGAAAGAACATAAAAGATTCACAAAAAATTTAAAGTATAATTCTAATTTATTAGTAAAATATTAAAGTTTTGGAAGAAAGTTTTAAATTTTAAATTATATTTGAACTTATATGAATTGTTGTGTAATTTTACTTATAGATTTTTTGATATTGTGAATGAAATCATAGTGGTAAGATGGAATAAAAATCACACACTTTTACATTCCTTAGCTCATTCCTTAAATCTAAAGTAATCTCAAGAGTTTAAATTATAGGTTTTGATAATTAAATATAAATAATATTCTAAGATGTTTAACTTTTTATAAATAATATTAAAACTCTTGACTTGTAGTTATTATAGTCAACAATGACTTGTGAGTCTCATGATCTTATTCCACCACATCGAGATTCAGAAATAATAAGAGAAAGAAAAAAATATTTTGAGATATATTTTTCTAATGAAGGTAGAAAGAAGACAAGCAAATGATGAGTATGCTATGTTTTCAGTATTTTTGAAAGATTTTTCTAGTAATAATTTCATTAATGACAGGTGATACATGAATCCTATTGAATCGTGAATTGTTCATGAGACTTCTGCACCAATGCTTCAATCTACAGTGTTAAAATTGCTAGGACAACCTTGTACATCCTCATGTTGTGAAAGACATTGAAGCACATATAATTTTATTTACTCCATGAAAAGAAATAAGTTGACACCACAAAGTGCTGAAAACTTGGTTTATTTCAATAACAATTTCTAATTTTTGTCAAAGAGATCTCCAAACTATAATGAATGCGAGTCTAAAATGTGAGACATTGAAGGTGATAATTTTGACTCAATGAATATTGAGAATGCTGAAATTCTTGAGATTACAGATTTTTCTTTTGATGAACCTAAACTGGAAGTCATTTTATTTTGTCCAGAAGAAAATATTAATCTCCTATTTTACTATTTCTTATGTTTGTATTTGAATATTTATAAAAATAATATTTGAGCTTTTTTTTTGTTTATCTAAATTACTTTTTAAGAATAATATTTGTATTTATTTTATCTTTTTATGTCGTATCCTAACCATATCCGTATCCTAATTTTTAAAAATTTGTCGTGTTCTCGCATCCTGTCGTGTCTTATCACTATGTTCGTATCCGTGTCCGTGCTTCTTAGATTATAATACCTAAGAAACAAAAAGTAACAATTATTATCTTACTAATTATAAATTCTACATATTTCTCTCTAATAATAGTCATTATAATAGAATTTTATAAGGATCCCAAAATAAATATTATAGTATGTCTCTATAATTGAATAATTTGTAGTGTTACCAATCTTTGTTATTGAAATAATTGTCAACTCTTTGATATGTCCTCTTTTCCAACAATATGGGCATTATACAAAAAATCTCCTATGCCTAAATTTATCTCATCCAAACACATTAAATGATCTAAAGAATTTTGATACATTCATAAGTACATGTAGCAATTTTATACAATTATTATATTCCTACTACACAATATCACTATTGCATACGAACAACACACATCACACTTCACTCAAGATCACATCACACTTCCCCTACATGGCTCCATTTTCCACACATACTATACACCAACTATTGCACATGCATTGCTCCTATGTTGGACACAATGCACACATTTTGTTAAACAAACCTCACAAATTTTATTGTACACACATTTTTTACAATATTACACTAATGTTGCACATGTCATTGTTCCATGCTTAGAATGCCACTACTATTGCACATCACACACTACACACACACACAATTTCACTCATACACCACGTGCTCACATATACACTATGTTGCAGACCACTTTTGCACACTTTTCCACATTGCACATCACATGTATGCACATATTTGTGCAAGTCTACATTGTGTAGATTCACACACATGCATTAGATACACATGCCTCTAATGCGTTCATGTAGCACACATTTTTCTCTTCATAGAGTTAACTAACATTGGCTCTGATATCATGTAGAAATTAAAAAATATAAACTCACTAACAACAAATAAAATGATATAACAACACTAATAGATATACAAAAGAAACCTAAATTTATAAATAGAAAATAAAAAATTAATGACAATCCATAAGTTAGGCACTATCAAAAAATTAAAATATATATAATAACCAATAAAAACCACAACACAAAACCTTATATGAGATAAACATTCTTATAGAAATAAATTCAATAAGTTCTCTTCAATTGTTACATATTTTAATCTTAAACTTTTTTTTGATTAATTTTATTTTCATATTTACAAAGTTGGATATTTTCAAAAATAAATTCACATCTAGAAATTATTTCAACAGCAAGAGATTTATATTTTTTTTTAGAATATGTGAATGACATCATTACTATAATAAATGACATGTTTGAAATTTAAAAAAACAATACCTTTAGGCATATTTTTTTTTTAAAAAAAATCATGAAAATCATATTGTTTTTGATGTCTTATGATTGAGTTTGTTTAATCAAATGAGTATTATTACAAATTGAATATGAAAAAACAAAGAAATAATAAAAATTAATTTAACATATTTTGAAATAAAATAACTCACACTTCATACAACTTCAATACAACTTGAAATATCATTCAACACACATAGAGCCTCTTGTATAGGGGGAAAATTGATTAGGTTAACCCACATGAGTCGGGTGCTCCTATCAAACAGAAAATATAATTAAGGAATAAACAAAAAACAGTAACTTCTAACAAAAAATATACTTAAGGAAAATATAATGAGTCGGGTGCTTCTAACAAAAAACAGTAAGGAATATAATTAAGGAATAACAAAAAACAGTAACAGAAAATATAATTAAGGAATATACAAAAAAACAGAAAATATAATTGAGTAAACAAAAAATGTATAGGGGGAAATATCGTTATCTTAGGTTAACAGTAACACTCTTCAAACTGGTATGTGAAAAATTCAATACAATAAGATCAAAGGAGAAACAAGCAAGGTTAAACTAGAATCAAATTAGAAACTTGTGAATAAAATGATTAAAAAAAAAACTTTTTAGACTGTGTAGCAAAGGGGAGAAAGCAATGGGAAGCATCTTATGGTATTCCCTTGAGTGATTATGAGAAAACCATAGGCTACCCAAATAGAAAATGCCCAAAAATTATAATTGACTCATTATAGAATCCAACCCCACTTATATATGCAACTAGATGTGTCAAACGGGCCGGCCCGGCACGGCACGGCCCATTTTTCACGAGCACGATCGTGTTACCGTGCCGTGCCAGGCACGGCACGGTTTAAAAAAACCTGGCCCGGCCCGGCCCGCAGGCACGACGGGCCGTGCCGTGCCTCGCCTGGCCCGCTCGGGCAAACCTGTCCGAGCGGTTCGGGAAACGGGGGACTGCAGGTCGGGTCGATTTTTTCCGTGCCGGGCCGGCCCAGGCACAGCTGAACTGTGCCGTGCCTCGTGCTGGGCCGGGCCGGCCCGGCACGGTTGACACCTCTATATGCAACTAAGATAATGACATGAAGAAGAAATTTCATCTAAGAGCCACAGGAAACAAGTTCTAGATAATGACATAAGATAATGACATAAAGAACCCAACATAAAGACTAGATCAATCCAAACATGCTTTAAGACTTACCTTGAGCCATTTCTAAAACTATAAATCCACAATAATATCAAATAATGCAACAGGATTCATACCAGTTCCATTAGATTCTGAGCAAATTCACCATGTTTATTTTTTAAAATATAAGGCATAATCTCTAGGTCACCCCCTATATTTTCAATGCCTTTCTTTCAGGCTATATAATAGTTATGTTGAATGATCAGTTACATCAAATTCTAGGACAAAAACAATATTATTAGCAATGTTTTTCTTTTTCTTGGAATTCACATCCACATTCAAAATAAATGTTTCATGCATACTTTCAAGATCTAAAGTTTCTTGATTTAGAAATACATGTTATCAAAAATTTGATCTAATTTCACAAGGCAAGTTTTAACTTTTTTTTTAAGATTTTGTAATATCTAAAATTGGGATTTGGTTGTTCAACATCACAAAAAAGTCTTCAAAAAAATGCATTAATCTCTATCATGATGAGTTATCAAGTCATCCTATATTAATGAATTGTCGTATCCACCCATTGAACTTCTACATCAACATGGACTACAATCTCTTGGCTTGTGAAAGAAGTATTATAATAGGCCAAAAATATAAGTACTCTCCACTAATTTCTAAGCAATATATGATACACCTCTATTGTATATTTTTAATGTATTCAATAGAAACACAATTTGAATGTCATCACTTTTTTTCAGAACAAGCAATATTATAATTTTTATTTAAAAAAAAACTTGTTTTAAATGATACTCCCTCATACCATTTAGAAAACATTAGAATATTTTAATAATTAGTAAGTCACATTTTAAATCTAATATTAATATATAAAATCTTACTTTTACTAAAATTTTAGAGATCTACTATGTCTACCAAAGATAAAATAATTAGTTTATATATTTTCTTCATTATGTAATCATTATATGATAAGTCAGGCACTATTATCCTTATAATTTCACAGGTACAAGCAACAACATATAATTTGATGTTAATATTGACATTTTCAAGAATTTATCTCCTATGAATGATATTTTAATTGATGCTAACTGCTAACTTCATAATCAATTAAATGTCATATTGATTATATATTCATTCAATTTAGGTATAATTGTAAGTGACTAAGTTATAAATCTTTGAAAAAAAAATTATTTTCTCACCAAGAATATAGGTTCTCAAAACAACATATCACTCACATAACACGTACGTATAAAGAATGATGCAAATCTAATTGTAAAATTTCCTCAATACAATATGATCTATCAACAAAGATATCACTCCAACAATCATCTCTCACAATTATATCCAAGTTGCATAATAAATCATCTCATCATAATTAATCATTTTGCATAAAAGCAACTAAGGAATATCTTCTTATATGTAAAATATTCCCAAAGAATATATTGATATAGTCAAATCTTAAACATTGTTGCACGTATCACAAAAGCCAAACATATTAGACATGTACAAATAAATTAATTATTAAAGATATGCTAGCAAATATGCATCAATCACGAATTACTTACCAACCTCAACATAAAGTAGGTTTTTAAATGACTCATATAATCTTTGGACACAAACTATATCCTCACCAATGAAGCCAATAAAAAATACATATATGCACTCAATATGACAAATATTTTAAATAATATCAAATGAACATGAATTACATAAATCATCATTCTCTTATGTTAGACTTATAAAAAAGAAACATTTAATAGAATTTAAACAGACTAATTGTACCAAACTTATATCGATGGGATAATGTCAACCATCATGGAGATCATCATCATGTGCCACTGATTGGTTATGGATTACTAGAATAGTGCTATCACATGCCCGACAACCACAATTGAACAAAAATTTTTGAGAAACACCAACTAAATATGATTTCTACCTCAACAATACGACTCTATCATCACCACTATCAAACACTAAACACATTGTTGCCAACATTGGTTGAGAGTGCACCACCACCAACACAACCCAACGCCACCACTCACACATGAAAAAAAAGGTTTGATACTATGTTGAGGATCAATTAGAATTCAACCCTTAGTGGAGTTCAAAAAGGGACAAGTAGAGGGATGACAGCAAGTGATAAAAAAATAATAAATTTTATTAGAATAAAAGAATTATTTTTGAAAATACAACCACCATATAAATGATTTGAAACATCTCACGTATCAAGTGCTCACAAATAATTTTAAAAAAAACAAATAACAAAAATTAAACCAAATATTAACAATATATAGGCAACTCAAAATATCACTTCCAAATATGATATTTCATGAATAGACAAAATATATAAAAATTAATTATTATTTCATCCAAAAATAAATTCAAAAAAATTTACTTCATCTAAATCTTATATTACTACAAATAAACAATTAAAAAAAAGAAAACAAAATTATAATTAACTTGTCTAAAAATATAACTCATAAAAAAATAAATTAGACAATTAAAAATAAATAATATTCATAAAAATATAAAAATTAAACTAAATAGTATCAATGTATCATAATAAATACTTTTTTGACTTATCAATGATTATTAAAATATTAAATGAATAAAAAAAATAACAATGAAATGAGTACGTGTAATATAGTTGTTGACTTCTAAGTTAATAACACATGAGTCTAAAATATGAATTTTATATATTCTTCTTGAGCAAATATCATAAAATGATAATTCTTTAAGGACCCTTAAATGAACTTTGAATCTGATAGTTGATATATTTATCACTCTTTAATGTTTTTATAATTCAGCCTCCTCCCTAAAATTAATTTCCAACAACTCTTTCTAGTATGACTCATCTTCTTGCAACACACAGACCAAACTAAGGCTTTTCAACCTAGTAAAAACTCTTAATCACACAAGGCCTATTTATGAAATACTAAGAAATTATCTAATAATAAGTAAAAAAACATCATATCAATAGGTAGCGCTATACGTTTTATTCTCTCAAATGTCCAAAAATCAAGTAGCAAGTTGAGTAAAGTAGATAAAGTGAGTAGAGACCTGCTCGTACTCTTTAGACTCATCTAATCTCAATTACATAAGATATGAAGCCACGTCATATATCTATATCATCTATGATGAATATAGTGATGTTACCATCTTTCATAAAATCTTACATATCATGCATAAAAAAAACAACCATCAACTTGATCGGTCTACCTTAATAGATTGTCATATGAAAATCAAAAGACATAAGTCAATATGTAATCACGTCTCATTCACCTCATCACTAAAAGGCTCAATCCTCAAGATGTCCTTCATACCTTAACTAAAGAATCACTTGTAAACTTTTATAACTCGTTGTTATACCTAAACCTCCATAAAGTAATTACTAAAATCATGGCTTTCTCTATATAAATATACATGTGGCACATCATAGAACAAACCAAATAAGCCACCAAATCATTGTGCACACTTCACCTATAATGCACTTATTTGGACCACCTTTCATTCATGGTGTACAATCACTCAACCATTGGACACCCTTACTATGCCAACTATACACACATGATGCACCTTTTGTCACACATGGTGCACCCAATATACACCCTTACCACGCCAACCACCATAAATGTTGTACCTACTATCACACAATGAACCCAATGTGCATCGTTGACAATGAAATGTGAGCATCGACATTTTCCACACATGATGGATCTGCGCCTACCATCACATATTCATAGGCCTCCCACATGCACACAGTGCACATACATGCACTAATACACATATAGCACATGTGCATTGTGATGCTATAGCGCAAGCCCCTCTCTCTCTAGCAAACCATGTAATTTGCTTCTTCTACCTAAAATTTAGCTCTTATACCATATAAAAACACAAATCATTAAATATTCAATCTCCAATAAAAAACTCCATATAAATCATGAATGTACAATAAAAATATATAGAAATAGAGAATTATGTATAAAATATATGTATGTATATATAATATATATATATATATTTCATTCGAGTACAAGAGTATAGGTCTATGTCTGTATGCACACAAAAAACATGAAATAGTGAATTCAAATACTTTTAAGCAAAACTATGAAAAAAAAACATGATGGGTGCAACACCAAACTATGAAATACTATGGTCCATGAAATAGAAAAGATAATCTCAATAGAGATGCTAGAACAGCATAAGGCAGGAACAAATCCCGCATATCCTTGTGTTCAAGCAAGGGAGGGTCAAGCTAGCCTTGCTTGAAGATGCCACATATGGAGTCATTGATTACATATAAAGCCATTAGGGGCAACTCCAAATAATACATATAAAGCCAAGATACATAAGCCAGCCTATTTGGCCCAGCCAATATTATCACCTCTAGCTTGTTATGACATTTTCCATTCTTACAAAATCATTGATGTTGCACTCCAAAGCTTCATGGTGAGCATGGTCATTTTCTTCTTTGAAAGTTCAAACACACTCTTTTTTAGCAACAAGTTGCTAACTTGTGATTAGATAGAGATTTTCCCCTTAGTTCCAAGGTCATTTGGTGTTTCATCTAACCCTAAAACTAATACAAAATCATTGGATGGTGGAGGAAGGGGAAAAAAAATAACAAATATAACCATGCAAATCTTTCCACTGCTTCTCAATCTTTATATCCCAAGGTACCTGTAAAAAGGAACTCATGTGCGTACAATCACTCATCTCCAATAAGCATGCATCACATTCACATTTACCTCTCAAACTCGAGTTTTTTTTTTCTTGTTTAACGGATGTGTTATATTTCAGGATTACTGCTAGGTTGTATCAATTCCACATGAATTTATGCCATGTTAAACTCAATCCATATCTCTCTAATATTCAGTTACTGAAAATCACTGAATGAGCATATGCAGGACAACGAAGACTATAAAACAATAATGCATTATCAAGAGGCAAAGGTTCAGCTGAAATTAAACACCAAAAACACACATTCGGCGTCAAAATATGTAATCAGCATAAATAAGCATTGAAAGTCAGTTAAATGAAATACACTTCAGAATTATTGTGTATCCAATCTGAAAAATGCAAAAGTATCCATAAGTTATGGATTATCAACTTCAGTATATTGCTACACTGAAAATTTAACTAGATCGTATGTTTCCCAAAGAAACAAAACATTCACCAAAAGTGCAAAGAGTGGAGGGCGAATACCTTTTTGGAGAAGTGAGGGATTTTAGTTCTAGGAGCTTTTGCAGAGAAGGATAATGGCTTGAAGCCTGTATGAAAGAAAACTACCCTTTTCTGCAATAAATCTATCAACGTTTCTCTTGATTTCCTTGCGGCCATTCAATGCGAGCATGACACTTGACACAACGACGTTTTTTTTCTTAAGTTGATTGACGAGATCACCAAAATTGGAGATGACAGATAGAGGAGAAATGGGGAGTCGAGAGTCGAGAGTCGAGAGTCACTAAAACAACGGAATTTCCTCATTTGTGGTTTGATAAAAGAAAAAACATTTTCAATTGTGAAACCAATCATTTCCTAAAAAATATATATTACTATCAGAGCAACTCCAACAGGAGGTGCCATCAAGAGTGCCATCTGCCAAAATGGCACGCAAATCATAATTTTTGTAGCTCCAACGTGGGTGGCATAGGAGGTTGCAAAATGCCATCCAAGCTATAGAAGTGCCATATTTGACAACTTTGGAGAGAGAAAAGAAATGATGCAAAATAGCAGTTATGGCTACTGTGCATCTCCAATAACTCTCTCAATGAATTAAAAAAATAACTTTTGAATAAAAAAATATTTAATTATTAAAATATCACCCCATTTTGGCACCTACCGTTGGAGCAAAATTATTATTTTAGGAGTGCTAAAATACTGTTTAATTTGCAAAATGATATTTAGCACTCCTTTTTTTGCAACTCCCGTTGGAGTTGCTCTCACATTCAACATTTTATTGGGAAGTTCTATTATATCTCTAATCATGTTTTTAAAATCATTAAAAACATTCTAGGCTCTATCATATTAAAAATAAAATAATGCTCATCCCACCTCATTTTTAGCATGGAGGGTAGTTCTTGTGAAATGGGTCGTCCTACCCATAGGATTAGTTGGTGAGCATGTCACCTAAGTTGAATATTCATGGTTATAAAAAAATTGAAATCATGCATCTCTTCTTTTCTCATAAATTTTTTTATATATTTTTTATTTATAAATTTAATGATGAAATAATAAACAACATAAAATTGTTATGAAGAGAAATCAAACTTATAAAAAATAATTTAGAAATTAACCAAGAACTTAAAGAAAAAATAATAAAATAAATTAAATATAGAAGATTAATGAGAAAAAAGGATAAAGAATTCTTCTCCCAAGGTGCCACTCATATAGGATATAAGAACCTTTTATGGGTTTTAATAAACAACATTTCATTGTTCATCTTAAAAATAAGTAATGCTGAGACGAATAAAACTTGTTGCATGTATTACAAGGTCCTCAAAATCTTATGCATGAAGCGAGTTTATTTTACATGAGTTTATAACAATTCCCATTAAACAACCATCATTTTAAAAAATCTATCTCATTAAAATAGTGCTAGTAAGTATACAAAAGACCTAAGAAAAGAAAAACGCCATGAGGACTCGTTCTTCTTTGTTGTCAATATTTTTGCCTACAAACATCCCTTGACTCTCATTTGTTTTCAATATTTTTAACTTGACTCATTGTGATTTTGTGTATTAAATTCTTGAATGCTAAGTTTTGTAATTGACTATGTGAATAAATATGTTAGATTATCATTTAAATAGATTTTTAGAATATCAATTTGACTACTCTGTTGGAGTTCAAACATATAAATATTTTTATAAAACTTTTGTTTAGTTTTATCTATTTTTACTATAATCCCCTATTATTTATGCAATAAATATAACATTATGTTTTATATGATATCATCAAATTTAATTTGATAGAAAAGAGTCTTCCTACTTCTTGTATGTGCAACATATATCGTAATAATACGTAGACAAGAGTCTTCATGCTTCTTGAAAGTAGATTTTTCATTAATTATACAATGTAGCTATCATTTATTGTTTCATTGATCTTCATAAAATATTAGTACTATTAAAATTAAATAAATATCCTCTTTGGAACTTGATTCTCAAAATAAGCACATCTCAATAATTATGTGAATATAGTGTAATATACATTTGATATCATTACCATATTTTTGGCAAGGAGTTAAATTGTACATTCTTATAAAGTGACAACAAAATAATATCTAGATATATACATTTGAAAAGATAGATGAGTGTGCTAATATCAATTGATATAACATTTTGGGAACAAGTGAATTTTCATCTTTTTTTCACAAGAGTGAAGTAGGTTGTTTATTTCATGTCAAGTAATCAAACAATGAAATGATGGTATTGTGATTCTAGTTGGGAAATACATTCATATCTGATGTTGAGGATAACAATGCATGAAAATAGGAAATGGATAATCTCATGCTCATCTTTGAGCAAACTTGAATAATTTTCATCTTTGTTGAGTGCCAACAATTCACAATGACAATCAATCACCAAAGACCAAATAACTTCAAGCTAGTTCCATGGTTCGCCATAACCAAAATAGAATAGAATTATTGGAAGCATGTTAGATATGAGCTCATTGAGAGAAGATGGAAACAACAAAAAATATTGAGCTTCAAGTTAGAAAAATGATAGATTTTGTGATGCTCTATCAACTTTAATTCCTTTTTTCAGATACTTGATGCCAAAAAATGATCTCCTCTAATACCTTAATGTGATATTTTTGTACTTTAATATTAAATTTATTTATTGATAATGATTCAATACTCTCTCCAAAATTACTAAATAGTATTTATAAGAATCACAAAAGAATAAAACGGCATCCATTAACACTTGCAATAATTTTTACACCATAAGGGAATACAATCCAATGTGTATTTTCCTAAGGTAAAAGTACCATAAGAGAAAATAAATATTACTTTCTCTTAATCTTCATGTACTATAGTGATTTGATTATAACAATAATATCTATCCACAAAGTAATAATATTTATTTTTCTTGAGTCTTCCAAGCAGCATCTAATCAATAAATGGTAAGGAAAAATGATCCTTGTAGGTAGCTTTGTTGAGTTTTCTATAGTTTATGCATGTTCCCCAACTAATGAAAGTTCTAGTATGTTTCAAATCATCATTATTATTATTATTTATTATTATTCCTCCATTCTTAGGCACACACTGAACTGGACTAACTCGAGAGTTATATGAAATGAGATAAATAATTCTTAAACCAAGATACTTAATCACCTCTTTTTTATACCCTCTTTCATGGCTTGGTTTAGTCTTTGTTGTTGTTGCACATAATTATTGTAACATTCTTCTAGTAGGATATTGTGCATACAAATAGACAAACTAATTCCTTTTATATTTACCATAGTCCAACCAAATACCTTATATTTTACAAAATATTGAAAAGCATCTCTTTTTTTTTTCACAATCAAGAACAAATGAGATAGTCACCAAAAGAGTGATTTTTTTTTCTTTATATACTTTTTTTTATTTTTAACTATGAAGGTTGTTATTTCATTTCAAAAACTAGAGGTTTCTGAATAGATGATTTGAAAGGTTTAAATTATCTATATAATAAACCCAAATTTTTAAAATGTCCCCCAAATTAAAGAATTACTTCTTTAACTTCTATGTATGAGACAAAGTTTTGTCATTATCCTTTTTAATTTGAACATGAGATAATATTTTCATGATTTATTTATTGTAATTCTTATTGATAATTGAGTTCAAAACAATAATGGTTGAACATTCTTTTATTTCATCTAAAAAATACATGGTGTTAAATATATTAAATATTACTTATTGATTATTAACTTTTGTAGTTAACTCTCCTTATTGCATATCAATCAATATTCTTCTAAAAGAAATGAATGGTTGCCCAAAAATAGTTAGAACTTCCTTATCAATTTTATAGTCAAACAATTATAATATATAGGAAACATAAATTTGTCTACCTGTACTAACATATCTTCAATTTTTTTTGAAGCAAGCAAAGGATCTATCAGCAAGCTAAAGAGTAATTATAGTAGGCCTTGCTTCTCCAAGATATAGTTTATTGAAAATGAACATAAGTATCATTATGATATTTGCTCCTAAATCACATAAAAATCTCCCATAATACGTTTTATTAATATAGCACAAGATTATAAACCTTATAGGATATTTCAATTTGGAGGAGAGTTTGCATTGTAAAATAGTTGCATTCATTTTTAAGTGTCTTTGTTTAAAACTCCAAATATGTTCTTCTTGGAGAGAATATCTTTCATGAATTTAGAATAGTAAAGCATTTTTTCCTAAGCTTTTACAAGTGATATATTGATGTCTAGCTACTTTAGAACATTCAAAATTTTGTTAACCTATTTATCTTGCTTCTATTTGTGGAACCATTGAGGAAAGGGTGGTGATGGTCACTCAACCTATTGAGGAAAGGGTAGTAATATTGTAGAATCCTTGATAGATGCATAGTTTTTTTTTTTGATTTTTTGTCTCCTCCTCTTTCCTCATTTGTTAGGATCGAAGTGTAATTTCTTGATCGATTGAAATTATCTACACTCATTTCAAACTTCTTACCACTATTTAGAGTAATAGCATTACACTGCTCCTCACCATTCTTTCTTTGATTTTTCATATCATTTGGTAGAGAATCCTAAGAATGATTATTTAGGACATTTGCTAGTTGCCACATTTGGTTCTTCAAATTTCTCAATGATATGGCTTGACTTTAAATTATGGCATTATTCTTAGTTATATATTCTTTTAATAATTTTTCAAGATGGCTAAATTGATCATGAGTATTTTATCATTGATGTGGAATATTCTATTAGAAACAATGTGGTATAGCTAGTCATTGGAATGCAATAGAGGTGTTTTCTTTTTGATTACTCCATGATAGATTAGGGTGTTACTTCCATCCCATATTATAATGGTTGGTGTATATGTTATTTTCTTTGTTGTAATTTTCTAATAATATACAAAAACTAGATTGGATGGATAACTATTTGTCCATACATTATACATCAGATACAATATTCAAATTACTAATGTGTGGTCTAGGTCTCATCTTCATTCACTTGAACATATTTAAAATGGAAGAAACCTTTATTATCAACGTTATTAGAACATCAACTTTATGTATTCTAGCCACACAATTTTATATAAGCCTTCATGTAGTAGACTAATGATATTTATTATTTGCTATTTTTTCTATAATCTCAAATATATCATGGTAAGAATTGGAAAGAAAATCTCCATTTTTTGAAGTATCTACTATAGCATGAGTTTAAGAAATAAGCCCATTATAAAAAAACCTTCAGTTGGATTCAATGAGCAATCACATGAATTGGATACTTCCTTAGAGATCTTTGAATCTTTCACCTGCCTTACAAAGTAATTCTTCCTTGAATTTTTGAAAATAAGTAATGTCATTCCTTAGTTTGGTCTTCTTAGTTTGAGACAAATGCTTCATCAAAAACGTTTCAATCATTTTATCCCATGAATTGATGGAACCAGCCGGTAGAGTGTTCAATCATACTCTAGCCATATCTCTCAATAAATAAAAAAATAATTTCAATCATAAAGCATCCTAAATGACTCATTCTAGTTTGAATGAATTGCTCACATCCATTAACAAAACAGGCAAAGATAAAGGTAAAGATCTTCTATGAACATCCTATTAGATTACTTTGTAGTTTGAGACATTTGGAACATAATGTATTTCAACTCAAATTGAGAAGCTTGAATTTCTAGCTTCACTATAGTGAGATCCAGTTCTTGTAGCATTAGGATTACATAATTTCTTACGGCCTAGTCTCAGTCATAAATTTATGTTATAGTTTGACTAATAATATTATAGCTTTCTTGTGCAGTCATTTGTTTAAATTACCTAAGCCGATATATTCTATTTTCCTTCTAAAGTACATTTAATTTCAAAGTCATTTAGGTTCTTATTGTTCATTCATGTAATGATTTGAATACAAGAGCAAGGAAATTTAAACAATTTAAGTTGTAATAAAAACTAATTTCTATAATAATTTTTACTATTTTCAATCCTCAACAATGACATCAAAAACTTATTAGCTATTTCAAAAAAATGTGTGAAACTTTTAAAAGCTCATGAAAATGTACATGGCAAACAAGTAATATAGAAGTGAGTTGAGTATCATCCTCATAAAGACATAAATGTGTGAAAATATAATACAAAGAAAAAACCAAATCCATTAAGTAATTAAAAATGTAAAATTCAATCAACTCAAGATATAAAATTAAGTTGCAAATAAAAAGTAAATTCTAAGAATTAACAAAAATAAAAAAGAAGATAATAAAAAGTTTTTATATTATATCAGCAAATATATGATAGATTATGCTATTATTGGTGAATTTCTTTAATTTATTTTTCAATTATATCAGCAAATATGTCCTAGTAAATCTAACTTCTAATTTAACATGATTTTTTTTTTATTCTAAGATGATTTTAAAGTTCTTTATCTAGATTAAGTATATTATTATGCTAAAACAATAACAAGAATACTTATCAAAATATAATTCCATTAGGTTTTGTAGAAAAAATAATATATTTTTATATTACTTACAAATCAATTATCTTAACATTCCAAAAATATGATTATTAAATAAGTATCATCTAAATTTGATTTATTAATCTTAATTTTTCTAGAATTAACATTAGCATTTTATTTTACAAGTATTGGTGAAAAAAAAATTAAACTATAAATATAATTGGATGAAAGAAGAATTTTTTCTAAAAAAATAATTTTGAAAATGAACCACTACTTTAGGTTACACTAATTCTAGCATAAATAAACTCAACATATAATTATATTAATGTTATCATAATAAGTTATATCATTGATAATTCAACATAGTTGAAAAAAATTAAAAGTAGAAATAAAACACAGTAAACAAAGAAAAAGGAATAAATACTTAAATATTTTTTCTTCTTCTTTTTCTATTCTTTTGTAGTATGTTTTTGCATCTCCTTTTTTCATCTTCTCTTCTTTTTTATCTTCTATATAATGTTTCATTTTGTTTGTCTTCTA
Organism: Sapria himalayana; assembly: GCA_029783825.1. NCBI lineage: Eukaryota > Viridiplantae > Streptophyta > Magnoliopsida > Malpighiales > Rafflesiaceae > Sapria > Sapria himalayana. The sequence continues at coordinate 2,432,838 of JAREIK010002121.1, forward strand.
TATTGTATCTTCATTTTGCATCTTCTCTTTTGTTAATCTCTATCTTTTTTCTTTTTTAAAAATTTTATAGTTTTGGAATACTTCTTCTTTTCAAAAACTCATCTAGTTTTGGAATACATCTTGTTTTCAAAAACTCTTCTACATGTGCATCTTCTCTTTGTGTTTTTCTGTGTGTTTTCTTTTTGTTTCTCTTAACTCCAACCTTTTCATTTTTTTTTCTTGCATTATCTTTCTATGCATGTATATAAAGTTTTTTTGAAAACATCTCACTACACATCACCTCCTCACTATAGAATATAACCATATGTATAAAAATTTTTATAACTTTCCTTGCCATTTCAAAAATATACACAGATATATATTGCTATAAGTATGTACGTATATACATATATGCATATGTGTATATATTATATATTTTTATTTATTTATATTTGTATATATATGCATATATATCTACATATATACATATAAATGCATATGTGTGAGTGAGTGTATATATATGTAAATATATAAGTAACTATAAATATATATAAATATGTGAATACACAATCCATACATTTAGTGTACATATGCACGCATATATAAATAAATAAATAAATAAAATATACACACACACATACTTATACATATATCTATTTATACATATATGTATAATTATATATACATAAATTTATATATACATGTGTGTGTGTGTGTGTGTGATATGCTTGGCAAGCACAATTCTCTTTGATTTCCATTTAAGGCATTTCTAAGCCATTATAAGTCAACCTTATCTTCTAGATACAACAATTTCATTTATACACAAATTAATCCAAATAAAATATTTTTAATACAATTTTGTGTCTAAGTTAAGAAATAAATTATGATAATAATTATCTGAAAACACTTAAAAATAAAATTTTAATTCGTTTTTTTTATTAAGATTAAACTACAAAAAGAAAACAATAACTCTAGATTCCTAGAGTTATGAGTTTGTCTTATCATGTGTCAATTTATCTAATCACAAATCATTTATCTTCCCATGGGTAAAATTGTCTTATATCTTATCAATTTATTTTGTGACACAATACTTCTTTAAATAAGTAAACAATGAAATTACAAAAATTAGTTTTTTGTTTAAATTAAATATATAAAATAAACTACATGGCATTTACCTTAAAATCAGATTGTTAAAACTTTATATGCTAACTATATAAGTTTGTCAAAGCTTTAGAACTAACTTAAAGTGGTGTTATCAAATTAAAATAAAGATTTAGAAATATATAGAATCATGAATTGACATGATCAAAAAAGAAATTTATTCCATAAATTTAATTTAGCTTTTGCCTTTAAATTTTTATATGTCCAATAATAATTATTTGTGGGTCAACACTAGGCGGGCATCTAAGTTTTGATTAGTTTAATAAAATTTATTTATTTTATTTAAATGTGTTTTATTTTCTTTTTGTGTGGCTTCTTTTTTGATATATGTAAATGTGTGTGTTTTTTTATGTGTGCATGATCATCAAAAAATTTGGAACCTATATAATAAGAAAATGTATTTTATGTTTTTCATGCTACTATAAAGCAACTTATTGATAACAAAGTGATATAGACAAATGAAAGAAAAAAGTAAAATATCATGATTGTATCTTACTTGGATGTGCAGAGAAAATAATGTGAAACACTCACAAGATGTCCAAAAATTGCATAATAATTCATATTTTTTTGCACTTACATATGAATAATAAGAATAATTAATTGAACCAACAACATGGTAGTCTGGTTGACAGAATCTAGATGTTCTCACCCTTGTCACAAATTCAATACCTAATGATGATGGATGCACTCCTCATGGTGTCACATGCTCTATTTTACATGGAACTACGACAAATTTTATTGAAATATGGGCCTTACATGCTCTAACCCCAAAGTTGCGAGGCTCATATATAGACCAAAATATAGTATGAATTAGATTGAGGTGGAAAAGGGGGGATTTAAAAAATAATTGATGGAGATCAGTGTTTTTGATATTGAATTATATCTCCATCCAATCGAATGACATTTATTTCTATGATGTGATTTCTTTTCTCATGATTGATGTTATTGCTATCATATTTAATTGTTATTGTTGCTATCACATTTTATTGCTTTTATTGCACTTGTGATTAATTTTTATGTTGATGCCACAAGTTATTTGATGTTATTTTTGTGTTTGCTGATGGTTAATACAACTTGATTTTTACTATCATGTTGTGCTTTGATGATTGCTACTACTATTTTTGTTGTTTTGCTATTCTAGGTTGTTGTACCAATTCTATTTATAGTGATTACAAATTATATTCATTTAACTACTCACACAATCATGATACAAATAATAATGAAAATCAAGTTACTTGTTTATGCTCTTGATCAATTTTTTATCACAAAACTTGTATTTTGAAATGTATTTAATCTTGATGCATAAATTGATATTTTCATGAACATTTGTACTTTTGAGGATCTATTAAGCGTGGAAGGACTTCAAGTTTTAGGATAATTTTTTGGCTCACTATTGTTGTTTTATAGCATTTAAGTTTGTTTTGGTTGTTTTGGACTCAATGTTTTAGTTAAATCTATTTTGAATTCTATGGTTTAAGTTTATTATATTTTCTATGAAAATATTATAGTTAAATTATATATTTTCTAAACTATACCATAATATTATTCAAATTAAAAGTAATAATGATTTTTCAAATCACTTTCTTTGAAATACAAGAAAATAATTCCATACAAGGTTGTATCAGTGCAATAGGTATTAACAAAGTGGTATTAGAAAACTATGTACCAATTAATTCTAATGATCATAGAAGATCAATAAGGGATGAAAAAACTACTTCTAATCAATTACACCATTAAAAAGAGAGATGCATGATTTTTTTTGTTGTTAAGGTTTGTATAACAAAGTTATTGATATGCCAAAAACCCAAAAAAATATGAGTAACCTTGACTATGAGATCTTCTATTTCAAAGCCATATCTACTATGAAGTAGTGTGTCAATATTAATACATATTATCATATCTCCGAGTAGATAAGGTCAGTTAATATGGAAAAAAGTATATGTCATGTATAAAAAAACATGTAGCAATAAATATTAATTATTAGGTATTTAGTGAACCTAAAATTTCAGGATTATAGTGAGATGATGATGCAAATGAATACCTTCCAAGGATTGATGAACTAGCTAGCATCTATGAAGATGTACTTGAAAGATGAGTTACTTACCTCTATACTTTTTAGTTTGCTACTTAATATTTGGAATAACTTAGTGATATCCTTGAAAATGTTAGCCCCTAATAATGTTGTAACCATGCACTTGGTTAAACTTATTGAGGAAAAAGGAAGGAAAAAGAAAAGATAATTTTTTCTTGAAGCCTTTATTTTAGAGAGGCATGGAAGAAACATTACTCGACACACATTGAGTATTAAGCCTCATCCTTCAAATGGTAGGTTGAGAAATAAAAAGGTAGTGAAATATTATCACCATAATATGCAAGGATATGCCAAGAAAAATTTTTAAGCTTGGAATAGCTCCAACAGAAGCCTATGAGAAGTGATAGGCTCATGAGAGGGAAATACTATTGGCATGAAATGTTTCATCACATTGTTTAGTGATGATAGTTATGCTGACATGGTGAGTCAGGAGAAGGATGGTGATTGGATGATTAATTCATATATATCATTTCATATACCCACTCATATTGATTATTTTTCTACATACACACCTTAAGACTATGACATAGTTAAGATAGGAAATAATGACATATCTAGGATCTTGGACATAGAAGAGATATTTCTTCATATGTAGATTGCACATCAACTAGTATTAAAAGATGTCCATTATATTTCATACATTCATTTAAACTTGATCTTTGTAGGTATGTTGGATGATATAGGATATGTAGCTCATTTTTTTAGTGGCTAGTAATAATGGGTCAAGGAATCTTTAGTCATTATCAAGGCTAGGAAAGAGATAAAACTTTATGCCACTTAGGCAAAAAGATCTAGATATCAAATAAATTGGTCTCTAGTTTATGAGACAAAGTTATGTAAGCAAGGAAGGTCTTCAACTATTTACTAGAAGGTAGATATTACCTATTCATCAAGAATCATTTTATGATGAGTACAGAGATTATATGGCTAGAAAGAGACATAGAATTGCTTTTTTTTCTTATCCTTCTTCAAGAAAATCAAACATTCTCAATCTAACATATTCTAATATCTATTTTATGCATAGTAGAACACTCATTGAAGCCCTATATTTTGTGATGTTTAGTAATTTAACTCTAGGAAAGTGAGAAATACTACCTTGAAGACTAGAGACCATATCTTTAATGTATATAAATAAATTTACACTAGAGTTTAGAGAAAGACAAATAAAGTTGATCTCTATATGCTTTGATAATGGGGGAGATAGATTTCAGTTTTAGAGCTACTACATATCCAATAATATAAGACTCGAGAGCGCCCAAACTGGAGAGGACCCAAATTAAGAAGCATGTTAGGTGCATGCTTTCTTACATGAGCCTAATCAAATTGCAGAATGATAAATGATCAACATGCATCCTTCTAGAGAAATTGATACTAATTTTTCTAATGTTGTTTATATTAAAAAAATATTTTATATGACTATTAAAGAATTTTTGGTTGCAAAGTATGCATTCACATTCTAAGAGATAAGAGATTAAAATTGGATACAATCATGGGACTCAATAGTTAGAAAAATTACTTGGAGAAGAGATATTACTTTTTTAAAGGACCATTTTATAGATACTAGTCATCTAAGTAGCAAGGAAGGTGAATTGAGAAATACCTAATTATTCATGTTATTTCATCTCAACATGAGCTTATAAGCTCTTTCATGTCTCACCAATTATCCTCGTGATATCTCAAGAGAGATTATGTATTGCTCCTGGGTGCTGAAGAGTTCGAGTTCTTTTAGAAAAGTATTTTTTTGAGTATAAAGTAGAATGACTTCATGATAAGTAATTAGAGATTGAGTTCATCCATATTAACTAGACTTTTAATTTGGTTATCATGCCTAAAAGAAATTTGATATTGAATAAAAAGTGGATCTTCATATTAAAATCAAGTGATCATGAATCTTAACTAAGATATAAGTATTGTTTTGTCACATAAGGTTTTATTCAAAGGAGGAATGTTAATTTTGATGAGATTTTTTCTCATCATTAGAAACAACTTCTATTTGAGTCATTATGAGTCTAGCTAGTAACTTAGAATTAAAAATTAGTTAACTTGGTGTGAAAATAGTCTTTCATTCTTTCTTCATGATGACCTTCATGAGAATTTTTACATAGAGCAACCAAAGTGATTTTGGGTAGAAATGAAGGAACGTCTAACCTATAAGCTAAAAAAGACTTTGTTTCAGCTTAAGCAAGCCCCAAGACAATGGGAAAAAAAATTCTACTCATTCATCTACTCTCAGCATTCATCACATTACTTGTGATCATTGTATATTTGTGAGTCACTACCATGTGATGACCAACTAATAATTTTTTTGTAAGTTGGTGATATATTTATCACTCGTGATAATAGAATACTAATTGATGGACTAAAGATTGAGTTGAGAAAAATATTTTCTATGAAATAATTAGGCCTAGTTGACTAGATTTTAGGAATGTGCATCATTTGAAATAAGTCCTCCAAGTGTATGTGGTAAACTCTAGAATATATATGAAGAACATTCTTGAGAGATTCTATTTAGAGGCTAAACCAATCTCAACTATCTTAAATAAATATTTTAAGTTGAATATTGAGCATTATCTTAAAATTAATGATGAGATGGAATACATGAGTAGTCTTCACCATGTATTAGTTGTTGTCTCATGCACACTATTGTATGTATCAAACTAGTTATGGCTTGTGTCATTAGATTTATTAGTTATTTTTCCTTAGACCTAGGTAGTTATAATTGGATAGTAATAAAATTTATTTTATTGTACCTTTTGAGGGACTTCTAAACTATATTTGTGTTTTGATGGGTGAAAGTTTGTTCTCCTTGAATACATTGATTTTGATATGTATGATGATCTTAATTTAAAGAGGTCCATCTTGGGTTATTTAATAATATTTAGAGAATAAATTATACCCTGATAATCTAAATTGCAAAAGTACATAGTATTATTAAATATTGAGACTGAGTTCAATGAATTACTAAAGCCTATAAAGAAATCTCATGGATAAAAAATCTTTTATCAAACTTAGATGTGCATGAGAATCATTTTATTATTAGAAATGACAATCAATGTGATTCAATTTTCTAAAAATTATCTCATTCACTATAAGTCTAACCATATTGACATGATATATTATTGAATTTTAGAAGTCTTACATGAAAAGTTTGTTGTACTAAAAAAGTACATAAAAACAAAAATATTGATGATATGATCATTACTTCCTTAACTCCTATAAAACTTACTTTATTTAGATTATATCCCAGTAGTTACCTATCAGCCTAGGATAGATGAGATTTTTCTGGTTTGCACGAGATGAATAAACTAATTTGGACCAATTCAACTAGTTTGATTTATTTTATTAAAATAATGCATTTTATATTTCTTCTACATGGTTTGTTTTTTCTTATATGTTACTATGCATGCATTTTTTATGTGTACATGATCATGGAAGAATCTAAAACTCATATAAAATAGAGGCAAAAAGAAAGACGAGTGCAAGATATTAGGATTTATTTTTTTTCTCTCACTCTCCCAAACATACAAAGAACAATACACATGAAGAACTTGCATGATATCTAGAACTCACATAATATTTCATGTTTTTTCTTACACTTACACATGAAGAAGAAGAAGAAGAATCGATGGAGATTAGTCTTTTTGCTCCTCAACTCTATCTCCATCCAATCAAAGGAGATTTATTTCAATGCTAATATATATTTCTTTCGGTTGATGTTATTGTTGCCATGTTTATTTGATATTATTACTACCGTAACTAATTATTAATGTCACATTTAATTATTGTGTTGTTGCCATGTGCTCGTTGATGTTAATGCCTCATTTGTGAAATGTTGGTGTGACCTAATTTTTGTTGTTCCATGGTGTGCTTTGGCGACTTCTACTACTATTGTTGTTGTTGTTGTTGTGCCGATTCATACTATTATGATTACAAAATTATATTATTTGAACTACTCCTACAATTGTTATACAAATAATTATAAAAATTAGGTTAGTGATTTCTACTTTGAATTTTATTTTTGTCAAAAATATTATTTTATGGAATGTACTTAATCTTAGTGCATAAAATGTTTGATAATCTTCTAGAAATGATCTTTACGTGGAAGAATTTGTTTCATATCATCCATAATTTTTTTGTGTTGGACTAGTTTTTTGCATCTTATTAATTCTTTCAAAAATCACAAGTTCATTCTTTTAATTTTAGGATTAATGCAAACTTAGTCAATAATTATTGACCTTTTAAACTTTTCCATTAGATTAAATGTATGAAACTTGAAAAAAAACATATCTCCACTCAAGTTAGAAAATTTAAGTCATAAAAAAATTAGTTTGATTTGAATTGAAGTTGAGTAAAAAAATGTACAACTAATCTAAACACAAAAAACTAAAAACTAAAAACACTTAGTTTTTTTTTATGAGAATCTATTCGCTTAAATTAATCAAATGTATCTCCATGACAATAATGCAAAAAACTTGATAAAATTGAATTTTTTCATAAGCATATATTTTTGATGCATTCAATAATCATGAAGTCTTCACCCATATGAATCTTTACAAAGACAATAGTAAGTATTATAAGTGACTAGTTTTCTAATTAACAAGATTGAGCTTCCAAGACCACCATTTAGTTACTTTTTTGTTTCTTGCTTTATAACTTTAGTTTTCCATCTCTACTTAGGATGAAATTTTAAATTTTACATAGTAAATTTCATTTAAAAACAATGTATGTCCCATGATAAATGATTATATGCATACCCATGCAAAAACTACATGGTACATGTCATATGATAAGTATGGTGCATTTCTTAGGCCCAAGTAACCTCATTTGTGAAAAATCATTGCCTTTCTTATGTAGAATTTGATATGTTACTTTTTAAAATCATATTAGGTGTTGAGCATGATTTATAGTTTGCATTTATACCGAATTTAATTTTCTTCTCTATTTCTCTAGAAGAACATTAGCACAAGGCAATATGTTTATTTTCTTCATAAAGCATCATGCAAGTTTGTAGGTTCAGAAGTGTGAAATATGTTGTGTGGTCTTCATGTTCTTTGCTCAAAATTTCTTCAATCCTTATATTTCTTTTTAAAATTTTGAAGATTTAATCTACATTCATCAAAAAAAAAAAGAAATTTGATTAGTATATTTAACCTACATGGATAAATCAATTTTATGAAAAAATCACATATAACTTATATTATTCAAATATTTCATAAAATAATAAAAAATTAATTTGATAAAAATATTTTTAAAAAAAGATATGACAAAGCATTGAAATATATACCAGATAGATTTCTTGTGATATATTAGACTTCTTGTGATGACACAACATAACAAATTAGATTATAAAAAATAATAAACATCTGATTGAGGCATCTCAAATACTCTTACATGAAAAAAGTGTTCAAAAATATTTTTGGGAAGAATTAGTTTTATCTATAATTTACTTATCAATGTGATTATTTGTTCAATTCTTTGTCAACATATACCCTCTTAGATTCAACATCTCGAAGTAAGGTTGATTAGCTTGTCTTTCAGAATTTTTAGATGCACTAGTTTTTCTCTCGGTCACTTTCTTTGATATTATAAGTTGCTAGCTAGGCACTTGAGATATACTTTGCTTGGGTTCTCTAGTATCCAATGAGGATACAATTATTTTTGACTAGAGATTAATATAATTTTAAAAAGTTTGGTTTTTGTCGTTATTGAGCAAGACTTATTTTTTAAAAAAAGGCTAGGAGTATGATTCTAGAAGTTATACAAAGATCTATTACTTTTCTTTACTCACATGTAATCTTGTCTGATCACTAGTTAGTAGAAAGTGTCATTTTCCAGCTATATCTAAACATATTGGTATTCATTACTATGATGTCACTCTCATGAAGTCATCATATTTTTCAATAAGTAAAAATAATATTAATTATGAAGTGAGTAAGGAAACTGAGGAATAGAGATGTCCTTTAGGTCTACATGAAAAAAAACTTGTGATATATTTTAAGTACATGCTCATGTTGAGCTAGAAACTAGTAGACTTGATCACCTAGGACCTATAGTCAACAATAGGAAGAGACATATACAACCTACTCTGACTAGAGATTAGTCTATTGAGGAACTATATGATCCTACAACTAACCATTCTAATCTTGATCTTTAGATCACTCTCAAAAATGGATATATGAGTTGTACTCAACACCTAATTTTTAATATTTTGTTACCTTATTATTTTTATTTCTATTATTACTTCTTTTGATAGTATGAGAACAAGTCTTCTTCTAAGGCATCATCTCTTGCATGACATCGGACCATGAAGAAGAGATGCATGCCCTGCACTATAATAGGAACTAGGAACTAGTATCATGACTTTTTGGAAATATTTGGTGTTGAGGTGAGTGTTTGTTATGACCTTGTTATGATAACTAATTTTAGGATTATACAAAGTATCAAAACTTTATTGGGCAATGGTCTCTCATCCAGCTAGTCTTGCAAGTTTACAAGTCATACAAGTAGTAACATGAACTTTTGTCTATATATTGTTTCCACAAAAATTGTATTGGTAGTTTGATCAACCAACTATAAGTCATCTATTTTTCTAGTTGAAAAGATAAATTTGGGGTTTTGATAAGACTCTTAGATTCTATAGTTGATATATCACTACTAAAATTCACGAATTTACTGACCAAGTTTTTGGTCAACAAACCAAATAGCGACTATTTACCGACCAAAATCATTGAAGCGCAATTTTGCTCGTCGCTAAATTTTTTACCGACGAAAAATTAGTTGGTTAGTAAATTACTGACCATTTACCGATCCTCTGTCGACAAACATTTACCGATCCTCTATCGACAAATATTTACCGACTATATCCCGACAATTTTCTGACCAAATAAATAAGGTTGGTACGTGGTCTCTAAATGGGCGGTAAATAACAACCATTTCTAGACTATTCACCAACAAATAATTACTGACTAAATTCCAACTATTTTCTAACCAAAAGCACTTGGTCATGTTATGGTCTCAAAATGGTCAGTAATTACTGACAACCAAAATCCGACGATATTCCAACCATTTTATGACCAAAAATATTAGGTCAGTAAATGCTCTCCAAATAGTCAATAATTACCGACAATTTATAGACTATTAACCGACAAAAAATTTTCGACTATATTTCAACAATTTTCTGACCAAAATTATTTGATTTTTAAATGATCATAAAATGGTCAATAATAACCCAAAAAATTAGGACAAAAAATTGACCAAAATCTTTTAAAATCATTGGTCGGTAATTGATCTCCAAAAGAATTACCGACCAGTCGGTGACCTTTTATCGACCATTGATATTAAAAAGTTTTGATCAGTTTTTGTCACAATTCAGTCTGTAATTACCAACCAAAATTTTTTTTGTCGTTTTTCTGTAGTTGCTACAGAAACTAGAAGAGAAAACACAAAAAAAACATCCAATTTGCTTCTAGTTTTGATGCAGTTACTACAGAAATATTTACCAATAAAACAATAAAATAAAAATCCAATTAACTCCATCAAACAACTATATATACTGCATATATATATTAAAAACATCATAATAAAATAAAAAAATAAAATCCAAAATTAAAGTTTAAGGCATTGAAAAAAAATATGTAATACACGCAATCATCCAACCTAGTTTCATAATCATTATGCTATGACATTTCTGGTCCACATGGTGAGATGTCGGGTACTGGGATAGAGCTGTCTACTACTGCTAGTCCTGATGCGGTTGATGTAGGTGTTGTTGTATGTGATGGAATAGATGTTGTAGCTGGAGCATTATGCCTAACAATCTGAGATATATTTTTAGGGTTGAATTGCAGTCCTCCCTCCTAAAACTTCTTTGTAAATTAGTCAAAATGCATATGCAGCTCATCCTTATCATCCTCGTAGTTGATCATGTGTTGCTCAATATCGGCCAACTAAAACTATATCGAATTTCACATTGCGTCCTGATATTCCTCCATCTTCGAGAACAAATTTGAAACTGGTTTTGAAAAATTAGCTTCATAGTCTGGTCATCTATGCGAGTAGAATGATGATGTCAACGAACCGATGCCATAGATGGGCATCTTCTCCTTGCCATCAACAGCCACATACCAAATATAATTCACATCAACTGGTGGAGCTGATGAATGAGAACTACCTGTTGCACCATCACATGAACCTGAAGTAGACTGGAAATATGCTCGAGTCATAGCAACTAACATTTTCTCATATTTTTCCTAATAAAAATGTATGAAAAGTAATTCAATTTATATTCAAACAAAAAAATTAATTTTTTTTATTTTAACTTACATTTGTTGCACGAGATCTCTAATCAACGAAATTCTGATCATCATGAGCCTTCGCATGTGTGTATATGAATAAGCGAGGAGCACTTAGCTTCTTACCCTCCTTGCGTATCTATAATTACACACAATAAATATGTTAATTATATTGAAAAAAAATTCTTCATGAGAAATGAAATTTAGGCATAATTGAACACAATTCACAAAGTAATATACATAAAAAGTATAAATTAGAAATAATACCAATGCTCATTCGTGCTCACGCATAGAGCGAGATCCACAAGTATATGTAGACATGTCACTACCCTCCCCAGTCCTCTTTGAGCAATGATTGCCGCTCTATTTATCACACATCTTCCTATAATCAGGATCTTTCCATCTACTCTACCACTCCTCAAAAACACGATACAATACACTTGAATTTTTTTCTTTCTACTTCATCCATTTATCTTTGATCTATTACATGGTGTCTTTATACCGACCGGCAGCATGTTTATAGAACACACTTTTAACCGACTCATTTGACTGTGTCCACCTATAAACTTTCTGTAATTATAAAAAAGCAATTTTTAATCAGCGAACAAAAGAATAAATAAAGATGTAAAAATTTTTAGGTAGTAATATTTACTTTAAATTCTCTCCAAATCATCAATTGGTTTCTATGTGTGAGTGACTTCCAATAATATTCATTTAGTTTAAATGACTTCCTGAAAATTATTCTCAGAACCCTAGAAATGGAACCAGACGGCTCTAACTTTGTCCTGTAACAAAAAATTTATTAGCAAGTAAGAAATAAATTAATAGATTGATAATAATTTGTTAAGTTTTATATCTTACAGATTATCAATTATAGAATCAAGCTGAGCAATAGGGAGAGTCTCATCTATAGGGTGCTCTAAGGAAAACTCTTTAACATCTCCATCCTCTCCCTCCTCTCACTCTCATGTCTCTTGATCATTCATCAAAATCTCAGGACCATTATGTGGATCATTCAGCAGATGCTGCTACTATGGTACATTTACAACCTTCTTTGTCTACTGTGGCATCTCATCCATCCATGACCCTCTACCAGTTTCAAGCATACTTGAGGCCATGCTGCCTATACCATAACTCGTACGACCTTGCAATGTACTGCCTCTACCTCGTTCACGTGTCATACCTATAAAAAATACATAAGGCAATGAAAATAAACAAAAATGATTAACAATTAAAGCTCGCTGTCTACTCATTCTCATTAGAATCATCCAAATCTGGTTCGTTTTTTTCTTCAGATGTAGTAACATCATTTTTAAACTCCTCTTCTTCACTCGTTTCTTCCTCATAATCAATTAAATTTTCATCAACATCTTCATCCCCACTTGTATCAATCTCAGAAGATGCGACTAAAAAGACATATTCGTCCCCCACCATAGCTTCGATTATAACATCATTGTCATCATTTTGAAAAGCTAGTTCTATGAAATCAGTATTTGGTGATGTGGGGATGTCAATTTGAGCCCTTGCTTTTATCTTGCACACAGCTTTCCATTCCTTTCTAGGACTGGTCTGACTTGGATATTCACAATAATAAACTTGTGATGCTTGTATTCCTAAGACAAAAGGTTCATACTTGTTAAATCATTTTTTATTGTGCACATCGACAAGTTTATATCAAGGATAGACAACAATACCAAAATGTGGTGCTGGATCGAACCATTCATGTTTGAATAACATAGTTTTTTTGATCAGGAGGGCTTCAAATTCTAACTCGATCACTTTGACCAGAGTCTCATTATAGTCATATTGGGTTTCATTGTATATGGATCCTTTTATGCATACCCTCGTATTATCCATTGCCCGGTAGCTACCATATGATTTAGTATGAAATTTAAAACTATTCATATAGTAATTATTGTATGTTTTAACCTCTCTTAAAAGACCTCATGCTATACTTCGAAGATAATAATTGGAAATTTTATTTGCACGAGTATGAACCTATAATCAAAATTAAGGGGATTGTTTAGATTATAATTTACAATTATTATGTGATTTTCATTATAAGCAAACAGACATATTTTTCAAAAAATGATGGAAATTCATTCTTCGTCACGGCATTGATTGCTTCTTCTTTCATGTTTGGAAACTCTTTACATTTATCTGTAACAAATCACTAAAAAAAGAAATTAAAAATAATTGATACATTGATAGGAAATAGCAAATTATAATGTGTAATAGATATCATTTGACTATTAGGAAATACTTACTCAATGAATGGTTGAATCTCTAGACAATTCATTATGACATTAGATGAGCTACAGTATATTCATAGTCTACTAGATACCTTTTCCCTTCAGCACTAATTGCTTTACCTAGAGGCTTGAAAATTTCAAACATATCATTATCCATATTATCATAAAGATAAACCTTATTCCACTTTTCCTTAAGTGGAAGAGTTAGATCTCCTTCTTTGAAATAGATTGATGCAAATTTTGAAGTCTCATCCATAATATAATCTATTGATATAGAACTCTCAACCTGAGCCTTTTTCATTATTATATGCTTTATTTTCCTCAAGTATCTACTAAAAGATTATTGAAAATTACAAGTCATTTTTGTGTATATATAAATATATATATAGGAAATAAATTGGTTTAGTGAATTAATATTACCTTTCTTGATGATACATCCAACGATAATGGACAGGACCAACAATCCTAGCTTTGTAAGCCAAGTGCCCTGAAAGATGTTCCATTGAGACAAAAAAAACTAGGAAGAAATATTTTCTTAAGATTGCATAAGATAACTGGAATTTGTTCATCCAGATTCCTCAACTCCTTAGTAGTCAATGAAGAAGAAGTCAGTTGCTTGAAGAATAAAGAAATCTCAGTTATCGGCTCCGATATTCTATTAGGCAGGAATTCTCGAAGAGTAATTGGTAACAACCTTTGCATGAATACATGACAATTATGACTATTCATGCCAAACATCTTAATTTTTTTTGCATCCACATATCTCTCCAAATTAGAAGTATACCCATCTAGAAATCTAAGTTTTTCACCCACTCCAACACAACCTTTTCTGTGATTTATTCAAAGCAAATGGCACATCAGGGTATTTATTGGTGACAAGATTTTTTGCAAATTGAGGATGATAACAATATTTATTCAACTCATCTCTTGACTTGTAAGTGTCCTTGGTTTTCCCTGGAATGTTAAACACTATATTTAAAATATTATCAAACACATTCTTCTTGATATGCATAACATCAAGATTGTGCCCGAGCAAGTGTTCACGCTAGTAGGGAAAATCCCAAGAAATACATCTTTTATTCCACCCACAAGTCTTAGATATAGCTGCATTCACAACCTTAGCATCAATATCTATCACCTTTCTCAAGCCTCTATTATTCAATTCCTGCATAATATCATCCCCAGATCTAACCCCCGGGAATTATTTAGTAATTTTTCTATTCTTTAATGAAGTCTTTGGTGTTACGTCGATACGGATGATTAATGGGCAAAAACATTTGATTATTGTCGAACCACGACTGTTTTCCACTCTTTAATTAATCTAAAAGTATCAGAATTTTCCATACAATGCAGACATGACAACATACCAATTATACTCTACCGAGACATCATAGAATATGCTTGAAAGTCATTTATGGTCCACATGAGGGCAGCACACATCTGAAAATTTTTCCGTTTGGAAATATCATAAGTTTGAACCCCAACACCCCAAAGACTTTTCAACTCCACTATCAATGGCTGCAAGAAAATATTTATCTTCCCCTTTGGATTCATAGGCCCATGCACTAATATAGTCAAAAACATAAATACCTCCTTCATACATAAGTTTGGAGGCAAATTATATGGGGTCACCACCACAAGCCACAAAGAATATTGCTGTCCAGATTGACCAAACGGCTGAAAACCATCAACAAAAAAACCCAGCCTAACATTTCAAGCTTCTGAAGAAAAATCAGGAAAATACCCATCAAAATGTTTCCAAGCAGAGACATCAGATGGGTGACACTTCTTACCGTCCATCATATGATGCTCTGAATGCCACCTCATTTCATTAACTATTGCGGCTTACAATCTCTGCAACCTAGGTGTTATTGGAAAATAGTGCATCTTCTTATATGACACCTTCAACTTACATATATACAATCTATTTCCAGAACCCCCTAACCTTTTGCTTGTACCAAGCATGCCCACATATTTTACAACTATTAATGCATTGTCATCACGCCAGTATTTCATACAGTTGTTGACACAACAATGAATGACCTGTACGAGTAATCCCAAATCTCAAACTAACTTCTTCATGCTGTAGAAATCCAATGGCATCAGATTTTCTTTTGGAAACAATTTTTGAATGAATTTAGACATATCATCAAACCATGCATGCGAACACCTGTGTCTGCACTTTATTTCTAACATCCTCACAGCTACAGAAAGTTGAGTATGCTTAGAATTTTCTTCATATATAGTTTTGGCTCCAGCTTGAATCATATCATAGAAATTTCTGGCCTCAACATTGGGTTCCTCATTCAAGTTGAATTCAGGACCCACAGCATCAAAAACCATTTTATGGTATGTAGTGTGATTAATATTATCTAAGCCCATCTAATCAGTTTCACTTACTGGTACCCATACTGAATTTGAGCATTTCCGGTGGACTTGCTTCTCACCATCGTATATCCAAACATAGTAATCCACCACAAAACCTTTTCTATACAAATGCATCTTCACTATCTCAACATTAAAAAACTTTTTATTCTGACATTTAACTAAAGTGCAAGTATGCCTTATATCTGTACCTCCATTCACATACTCAGGATGTCTCAGAGCAAACTCAACAAATTCTTCTACTTTATCCCCTATTCATTAGAGAACATTCCATTCACTATTCAATCCTTGTACATCCATTCACAATCATCTTCTATAACTATTTAAAAGAAATTATTTTTTTAACAAAATGTAATTGTATCTAATTATAGTTATATATAATTATATAGACATTTATTTAGATATGCAAATATTTATATATAGTTATACACATATAGTTTAAAATAATGTTGTATGTTGTTATAAATGTAATTACAAATAAAGTTACATATGGTTAGATATATTGGTACACATATAGTTAAATGTATATTTATACTTGAAGATTTATATATCTATTCATTTAATTTTATATATTTATACATTTAGTAATGTATAGGTATAGATATAGTAAAATACTTTTTTATATACTAATATATACAAATATATATTAAATATAAGTTTTAAAGAATATATTTAAATATTATTATGTATAAAGCTTTTATAGTTATACATATAGTAAGATACAATTATTTATAGTTATATATTATTATTCATATAATATATATAGTTATTAATAGTTATATATAATTAAATATATAGCTATATATAGATATATTCATACAAGTAGTTATAAGTAGTTATACATATATATAAACAAAGTTATAAAAAATATTTTGCTTTAATTATATTAATACATATATGTATATATAGTTACAAATATAGTTATATATAATTAATAAACATTTATTTAGTTATACAAATATTCATATATAGTTATACACATATAGTTTAACATAATGTTGTATGTTGTTATACATGTAATTATAAATATAGTTACATGTGGTTATACATATAGTTACACATATAGTTAAATATATATTTATACATGTAGGTTTATATATTTGTTTATTTAATTTTATATATTTTATACATATAGTCACGTATTGGTATAGATATAATAAAATACTTTTTTATATACTAATATATACAAATATATATTAGATATAAGTTGTAAAGTATATATTTAAATATTATTATGTATAAATCTTTTATAGTTATATAGTAAGATACAATTATTTATAGATATATATTATTATTCATATAATATATATAGTTATAAATAGTTATATATAATTAAACAAATAGTTATATATAGATATATTTATACAAGTAGTGATAAGTAGTTATACATAAATATATACAACGTTATAAACAAATATTTTAATTTTATTATATGAATACATATATTTATATATAGTTACAAATATAGTTATATTTAATTATATAGAGTGTTACATATTTATACAAATATTTATATATAGTTATACACATATAGTTATAAATATGTATGTAGTTAAAGATATAATTATAATTAACAATTAAATAGGTATACATTTAATAAAATATAATTATATAATAGTATACATATAGTATATATTTTTTAGAAATATAGTTATATAGAATTATACATATAGTTATACATTATTATATAGTTACAAATTAGTTAGTAAAGTAATACATATAATTATAAAAATAGTTACTTTATTATAAATATAGTTATAAATACTTTTATATAAAATTACATATGATTATATAATTAAACACGTGTATCTATATAATATTTGTTAATAAATTCTTTTTATAAATGTTACTTAAATATTATCATATTTATATGTAACACTTTTATAAATAATATATAGTACATATATCATATTTATATAAACATTATAAATATTCTATAATTATATAAAAAATAATATGTAATATATATATTTACACCATTATATAATCATTTAATATTACACAATTGTTATATAAAAAAAATATATAAATGGATAGTTAAATGTAAATTTTGTTTAGATATTTATAAACATTAATACATATGAACAAATATTTATATATACCATTATATGTTTATATAAACATATTAATGTGTATAATGTAATACGTTTATATATATTAAAGTATAGATATTTATATATAATATCATACGATTGTATAAATGTATAAAAGTTTATATATACCATTATAGACATTTAAGATTAACATTAAAAAATGTTTGATTTAACATAAATCATTATATATATTAAAGTATAGACTTTTATACATAATGTCATATGATTATATAAATATAAACCATTAGCATTAAGATTATTCGGATGCAAACATCATGTAATTGAAATCAAAATCACTAAAACCTTAAAAATCTAAATAGTAGATAAACAAATTAAAAAAAATGAAAAATTATAGTTTAATTAATTGTGTTGAGACAAAATCATATTATGTTAAATGAAATTGAAGCAAAAATTAAGAAATTATAGGAGAGAAAAAAACATAATAGCTGAATATACTAAAAAAATGAAATTCCGATTGTCTATATATAATTCAGAGAAACGAAGATGTGTATAAGTAGTTGGAAGGAGAAGAATAAAGAAAAACTTAAATGGATTCAGAAGAAAGATCAAATTTTTTCGATTTCGTGCTTACAGTTGGATCTGATTCGAAAAAATGATGGAGTTTCGATGATTTTAGGTTTTAATGACTTAACAAATGATTTTAAAATCAAAAAATTAAAACAATGAATTACTGATCAAATTATGATCGGTAAAAAGTAAGTGAGAAAAAATTTATAAGTATTTGAATGTCCACTTTACCGACTAATTTTAATGGTAATATATTTTTGGTCATTAAATGGTTGGTAATTTGTCCGCAATTTCTATTTGTTAATTCCATCCTAATTTACAGACCAATTTCCGACCAAAAACATTTGGTCGGTAGGTATGATCATTATTCGGTCGTGAAATGGTCGGTAATTACCGACCTATATATTCGGTCGGTAATTACCGACCTATATATTCGGTCGATAATTATGACCTTATAACTATATTGGATAACTGATGTACCGACTATTTTTAATGGTTATATATTTTTGGTCGTTAAATGATCAGTAATCTTTCGGAAATATTTTTCGCTAATTCTCTCCTAATTTACAGACCATATCCCCAATCAAAATATTTGGTCGATAATATATAGTCGGTAGTTGGACGAGAATTTGGTCAGAAGTATTTTTCTTCAATGTGCCTCTTTGGATATCTAAATTGGCCGTGAATTGGTCAATAATTACTGACCTATATATATTGTCGGTAAATGGTCAGTGAGTACGAAGCTATAAATAATTTGAAAAAACACTATACCAATCAATTACAATGATAGGTCATTAAATGATCGGTTATATATTCGATAACCACTCTACAGACCGATTCCCGACCAAAAAAATTTAGTCAGTAATTATAGTCGGTCTTTGGTCGAAAATTTGGTCGGAATTTTTTTTTCGATTCCCTTTTTTAGTCACTAACTGGTCGTGTTTTGGACAGTAATTACCGACCAAATTTTTTGGTCGGTATTTTGGTTGGTATTATCATAATTTTTAGTTGTGTATTTCATTATGCATGAGAGCATGTTTAAATAGTTTGATTTTTATTGTGCTTAGTTATAGAGTAAATGTAAAATTTTTATGTAAATGCACTAGTGCCCTATTGGCATACAAGATAGTTATCGATTATTGGGTCTTCTTTAATGATGATCTACTCATAGTTGTTCTTTCGGTACTTTATTATTGAAATAATAAAGAAATTGTATTCAAATATCATTCACAAGTTCATACCTTTTAGGCAACTTATCAACTATCCTAGATAGTTATTTCATGTGTATTTTTATTCTCCCACCTCATGTATCATATAGGCATAAACTGATATAGTAATAAAAATATATATTTTTTCAACTTCATAAGTATCATACTCACGCAATTAACATAACCTTCAAATTTAATTAGTAGTACTCATATGACAGCCTTGCATTATTGTCACCACCATATGAGTCACTTTTAATCATGCATATATCATGGCTACCTATCACCATCTATCATGATGATGCATAATTTTCACATTAAAGGCAAAACCTTTTGAAAAATATTATATAAAATACCCACACCAATTGAGGGTTATTTCTTCAAAGACATGCACAAGGAATTGGCTTATAAAAGTATTTATTCTTTTGGTTTTGTTAGTACCATACTTGCATGATTAACATACCTCAACATCAAGTTTTGATGTATATGTTTGTATCATGCATCACAATTAGAAGAAATATAAATTTTTTGCGACCATTATGTGTGAGTGTTATTTGTAGCTTACTTGTTATCATCCACCAAGATAAAAGACACAAACCCACCAATAGAAAAATCCTACTTTCAATTCTACATAAATATCATATCTATCAATAATAAAACCATAATAAAATTCAAACATAAAACTTGAATTTGTGACATAATAAGAGATATATCTCATGAAATTTTTGATTTCCATTGATAGCCCTCAAGAGTGTCTAGAAATTAAATCCTAAATTCATAATACTTAGTCATGCACCTCAAGTTTTTCATAGGGCAAGTCAAAATTCATGCCCCCTCCTTTAGTGTTTATGCAAACGTTACATCACCCCTTTGCTGGTAGATCTCCCCAAGAATTGGGTAAAATTGTTTTTTTCTAAAACCTTCGCTTTACATTTTTTTTCTTGTGTCCAACTATTCTTTCTCAAAATTTCATGATTTTTTCTTTTATACTCAAATGGCTGGGAACAAAATTTAAGTTAAAAGTTATGACTTTTAGAAATGTCATGATCTTTCCATCTCTATAACATAAAGTCATGGCACTTGAAATAATTCATGGTTTTGGTCTTTTTCTAGCTTTAGAACGTCATTGCATCAGGAATAATCATGGCTATACATTTCATCTTTGGAACACAAAATTATGGTGTTAAAAATGTGTCATGACTTTGATCTATTTATTACATCAGTTGGCTGTAGTGTTGGGAATGACCATAACAATATATTTTGCCTCTGTAATACTAAGTCACGACATTGAGAATGGCTATGGCTTGTCTATTTTGACTTTGTAACCCTAAGTCATATAAATAAGCCATAGCTTTGGTCATTTCTCCAAAGTAGAGAGTTGTGGCTCTAGAAATGGATGTGACTAGAGTATTATTCTCTAGAACTTTTTATAGCTTAGAGTCATATCACTAAAAATTATATCATAGCTTTTTCCTTAGACTTGGTAACAATGTAATGAGAAAGATATAGATCTGGGAATAAGTCATGGATTTTAGTACTTATGGGATACTTGGTCACTACAATGTAGAATAAAAGTTATAAATGTGAAAAAAGTTATGTGTTAGCATGGCTTGGACTCCAAGAAAGTTTTAAAACTAAAAAAGATATTTTACATAATAAAATAATTATGTCAATGAGGTGATAGAGTTATGACATACAAAGATTTATATGACTAGTTCTATAGAGCTTCAACTAAGAATGAACATCATAACTATTTTATAGCTCAATGGGGTGTAACAAAGTCATAACACAAAGAATGATATTCTTTTATATAATTTTTTTTTCTCCTCCTCAATAATCTACCAAGTTTTATATTTCACCTAAAAATTATTCAATTTCACTACTATTTATTATAATCTATCAAAATCACAATTTATTAAAATTATTAATTTTAAATCTCAATTCTAAATAAACAAATTGAATAATCACCAAAATAACTAGATTTATTTGATTTTTAACATGCAGAATAGTGTTCACTATGAATAATCTCAATTCTAGATGGAAAGGTAGATCACCATAAGGTGAGATTTGTAGGAAGGGTCTTCACTCAAATGTTTGGTGTTGACTACTAGGACACTTTCCATCTAGTAGCTACAATATCTTCAATATAAATTCTTATTTTCCTTGCAATTTTATATTGTAAAATGATACAATAACTAGATATATATAGAGCAACCACTTGGATTTCAAACATCACAATCAAATGTAGTTGTAGATTTTCAAAAGATATTGTATGCCTAAAGCAATCATAGAGAACTAGATTTTGAGGTTTTCATAAGTGGGTAACATATGTGTATTATAGATTTGTCTTTATGAGTATCTTTAGACACAATTTTAGATGAAAAAGTGTAAGAGACTCACATTCTTTCTTGGAATTAAGGTAGAATATTTTACAAGGAAATCATCTTGTCTTAGAAAAGATGTGCACTTGATATACTTACAGAGGTTGGTATTTTGGCTTTGCTTTAACAAATACTCTTATTGATCAAGATATTAACTTCACTTCTAGTATGACCCTTCCAGTCGAATCTACTACTAATATGAGAATCATATAGTAGATTAACTATCTGATTATGACCAAACCAAATATAATATATGTAGTTAGTATAGTTAATTATTTTTTAGAACATCTTCCATAGATTCAATTGACATAGAACTTTGCATACTAAGATATGTAAAAGTCTTTGGGACTTGGCATCTCTTTTGAGGATATGGACACTTCTAATGATTAAGTATTTAGATTTGAGTTGGGAACAACAAGCAACCAGAGGTCTATGATGAGGTTTGATACTTTTCTTGAAGGTAATATTGTCTCCTAGAAAAGTAAGAGAAAGATGATTGTTTTAAGATCTAGTATAGAGATATAATTAAGAGTAACAATGATACTTACCTACATTACTCTTTACTACGATAGTCTGACAGTGAGGCATATATCCTCAAATCTTGTGTTTCATGAGAAGATAAAGCATATAAAAATATACTGCTTCTTACTTAGAGAGAAATTTTAAGATACGATTATTATTAATATATATTCAAATAGTAGAGTAACAGATAGACATTTTAATGAATGCCTTAAAAGGTATTCATCTTAGTTTTCTTTCTTCTGAGCATGATGTTGTGAACTTATATGCACCATCTTGATTGGAAACTTTCTCTCTACTAATTAATGGTTCAAGTAGGACTACATGTATGGGAGAAAGAGCAGGGGACCCATGTGTAATAGTTAGACTCATACTCTTCTTAGGCTCATTGAAAAAAGAGTCATGGTCAAAAAAGATAACACACGCACCCACTAAAAGAAAACTAGTCTTGAAGCCTTTTTGGGTACTAGAGTATCCAAGGAAAATATCAATTACCCCACAAAAAAACAAAACAGTGACGACAGCCCCACTAGCTGTCTAATTTGGAGATGATATCTTGACAGAGATTCAGAGTTTGGGTCTAAAGAATGTAACTAAAATGGATGCTACTGGAACTATTAGACCAATATGAAAAATATTTGGCTGGTGGAAACGTAGTATATTTTGGGACTTACCCCATTGGAGGTCCAATTTAATTCGTCATAACTTGGATATAATGCACATTGAAAAAAAATATGTTTAACACTATCTTCAATACTATCCTAAATATAGATGAAAAAACAAAGGATACTTTAAAATCAAGACAAGAGTTGAATGATTACTGTTAGTGTCCTGAATTAAAACGAAATGATGCTACATAAAAATATTTTAAAGCTTGTTACACACTTGATAAGAAGGTAAGACAAACATTGTGTTAATGGGTTAAAAATTTGAAATTCCCTATTGGATATGTGTCAAATATGGGTAGATGTGTGGATATGAAGAAGCTTAAGTTATTTAAAATGAAAAGTCATGACTGTCTTGTATTTATGCAGAGATTAATACCAATTACTTTTCATGAAATATCTTCTCCTAAATATTTGGAAGGTCCTTACAGAACTTAGTTTGTTCTTCAGACGGCTAATCATAATCATGATCAAATTAGATGACATGGTGAGATTTGAGAATGATATACCTCCCATTCTTTGTAAGCTTGAAAGGATATTCTCACCGAATTTTTTTCACCAGATGGAGTATTTTCCAGTCCATTTGGCTTATTAAGCAAGGACAGTCGGGCTAGTGCAATACAAGTGGATGTATCCTTTTGAGAGGTAAATAAATATAAGTAGGTGTATTGTATTATTTCAAGAATCAATTTATATTATAATTTGATTTAATTGAACCCTGACATAATGGTTGTAGGTATCTTTGTAAGTTGAACTTGAATGTTAGAAACAAGACAAAAGTTGAAGGTTCAATTTACAATATATATTTAGTAGAAGAAGCATCATCTTTTTGTTTTTTTTATTCTGAGGATCATGTCAATACAAAGCATACAAATGATCCTTAGAATTAAAGGTATCAAATAGGCCGGATAGCTCGAGGCATGGCTCAATTCTGTCGTGCTTGGCCCGACATGGCATGGGAATGATCCGTGCCCATGCCCATGCAGGGCCTGTTTAGGGCATAGCTCATGTTGTGTCGTGCCTAGGTCAACTGGGCCATGTGATGGGCCAGGCACAACCTAGCACAATGGCCCATGGGCATGGTATCTTAGCATGAGCTGAGATATGCCTCAACCCATCTCCATGCCCCCCGACCTAAACCCAAGGCCCATCAGATTCGAAATTTTCATTAGGCCCAAACCTGACTCATAGTCTTTTTCCGCACTCCCAATACTTGAGTTCAAGGCCCGATCCCTCCACTCAATGGCTCCATTCTAGATGCCGAAACTTCTAGAATGGACCATTTGGATTGATTAGATGGTTGAACTGACCCAATGGTAATAAAAATTCAATCTAAGCCATTAGATTTCACCTTCAATGGCTATGAAATAAAATCTGATGACTCTAAGAATTATGCCCATTTATTAATTATAAAAAATTTTAAAAAATAATTTTTTTAAAAAAAATTCTTTTCTTAATCTATAAAATCTTCCCCCCTCATTCTAAGATTTATGTTTCCAAAACATAAATCTCTTGCTCTTCTCTCTCTCTCTCTCTCTCTCTAATTTTTTCTCTCTCGAGATTTTAGCATTTCACATTTTGGAACTTAGCTTTAGTGTGGATTGTGGTGTATGTGAGGTGTGGACATAAAAAAGCTAAAGTTTATGCATTATGGTTTACGAGTATTTTTTTTATTTATTAGTTTTTAAGTTTTAAAATTTAAATCTAAAAAAATCTTCTACTTATAAATCTTCTTTCTAGACTTGTCTCTCTCTCTCTCTCTCTTTTCTAAAAAATAAAAAAATAAAAAATAGTAATTTTAATAATGAAAATGAAATTAATTATAATTTAGATAACATAAATCCTACAGAAAGGTCTGAGGTTGCTGAAACTTTGGTTTCTGCAGTCACCTCGACCCAAACAAATAAAAAATAAAAAACTAGAAGAACTTCAGTAGGTTGGACTCACTTTAATATAATAAAACAAAAATATGTTAGGGGTGCCGAAGAAGAATCGACACAGTGCAAATATTATAAAAGAATATTAATATGTAAGAGTTCAATTGGATTGGGCACCTTAAGAGGCATGCCGAACAATGTACCAAAAAATATGGTGTATCAGATCCTTGGAAAATCCAAATTAGCAATGAGTTTTTTGAGGCTAGATCTAGTTCAGTCTTAAAGTTTATCCCCTTCATATACTGCAACGAGTTGGGGAGGGAAGGAATTTCCAAACTAATCACCATAATGGGTATTCCATTAGATTTTCAGAGAATCAAAGGGTAGTTAGTATCATATAGACATATTTTTAGTCTACATATCATAGGATTCTTAGGTCCACATCTAGGAATGACATACTAAAATATTATAAGTTAGAAAAACAAATAATAATTAATGAATTTAGGGAATATAGTGGAGTGGTGTCCGTGATATCCACTATCTGGACTAGTCATAATAATACATATTATGCATGCCTCACACTATGTAGATTCCAAAAGGACATTAAATAAAAAAATTTTAGGTTTCTCTGAGATTCTTCATCTTAATGGTGACCCGGTCATTTTTGAGTGCATTATGAAAATCTTTAGAGAATATAAAATTCAAAATAAAATTTTTAGTATCACATTCGATAATGCATCTAATAATGGAGTATCAATTAACATTATTATTAGGAGTATTAGAGATGGACCATTAGGAAAAATTTTCCATGTTATTTATATGTGTCACATCATTAACTTGAAAGTACAAGTGAGAATAAATGTGTGTGCCCCTGCTTTAGAAAACACATATAACTCACTAAAATATATTCGCATGTCTCACAGACAACATGAGTTTGGAAGTCTATGTTTGTCTACAAATCTTAAGAAGAAGAAATTCTAATCAGATGTGAGATACTATTAGAAGTACACATACATGATATTAGAGTCATGTGTTGGACACGAATACATGTTATCCGACTATGTCAATAGTAAGAGTGACGAACTTATTATTGACTACACTAACTAGGCTACAGGAATTTCATTTATAAAATTTTTGAAAAATTTTTATGACATGACAAACATGTGTTCGTCAGTTTATACTCTCATGACTTGCATTGCACTCAAGTGCATATGCAATATTAGTAGCATGTTTAGGAAGTATTAAGATGACCCGACACTTAGCGATATGGTTCTAGAGATGGAAACCAATTACTTAAAGTACTGGTCTACCATTCCATCTCTTTATTGTCTGGCTACCTGCATGGACCCTAGGGTTAAGGTGAGAAGGGTAAAAACATTTTGACACACATTTCCTCATGCATAAACTTGGAAGACCTACCTGAAGGGTTCATTCACAAAAATTTGACATACCTATTCACATACTACGATACTAGGTATGGTGGTAGTACTAGTGAAGCTCCGAGTATAGACATGGATATCATATTTAGAGATGATGAATTTTATATTCAGTTAACGAGGGGAAAATGATGGGGTGGAGCCTTGAATAGGAGCGAGCTATCTCGGTACTTAGATACCAATTACTGCTCAATCCTATCACATTCTGATACTAAGAATCTTGATATATTATAGTGTTAGAAATCATATGAGTTCACATTTTTCATGCTATCTAAGATGGCATAAGATCTACTGACTCCTCTGGTGTCGAGCATAGCATCGGAATCTTCGTTTTCTATTACAACAAATATTATTTCAAATAGAAGATCGAGATTACATTTATATATTATTGAGGCTTTAGCATGCATGAAAAATTTGGAGGATTTGAGCTAGGGCATCAAGGATTGTGCCGATCCTACAACAAAAGCAGAGGAGTTGATTACTGATGATGATCCGTGTGATATTGATTTTGAGAATGATATGATGGTTGATTACGTTGACGGTTGATGATTGAGAAACTGATGTCTAATATTTGATTTTGATTTCATCATTTACATAATTACATTGTATATGTGTTTGTTTATTTTTTTATTTGTGATATTACTCTGAGTTTGTGCCTTTGTGGATCAATGCTTTAAAATTAAAACTTGAATATTTTTTTTTGTGAATTTTCATTTGCATTGGTTTTTAATTTTTATTCATATTTAAGTTTTAATTTTTTATTAATTCATACACTTACATTGATACACATTTAGTTTTAAAATATAAGTTATTTATTATCATAAATAAACTTAATGATTTATTAAATTTAATAAAATAAAAATTTAAAATGTAATTACTTATTTATAGTTAATAATTAACATTAACTATTAACATTAATTAATAACAATTACTAAAAACAATAATAAATACCTTTAAGGTATTAAAAATATATAAACATTAACTATTATGAATAAAAAAATTTAAATATATTAAAAATTAAAAATCAGCCCATATGGGCCTAACCTAGCATAGTTTCATCACCTGCTAGGCTGACAGGCCATGCCTGGCCTGGCCTGATGAAATCATGTCAGGCCAGGCATGGCCCGATAGTATGGTTGGGACACCTATAACGGGGTCTACTCAGCCCGGCCTAGCCTAGTTGACACCTCTACTCAGAATGATGATGGTCATGTGTTGGTAGAAAATTAATCTAAGGACAAACTATCTATCTTCAAGTACCCTAGAAGAGTATTTGAAATAGCAAAGAAAAGTTATATGACATATGAAGAGTATAAAGCCACCCAAAGCTACGTTTTACTTAATTATGAAAAGGTTGCCCCATATATTGAGTATGTATACTCAAAAATGGTTGCAGGTTTAATCATAAGATAATTTTGTCATGAATATGAATAATTAAAAATTGATATCTATTATTGTCCCTCCATTTATATTTGTGCAGTATTTATGTTGAGCAGTTAAAACATAGACAACCAATCATTCCCAGCCATGAGATCAATTCTATGTTAGAAACTGAATTTGCGAATTGGTTCAAGAACTATGTGAGAATTATTAAGCCTTACTTTTTTGAATAATTTGATTTATTAGTATCTTACATTTTTTAATATAATTTGTTGAATTTATGCAACAGACAAATGATTTTTTAAATGGAGATTCCAACACATTCACACAAAATCTAAGTAAATGTCCATTTAGAGATGTGACAACCTATCTAGGATATTTTGTCATTGGATATAAATTTCACATAATAGGGCACAATTTTTCTAAAGTAACTATGAATAGTGGTGTATGTATTAATAGCTCAAGTTATAGTGCAAATGAGAGTGATTATTATGGTCAACTAGTAATAGTTGTTGAGTTGGAGTATCCTAGACTCAAAAATAATAAGATTATATTATTAAAATGTGAGTGGTTTAATCCTACACGAAATATGAGTACAAAGATTTATTCAGATTATAAGGTAGTGGATGTTAACCATAAATGCAGATTTAATAAATTTGAGCCATTTATTATGGCAGTTAACGTCACTCAGGTATATTATTGTACATATCCAAGTATATCTTGTGATAAGAATGACTGGTGAGCCATTTGCAAAATCAAAGCTCAATCAAATATTAAAGTACCAACATCTCAACAAAGAAGGCCAAACTTAGCTATTGCATCAGCATTTCAAGAAGATGACATAAATAATATTGAGCCTATGCATGTAGATGAAGATCAAGGAAATTTATGTAACTCAAATGGTGGCCTAATAGAAATTGAAGATGATCATGTTCTATCTGAAGATGAGTTGGAACTTCTATCAGAATCAGAAAAATTATCAGAAGATACATTAAAGGATGATAGTGATACTAATAATTAAACTTTTATAATTGTATTATAATATTATAGTTTAAAAGACTTTCTATATTTTGTTTCAATCCATTAGTGTTTGTAATTCTTAAATGCATGGTTGTTCATCATACAATACCAATTTTTGTTTTAATGTATCTCTATCATATGTTCTATGTATTTACTTTTATGCGTGGGTGTGGTGGAGGTGGATATGGACACAGACATGGATGAAATTCATCTAGTATTTTACATCCTATTGTATAGTTAGTACCATCACATAGCCATCCTATCCAGACATCACCATCACCATCATTGAAACATGCACCATCACCTTTATCAAATATAAGGCTACCACCCATTGTTCCTCCTCCACACACTTCTTTTCCATCACTATCATCTACACCACATTCTACACAATTAGATGTTGTTCCCTCGTTTATAGCACCTTCTACATCATCAAACATTGTTGCTTCCTCTACAAATAGTGGTAAGTTAGTAATAGAGATTGTGGATGAGAGATATAAGATGTATGTACATATTACTTTAATAAAAAAAATGATGTCCCTATTAGTGGTTTTGTTTTTGTTTATAGTTATGAATTGTTTTTTTTCAATGTTTTATGTTTATTTTTATAGTTTCATTTCATCTCACAAGTGTTCGACTATTATTACAATGTCTTTAAAGAAAATGGTTTTCCAAAGTATTATTGTGGAAGAAAGTTTCTGAATCGACAAAAAAGATTAACTTTGATGACTTTTAGGTATAAACAAAAGCATTGCAAAATAATTATTTAATTAGTTCAATTATTAAGTTGGTTACTATTCAAGCATAAAAGAATGATATTCTAGTTATTAATATAGTTTTTTATGTAATTTATATATATATAATTAGTGTTCATGGGCACCCCAATTTAATGGACAGATAAAGTCATTGTGAAAGAGCAAAGCTGCCGAATGGTACTCAAACTTTATCAATAAATTGAAGAATATAAAGATCAGCCTGATTTTATACATGAGGATGAGTAGCCAGAGTGGCTTAAGTACTAGGAAGAGCTAGAAGTGAAAAAAAAATTAGAAATAGCCTGCAAAAACTGATGGACCGAAGTTGTTGGACTAGGTACAAGCATGTCTCACCACACATGATGGTCAAAGTCGAGCATTGAGCACACTCAAAATTTGTTAACATTTATAACTTAAAAACATTTAAATAGTAAGCAATTGGCCTAATAGTCCATATAATTCAAACCTTTGCATGGTTTTACAATTTTAGCTAAAGTTTTGTAAAATAAGTTATTTTTTTAATTAATAAATTCATACTTTAGGCTGGAAAATTGTGTCGAGATTCTAATTTTTATGAGATTTTCAGAAAGATGCATGTGAAAAAAGAGGATGACCAATTTCTTGATAATAAGTCTCAGATGATTTCTATAAGTATCTCTTATATTAATAAACATAATCGACTACTCCGGTAAATTTTGTAAGTTAAGTGTGAAATAAAAAATAATAGATTTAATTTATTTATATCTAGCATAGTAATTTATTTTTTGATTTATCACAGGACCTCATGAAGGAATGTGCGATAGTTGCTTCTAATCTAGTTGAGGGTTCTATGGATTCTCAACCATGACTATGATCCTATATATTTAGATACCATAAAAGGTCAGAAGAAACAGCGAGTGTATGACATCGGCTCGAAAGGAGTGGCTTTTTGTTCTAGTAGTCGTGCTTCTAGTTCCTCTGCCACGATAGTGCTGGATGGGGCGGTTGAGCATCAAGTAATCGAAATAAATAAACATTTTGTATTTATGGAGACAGAAATGAAAGAGAACGATCAACATATTACTCTTTTGAATGAAGAAATGCAATAAATGAAAAAAGTGAATGATGAGATGAAAGAAAAGAAGAATTCAATGCATGAGCAGATACCTATATTGAGTCATAGTTAACAGCCTTGATGTGATAGATAGCATACCGAGTTCCATCAGAGTACCCACATAGGAGAGCCTAGCACAAATCCACTAGCTAATGATGAGGATAATGATTTAATTTTAGATGATTATATACCTATGTATTGTTTTTGTTTTAACTATTGAACTATTATGTCAAATTAATTTCTGAACTACTTTGACTAACTGTTAATTATAAAAAATGATTTTTAGCATATGTTTTTATTCATTATTAATATAAAAATTTAAAATTATGTAATCTAATTTTTTGAAAAAAAAAATAATACTGTGAAAATAGCTATGGAATGAAGATAGTTAGAGAATTTTCCTCGCTAATTTAGCTAGAAAATTTTCTATATATATAAAGTCAAAATATTACTTACTTCTCTTAATTACAATCAAAATTTACAAGGAAAAATATATAATTAGCTAGGGAATTTTTGTTGTTCAAAAATTTGCGATAAAAATATTTTTTATTGTTAATTTTTGTGACGAGCACTTTAGCTTGGGATAATTTCTATCATAAATCCATCACTATTCTAGTTTAGTGATGAATTTTCTTATAATAGCTAGAAAATTTTTACTAGCTTTTTGGGTTTTTTGTAGTGATGGTAAACAGTGATAGATGCAATGATGAGATTTGAACTAAAGAAAGTGACATCTCTTCTACTCTTATCCCATGTGATAAACTTATGCATGGAAATTCTAAATTTATATAAGTTTAATGATGCCATTATGATACTCACAATGTTGAGAGGACAAATGAATTTATAACCATTTCATTGTGTATATTTTAGAAGAATTGACCTTAAGATGATGTGAGAGTTATGCAGAATATCTACCCTAGTAGTTTTATCATAGTATATGAGTCATGCATTGGATATGGTGGATAATGATTGGTAAGTCATGGACACATGCAAGTAGACGTCTTTTATAAGATGATGATAGTCTTGTGATTCACTTCTCTTGTATGATTAGAATAAGTAAAATTAGTAGGAAGATATATGTTAATTGAAATAAGAATAAAACTCAAAAAACCAAAAGCATAAATACAACTATTACCATATAATTTAATCTCTTTTATACTTTAGAGGCTATAGAATAAAAATATATATTCAAAGTAGTCATCAAAAATAGTTAACATATTACCTAAAATGAGTAAATATGTTGATTTCTTATGAATGAAATAATTATGATTTCAGTGATAAAGATACTGAAGACCCAACTATGATGGGGCCATCTTTGGCCGTGATAATCCAAATTTGATAACTACCTTGTATGAAAAGAGGGAATTGAGTCAATTCGACATCAATCTATCATTCATATAATAATCAAACTTAATTTTCCCCCAATAATATAGAAATATCATCATACACAAAAAGTAGTCCAACCCTAGTGCCTAAGTATTTATATGAGACCCAAGTTTAGTTATTAAACACGAGTAGTAGTTAATTTAATATTTTATTAGTAACACTACTTATAAAATTTCTATTAGATTGATATCTAGACTTATGTTCTCTTTACTATTTTTATGACCCATACTTGTGGATTGTCATTGGATGAAATCAATCACCTAATGAGTTTTGAGATTACATCATAAATGATAAGTTCTTAGTACTATAAAAAGTCACAATAAGTTGTTGATACTATTCTTGAAGATTATTCTAGTTTGATTGGTCAACTTGTGTTGACATACCTTTCTTCACAAAATGATAGTTTAGTTTCTTGTTGGCTTGCTAATTTTTGCTTAGCATTTAGTTTACAATTGTGTTTGTGTTGTTTTTTTTAGCCACCACATTTGAAAGAACTAAATATCTAGGAGTGTGTTAATATCTCTGAACCTAGAAATTAATTGAATAATAATAAAAATTTTAAGAGAGAGATAGAAAACATGGGCAATAATGGGAGTAACAAAAATAACCAAGGGGTGTAGAAAAAATTGTCCAATGGCTTAATCATCACCATACCTTAGAAGATCATTAGTAACTAATATTAATGGACAGTTACTCTAGGATTTAGTTGTAAACAATACAAATAAACTATTTTGAATTATAGCATAGTCTCATAACCATTGTACAACATCCATATCATGGACAATTGTCAAAACCCCCGAATAGTCAAGTTGCAATATTTTAGGAGTTGTGCAACACAATAAAGATGAATTAAGTTAGCCCAAAAATGATAAAGTTAAGATTTTTCATATTTTCTTTGAGATATAAGGCCAAGAGCAAGTTATTATAGTGCTTATCTATAAAATCAATTGAGAGTTAGGATGAACTAATGCAAGTTTTTCTAATTAAGTTCTTCCTACCTCAAATTGCCTTTAAACTAAGAAGAGAGATAAGCTAATTCTGATAATAGGAGTAGAAAATATTATATGATGCTTAGGACCAATTCAAAGATCTACTAAGGAGGTACCCACAATATGGATTTAAATTATGTTTCCAAGCTCATACTTTTTATAATGGTTTGAACTATATGAAAAGGTACATAATTAATATTGCCTCATTTGGTTATATCATGAAGAAATTATCCAAGGAAGCTCATCTCCTATTCGAAGAGATAATAAAGAATAACTAACAAACTCTAAATAAAAGAGTATTTCAAATAAAATAATATAGTGTTGGAGTTGGATAGATTGATAGTGATGAAGGCTAAACTTGATGCATTGTTCAATAACTTAGAAGATCAAAATGACAAAAGGATTTGTGGGGGACAAATGGCTATTTTGCAATAACAAGCATGACAAATTTTGACTCATTTTATCAAGTGGAGAAAACTTATATTCTATATGATAGAGAGTACATATTCCAACCCAACAATAATGCTCCAACTTAAAATCATTCGAATGTAAGAAATCATAAAACTCTATCATATGGAAGTCATGAGAATGTGCAGCAAAAAGTGGGATAATTTCAAAATAATTTTGAAAGTATATCAATAGGATACCAAATTTAACAGCTTTGAGTTCCACTTGAAGGGAGCAAAAAAGTTATTATGAAAGGATAATATTACTATGCTACTCACAGAGACAAAGAAGAGGAATGATACATAAGAAAATCAGATGGAATGATGGAAATAAGGCTTGATCACATAAATATGATGACAAAGTCTTGAAAATTAACTTGGGCAACTATAAATGTTGATGAAGGAGATGAGCATAATGGATTACGAGGTAATACTATGTTTAATCCAAAAATATACATATTCAATATACTTAGAAATCGAAAAGAATTAGAAGAAAAGAAAATAGTTGAGAACTAAAAAAGCGATGATATAGTAAAGAAAAAAGTTATGACTCATAATGTCATGACTTTTTCCAAAGTTGCATTGCACTATAATATCTGATGCCATGACATTTCTAAAAGTCACGACACTACTAGAACTTATTGTCCAATTCATACCACCAGCTATCACACATAAAGAAGTGGATTTTGAGGAGGAGATATAGAGGAACTAAAGTAAAGAATATAAGGAAACAGCTAGAAAACAACTATTCAAATGGAAAATACACTCTCCAAACTAATCTTCCTTTCTCATAGTGGTTTAGAAAGGAAAAGCTAATTGAGTAATTCAATGATTCCTTAATATCTTCAAAAAATTAGATGTTGACATTCTCTTTGTTGAAGCCTTATCTTAGATGCCTTACTATGTGAAGTTTATGAAAAAGGTCATCAATAGTAAGAGAAAACTAAAGATATATAGAAATATGAATACGATTGAGAAGTATAGCATAATCATCTAACATGAACTCTTAAGGAAGCTCAAAGATCTAGAAAGTTTCACAATTCTATTTATTATTGGGGATCACACTTTCTAGAAGGAAATATATAACTTTGGATCAATTGTTAACTTGATTCAATTGTTCATAGTGTAGAGGTTGGAATCTTGGTGAGATAACTCCAACTTATCTCTTACTATAGATGGCATACATATCTATCAAGTTTCTCAGGGGGAATATTCAAAGATATGTTTGTTAAGGTGTATAAGTTTATTTTCTCTATTGATTTTATTATGTTAGATATGGAGGAAGACTAGTATGCCTCATTGATCTTGGGAAAACCATTCTTAGTGACTGAACATGCTTTGATTGATGTCAAGGAAGTAGATTTCTTACTTTGATGGGAGAAGATCAACTGAAATTCAATTTTTACAAAAGGCAATAGATTCTAGATGATGATAAAGAAAATTATTGGAGAATATATAGCCTCCAATGCACAATCAAAAGATAAAATATGGAGTTTAGATTGAAGGACTTCCTAGATAATTATTGGCCTGAAGAAGATGCATAGGTTGATAAACTAAAGAAAGTTCTAGGTGTAAAAATTGTTATAGTTTACTTGAAGATGTGAAAGAAGAGTTTGAAATGATGAAATTCCTAATATTATAACATGTTGGAATTGTAAAAAAAAACTTTCTAGACTATAAAAAAAATACCAGAGGAGAAAAGTCCACTATTAATTGTTGATGTAGATTGAGAGAAAGATGAAGAAAAGACACTTATCATGGAACATCAGAAGGAAGAAGAGGCAAGAGTTGATGTTCAAGAAAAAGTCATGACTTTACAAGTGGGATTGTGGAAGGAATGAGTCACATTAGAAAAAGAAGCCATGACTTTGAGGAAACAAAAATTAAAAGAAGAAGACATTATACATTAGTGAAGAGGAGTATTATACAATACTCAAAATACCAAATAAATTATATATTTTGAAAAGTAAAATTAGGAGTGTTTGCACGCATATTGGTATGTATTGTCAAAATTTCACTAAATTCCTATCTTGAGAAAATTTAATGAATGTTAGTAAAATCTAAGTGAATTTTGGTGAAATTGATAGACATTGTGGAGAAAAGGCTTGTAGGAGAGAGAATGGATAAAGAGTGATAATAATTCTCTTATAAAAAATTATGTACACCTTTCATAGTAGCCTTAAGTAGTTGTGGCATCCTTTCATGGCTATAACTCTATCAAAATAGTCATGGTATTATTTGTATACCATGACTCTACTACCGAGTTGATATAATTATTTTATTGTCCAACACAATCTTTATGGTCATGATATTTTTTAGAGTCATGATCATACTAGCTCTAAACTACTTAATCACCACATCATTATTTTTCATATTATCATAACCAAATATATCAATCATACAAGTAGTCACATCATATTTTACAGCAAAAAATATTCAAGATTGAGCCAAAATATCAAAAGATATGGGATGTGGTAGCATTTTTTTTATTAGTCATTTTCATTCCAAAAAGAAATTACTTAGTCATGTCCAATTCTAGTGCCACAGCATTTAGTTTAATGAGCCAAAACAAAAATCATGACTAATTCTTAGCACCATAACTTTATATTATTGGGAAAAATTACTTAGTCATAATAATCTCAATCCTATCATATTTTGCTTAAAAAGCAAAGAAAAAAAAATCTATGACCAATACTAGCATTGCTACTTTGTATTACAAAGAGTTAAACATCAATTTTGGATATTCCTAGTGCCACTATTTTTTCTCCAGAAGAAATTCAAAGAGATGACAAAGTCATGACCTCAATTTTGTAGCATGACTTATAACCTAAAATATTATATGGATCTCTAAAATATAAAGCTACACTTAATAATTAAAGAAAAGTGAGGAGAAAGGAAATGATGCACAAAGCCCTAGTAAAATACATAATCAACCCTAATTAAAAGAAATATAAGGTGAATAATATGTAAAATTGATTGGAACTAAAATTTTATACATAGAAATTAGTTTGAGCATTCATTGAGAATCCTAGAATCCACAAGATGTCTTCCAATACATATCATAAGATTTTACTCCTAATAGACTGCTAAATTTAATTTTAAGATTGATAATATATTTGTTTTATGATGAATATTTGAATTTATAATTTTTTATTTGTGTTAAAAATAGGTTTAAATATTGGTAATGTCTTTGATGCCTTAGGATTGATGTTTTCACAAATAAGTCATGAACATTATCTAAAGTTATTAAATAATTAGAGGTTGAAGAATATAAGCACATACTCAAAATAGTTATTAAGGATAATTGACATATTACCTAAAAGGAATAGATATGTTAATAACTTTTATATGGAATGATGTGTTATTTTATTGTTAAAATGTTGATGGGACTACTACAAGGGAACTGTGTATAAACTCAAATAAAATTGAATTCAATGAAAAAATATTTTCTAGATTCTCATCTGATAAAATAGATCTATGATAGTTAGAGACGTATTGTTAAGGAGTGGCTTAAACTTAGGATTGATTCATGGTAGTGATTCTTGAGGACATGGTATCACTTTCTTGGAGTTACGACATGTCAAAAATGTCATAACATATATTGCAAGTTGAGACATGACTCAAATGTCATGAGTTTCTCTAAAAGTCATGACTTTCTTTCAAAGTATTGTGACTTTGTTTTAAAGACATGGATTTTCTTCTTGAATTCAATGGCTTTTTCAAAGTTGTGGCTTTGTTTTTTTTTGAAGGCCGTAACTTTCTTTCCACTGCTATGACTTTTCCTCTTAGCTTTGGTGACTTTTTTGAAGTTCTAATCTTTCACCTAGTTGTAATATTCCGAATATTGCAACTTTTCCTAAAGTCATGGCGCCCAAATTAAGTGGAATTAGGGTTACTATGAATAGTGAGGTGACAAGATAAAAGTGGAATGAAAAACCATTCCAAAAATCTTAAACAGAATCCTAGGAAAAATAGAGAAGAAGAGTTTTCTAAAAGCTTTCCTATTAGATCTGTGAAGATCTGTTGATTAGATTTAATTGATCTAAGAATCAAAGTTCATCAATTCAAAAAGATCTTGAAGTGGATGCCAAAATAAAAAAAAATTATTGAAGTATGGAAAGAACATAATTTAAAAAATTGAGTTTCAGAGAAAATATAGAGGGTTCATGAACTCTCATTCGACTATTGAAGTAGGATTTCTTCCTACTTGGTTTAATTCCAACCATAAGGAGTTGTGTTGAGTGATTATTCTTTTTTTCTTCTTTGGGTATTTTATTTACTTTTTGAAAATGTTTTTGGAAATTTAATTGTTATGAATAATGAATTGGATGAAAAATGATGTGTGATTATTAAAAAAATTTCTGTAGAAATTTCTCTAATAACTTGAAATTAAATTTGGACATAAAGTGGCCTATGGACTTCCAAATTGGATGTAACAAATTGGATGCAAAAAATAATTAAATTCTATAAAACTATTTAAAAGACACTGAGAACCGAATTGTATTCAAATGTCCTTGAAATTGAGATTTAATTAAAAGGGAGAAATTTGTCTCCATAACAAAATTTGTTTTATGATTTGGGTTTTAAGTTGAGTTATGGTGATCCAAATGAGATTATTTAAAGTCCTAAGTAAAGTAGACTTATAGTAACAATATATTTAAAATAATATTTTCGAAACATGTTAATTACAAGGATAAAATTATGATTGAAGTAGACTTGG
The DNA here is from genome assembly GCA_029783825.1 of Sapria himalayana. Lineage (NCBI taxonomy): Eukaryota > Viridiplantae > Streptophyta > Magnoliopsida > Malpighiales > Rafflesiaceae > Sapria > Sapria himalayana. The sequence continues at coordinate 2,471,488 of JAREIK010002121.1, forward strand.
GGACTTCCTAATTTTTCAAGGTACACAGTATGAGTGATTGTGGTCATATTTATTGGCTTGTGATATTTATTGAGATTTAATAGGAGTTGAAAATTATATGCTTGTGTCATGGTTACTCAAGATAGATAGTATAGTGCATGATATGATCGTGGTTATGATTTCTTTTCATATGTGGCATTACATTGATATGAATTGACACATTGTATTACATATACATAGCAACATCACATTTACATGGGTAAGTGTATGATCATGGATGTGTGAGTTTGGTAACATTGGATAAAGACATATAGAGCTTCCTAATATTGTATAACATTAAAAAAAGGATATATGTGGGTGTAATAAAAAGCAAGGCTATATATTTGTTATGACTTTGTTACTCCACCTAATTTAATTGGTTACTTGATGCTCCAAAAGCTCATTAATAATAGTATATTGTCAACTTAGCTCTTCAAGTTCATAAGTCATGTAAGTAGTACAATAGATATTAATCAAGATATCAATCCCATATAAAATGTATCGGCAATTTAGTTATTCAACAATAAGGTAACCCATTTATAGTAATATGGACACTTAGATTGTTAAACAATCTTAGATCCATGGTTAATTTATTTAATCTAGATGATGCCGTTAGGTCATTCAATATATATTATGATAGATACAAAATAAATTTTGGGGTATTGTGCAATAACCCCTTGCCTTTTTGGCATACATGATAGTTTTATAGCATTAAATATTTCCCAATGGTAATATTTTCATAGTTGTCTCCTAGATACATCATCACCAAGACAACAAATCAACTTTGCATGAGAGTCATTCACAATCTCATATCCTTAGGTAACTTCATCAACTATCCTTGATGGTTACTTCATATACATATTCTTATTCTTTGGCCTCCATTGTCATAAATACTAATGATTGACATTTTTGTAATTATTTGTATTTTTGGCATCATAAAATCCATACTCACATAATTAACATATACTTCTCTTAGGCAACACTAATAGGACCAATATGAGTATAAGTAGCTCATAAGGGCTATCACCACCTTGTGAGTCATAACATACTCATGTATTTCTCAAGAATTACTTCTCACTATCTTTATCATGATGATATTACTCCTATACTAAAGGTGAACCCCATGGAAGAACATTTTATATAATATCCATCTCAATCTAGAACTAGTTCCTTTAAGATATATACAATAGATTGAAGATTTTGAGTGTAGAAGCATTCATACTTTCAACTTTATAAACACCATATTTATGATGATTAATATACCTAAATTTTATGGTTCAACATATAGATTTATCTCATGTATTGAAATTAAAAGGGCTATCACTTCCTTCCAATCATATGCATGAGTGAGCCACATAGTTTACCTATCACCATTCATTTTAAAAATCTAGCACAAATCCACCAATAGTCAAGACTCAAATTTAAGTTATATTTAATCATTATCTATTAGTAATCATACATAAAATAATTTAAACATTTAATATATTAATAATTCAAATAAATTATATCACATTATTTAAATTACACAAACCTTAAATCATGATAGTTTGCCATAAATTCTCAAATATATCCTTAGAGGATAAATGTTTCAGAGCCATGACCCCTAACTCTTGGGATTGACATAAATTATGCATCACTTCCTTGCTTGTGTAATCCCTAGATAGTATGAAATTCACCTCTATGGTTTGTAATTTCTATTACTTTGTTTATTGCATGAGGGAAAGGGAAAGGAAATGAGAGTCTTCTGAAAAATTCTACATCTTTTACGAGCAGCTTTGCAATACTCTAAGTGGAAAGTCATGACTTTCAAAAAAAATTCACAAATATCTAACATACCTCCTTGTGTGGCTAGGTAATTGCGTAATGCTCAATATAGGGTTCCTCTTCTTATAATCTTCTACATCTTCTATCCATAGCTTCTATGTCAGCTTTAGTGAAGGATGATCCTTTTTCCCAAATATCAACTACTTCTCTCTCTTCGAGAATTATTTTCTTTTCTTTTCTATCTCCTTCAAGCCCCTTGTTAATGCCTGACAATATTAGGGGGACACCCTTGGACACAACTCATTTCTTTCATCATATATTGGGACTCTATTGGTTTGACATAATAAAGTAATTAAGGAAATAAAAATTATTAGGCCATAAAATTCACCCACTTGATAATTATGAATTGGTTTCTCAAGTATTTTTTCCAAATCAGATCTATATCAAGTCAAAAGGGTGCAAACCATATTTTCTCTATCTCATGTGATGAATGAGACATGGAATGTCGGTAACAAAAATAATAAAATAAAATTTAACCAATCTTTAATCATCTCCATGAGTTCTCCATGCATCAAAAATTTATATGTACTTTTCAAAAGTCACTCTCAATCTTTTCATTCCATCCATTAACAAATTCAAAATTACTTTAAAATTAGATCACATTTTTAGGGATTTGAAGATTTTGCTATCTTTATCCCCTAATAATCAAAGTTATTCATTATAAATCTCTTTATCAAAATTTACCTTAACCCTCTCATGTAGCATCTCTTTTCTCCATGATCCTTGAGATTTACATAGAATTCTCATACAACCGATGCATTTCCATTTTCTCTATGGGTCCTAGAAAGGAGAGATATACTCCATGAAATCTCACTCTTTTATAAAGTTTTTCATAGAGAGTATTGAATTCATCCATAATTTGCTTGTTTATGACAGCAAATTTAAAACGAGTGCCATAACTCTAAGAAATTTCAACATCACTTAATTATGGTTGCTTGCCTTTCTTCTTCATGCTCATCTTTATAGTGCCACCTTTTCCTCTTATATTGATTACAACCATTCATCTATGGTTTTGTTGAAGTATTGGGGTATTGAGGCTTGGAATTTGTTGTGTTGGAGCTTGGAATCATAAGGAAAAAACATTTTGGGAGTTGGGGTTTTTTCCTTGCATAGTTCTAATTAAATAGCTTTGCAAGGTGGAAGCATTCCATATTTTTTTTAAAGTCAAGATGTTGATTAATGTCTATGGTTTTGAGTAACTTAAAAGTCACAATATTGGATGATGAATGTGGCTTTGAGTATGATTTGGTCATAATTATAGCTATGTTTGAATTTGCAATTCATTTGTATGGAAGGTTTTATTTTGCATCTTTTCATATGTGGTGAGTACACAATAAACAACAAACGACACTAATTTATCAAACAAAAAAAAGAAAATATCTTGGGTTGCCTCCCAACCAAGGCTATATTTAATGTCTATAGCTATATTTTTACAAAAGCCTTCTCTTCATCTATAACTTCTATAGTTCATGCCAACTTTTCTATTTAGTTTCCTACTTTCTTTCTCCTTGTACTTTATATGTTGGCCAACAACTATATGCAAGATTATCTCAATAGTAGTTTCCATAATTTTTTGGTGTCAAGTGCATAAATTTACCTTCTTTTTTTCGTTTTTGTCATTTAATTTTGATGTAGAGGTGTCAAACAGGCCGGGCTGGCTCGACTCGGCGTGAGGCATGACACGGTTCAGCCATGCCTAGGCCTGCACTGCATGCTATAGTAGTGTGCTTGGGCCCATACTGGGCACACCCTTAGCACCAGTCATGCCATGCCAGGCAAAGGGATCGGTCCGTTGTGTCATGCCAGGCACGGTATGAGTGCCTGGCACATCGGCACGACATGCGTGACCACACATCGAGCATGGTCATGACAAACCGATGCCCAAGGGGTAGGCTCTCTGAGCCCCAAAAGGGCAAAGATGTGCAGCGGTGCAGCGGCACACTGCCAAAACCCTATTTTTTTAAATTAGGGTTTTAGCCCGACCCAAACTGGGCCGAACCAGGCCGAATCCGGTGGATTTTGTTCCATGGGCCCATGTTGGGCCTGACCTTCATAGAACCGTGCCGAGCCAGGCACGACATAGTATAGTAATTATGTCATGCCTGGCCCAGCATGGTAGCCCGGTTGGGCAACCTAAAACCATGTCAGGCAGGCCTGATCCAGCCCATTTGACATTTATATTTTGATATATCATAGCTCCTTCAACTTCTTTAACCTCCTTCTCAATAATGACTAGAATCATATTAGCCATCTAAAATTGTGATGTAGCACTTTCTTTATGCATGCCCAAATTAGTGTCTTCAAGTTTCCTCTTTCATCATCTCAAATGCTCTTCTTTCACTTCTTTGCTCTCGTTGCATCTTCAAGCAATTTAGTGATTATATCATTAAATGAAGAATCAGAGATTGAATTAGAATTATCAATTATAATCTCTTTGTGACTCCCAAATCTCTAATATACATTGCTTACCATGTTCTAATAATAAAAATGATTTAGGTTGCCATTGTACATGAGATAGAATTTACTACTTGATGAAAAATATGCTTCAACGTATTGATACATTGGGTCTTTTTAATTTTCTCTCTTTCTGGGTCCCATTCTGTTATCTCAATCCTAGAGTATTGCTCAATTGATTGGTGGCTAAAAAATAAAAAATAAAAAATAAAAAAAAAATAAAGAAAATAATATTAACAAAAAACCCAAACAAATAATACAAATTAAGAAATACAAATCATGATGTAAAAGTAAGATATTAATATCCAAACTACTAAAAATTGAACTATCATTTCGCAAAAATAGTCATGTTAACTAAAGTTAACTAACTAAAAAAACTAAAGTTAACTAACTAAAAAAAACTAAAGTTAACTAACTAAACTAAATAATCATGAAAATAGTTCTAAAAACTTATTGTAACACGATACCTAAGATTTAAGATTAAGTAAAATTCCAAAGCCTTACTAAGCAAGGGTCTTTCATCTAATTAGTCCCACAAGTATACGATTCATACAAATATGAAAGTAGACCTTCCATTTTGATATCAATCTCATAAAAATTATGTAGGTAGTTTGATCAACTAATAATCAGTCAATTGTAACTCTAGTTAAGAGGATAAGATTGAGTTTTAGGCAAGATTGTTAATTAAATGCCCTTGTACCCTATTAGTATACAAGGTGATTATCAACTATTATGCCCTCTCCAATGATGGTCTCCTTGTAACTATCATCTTGGTACTTTTTCATTTAAATAACAAGTAATCTCTACTTGATTGTCATCCATAAGTTCATACCTTTTAAATAACTTTCAACTATCATTGATAGTTACTTTATTTATATATTTTTATTGTTTGCCCCCACAAATCATATAGACATAAACTAATGTGATGGTAAAAATATTTGCACTTTCTACTTCATGAGCACCTTATTCGCATAATTAATATATATTTTCGTTTGAATCTCACTAGTAATAGTCATATAAAAAAAAGTAACTCATAGGACTATCACCACCTTATGTGTCACCTCCACTATTAGGTATCTCATATCCTACATGTTACCATTTATTACAATGACATATGACTCATACACTAAAAGTGAAATCCTTAGAAAAATATTCAATAAAATACTCATATTGATTGAGGTTAAGTTTTTATAACATATACATAATGGATTAGTTTATATAAGTATTTGTGCTTTTAGCTTCATAAGTACAATACTATATTTTTGCCTTATCTCAATGTTACATTTTTATGTATAGGTTTATCTCATGTATCACGTTCTAAAGATATATCACTTATTTCCAGCCATTATATGTGAGTGTACTTCATTATTTATATATCACCTTCTACCATGATAGCATGCACAAACCCCTTTAGAATAAAACTCTATTTTCAATTCTACATAATTGTCACATCTATCAATATCTAAACCATAATAGCATCTAAACATAAATTTCATTTTAAAAAAACTCTTCACAAATAAAAAAATATAATCATTCTAGACTTTAATTTAACATGATATTAGAGAGAAATTCATATGAGATAATTGATGGAATATCTCATGAAATTTTTGGATCGAAGGGCATCCCTCAAGAGTGTCTAGAAATCAAATTCTAAATTCAAAATACTTTATTGTGCGCCTCTGATTTTTCTCATAGGGTATATTAAAATTTATGCCCAACTTATAGGATTTATACTTGTGCCTTGTATCGACCCTTTTCTCATGAATCTCCCCTGAGGTTGGATAAAATTTAGCTCCAAAAACTCTAGCTTTTGTTTCTTTCTGTTGGGGTAGCTGGTAAAATATCCAATCTGGAACATAAATGTAGTAGAATTTATATTTTTATTTCTTAACCCACCAAGGATCACATGCATTTCATAAAAACACAAAGGAAGGGGAAATGAAACTTACCTCTTGTAGATTGATTCGTCAAGCATTCAAAGTGTGCGTCTTGGTTTATTCAGATCTTCAAAGGTTTTCTGAAATTATAACCACCCTATACAAGTATCCACGCATGAACAAATAATGAATGATCTTGTTGAATGCTAGTTTAGATTCATCTTCTCAAAACGAATGGATTTCTTTTTGTTTTATAAAAGATGCCTACATGCATTAAATATGTCTCACACATATATATACAAGTTAGCTAGGGGTTTAGTCATAAATGAATTTAATTATATATTTAAAACTTTTTTAAATAATAACAACTACAATTCAAATCCTTAAAACCCCTTTTTAAATGAATTTATTCATTAAAACTCATTTGCAATGTAACAAATTAATTATTTATTTAAATCACGAATTTAAACATTCTCAAAATTAAATTCAAATTTAAATAAAAACAATTAATTATTTGTGATTTAAAATAATCTCATCATTTTAAATTACTGCATAGAGGGAAAAACTATAACCATTATTATTCGTTCTTAATGTGTGACATTGCAGGTTCAATTAACATTGGTAGTGGGCCTAAATCACATTTTGATCCTACAAGTCATAAGTGGCCTCTAGCAAGACATTATGACTACCCAAATTTTAATGAAATTTGATCATGATATGAGACAACCTTAATATAGCTAATGTATAATTCTTTTGTCTCATAAAATCTTGATAGAATATAAGGCATTAAAAAGTCAACTTATATCATTCTATCTTTGATTACTCGAAACCCAATTAGATTGATTAAATAAATGATATTGATCTCCATTAATTCATTTAAGCACAGTCATGTATTTCAGAGTCTCAGTTATCAAGGGGACTCAGAGATATCTTTCTTATAATAAGAGGGATAAATTCTATCTTAATCGCTTATATCTGACCACATAATTTTTATTATGTTCAAGTATAACCTTTTTAGTTATTATATTAAAAACAATATTTGATTATATCAAAGTATAATACTCTTTATGTTGAGAACTATAGCAATCGCAGGTCAAATGATTTAATAAAATAACTATAAGAGATTAACTTATGACTTTGATCCATGTATTTATCTCAAGATGGGTATATCCAATATTTGTTCTCAACAAATAGATAAATATTTGATTTGTATCTCATACACATATTCATCCCAATAATATCAATCAAACTCTATACTAATCTTAATTCATTGTTATTCCCATAATAAAAACCAATTATGGATATTTAGAATAATAAAAATATTATTAAAGGATATTATATATAATAAGCATGCAAATAATAATAATAATTAATTCTCACAAATAGTCAGAATACCATGTCCATATGATAGGCCTAGAGCACTATTACTAACAATCTCCCACTTGTGTTAGGCTGATACATTAATGTATCTAATACTTATGAACCTAGAATGACAACCATACTTTGTTTGCGGTTGAGGCTTTGTCAATGGATCAACAACATTATCATCTATTAGAACTTTGCATATCTTAACATCACATCTCTTAATGATTTCTCGAATGAGATGATAATACCTAAGAATGTGTTTGGATCTTTGATGTAATCAATAAGCTCTGTAATGAACTTCTTGATCTAAACTACTTCCTTTATTGTATTAGATGCTGCAATGCATACAGCTTCAATTGTAGAATCAGCAATAGTGCTTTGCTTTGAACATTTCCAGCTAACCACACCACCATTTTAAACAAAACACATATCCTAACTATGATCATAAATCATCTTTGTCACATTGGAAGTTTGCATCTGTGTAACCATTTATAATTAGATCATCTTCCAATCTGCCATACACCAAGAACATATCCTTAGACATTCTCAGATACTTAAGAATATTTTTGACAGCTGTCTAGTGACTCTCATCGAGATCTGACTAGTATCTACTTGTTATGCTTAAATCATAAGATACATATGGTCTAGTGCACAACATGACATACATGATAGATCCCATTTTTGAGAAGAAATCTTACTTATCCACTCTCACTCATTTTTAGTGTTAAGACACTGAGATATGCTAAGAGGAATACCATGAGACATGGGTAAGTATACTCTCTTAAAATCTTACATACTGAACTATTTTAGTACTTTGTCTATGAAAGTACTTTTACTTAGACCAATCAGCCTCTTTGATCTATCTCTATATGTCTTTATTTCTAGGAAATAGGCAGCTTCACCTAAGCCTTTCATTGAGAAATATTTGCCTAACCAAGACTTTGCATTCTACAAGATAGGAATACCATTCCTATCTTGTGAAAAAGTTTTAACATCCATTTTGATAGACTTAAGCATTAAGTCTATCATTAAGCCTTTCATTAAGAAATGCAGTTTTAACATCCATTTTCTAAATCTCATAATCATAATATGCAGCAATGGTAATAATAATTCTGATAGACTTAAGCATAGCTACTGGTGAAAAAGTTTCATCATGGTCTATACCATGAGTTTGTTTGAAACCTTTTAAAACTAGCCTTACTTTGTAATTATAGACTTTGTCATCCATGTCAGTTTTCTTTTTAAAAATCAATTTACACCAAATAGTCTTTGTACCTTTAGGTGTGTCAATCAAGGTCATACCTGATTATCATACATGGATTGAATTTCAAACTTCTTGGCCTCTAACCATTTCTTAGATTTTAGATCCAACATAGCCTCTTGATAGGTAACGGGTTCATTTTGATCTGCTAACAATACATAATTGTTATAAGTCACAAGAAATCCATATCTCTTAGGCTCGTGACGTATCTTGTCATATCTACATGAATTTTGTGCTATAGAAGGTGTGTCATGAATAGTTTGTTGGCTATGAGTATCCACATGCAGTTCAATATTATCTTGTGGTTCTCGAACTACTTCAAGTTGTACCTTACTCCCACTAGTTCCTTTAGAAATAAATTTCCTTTCTAGAAAGACACCATTCCAAGCAACAAACACTTTGTTCTCTATGGGATTGTAAAAGTAGTATTTCTTTCTCTTTAGGATACCCCACAAAAAGATATTTAATTAATTTGGGCTCTAGCTTATTTGAAACTTGATATTTTACATAAGCCTCACAACCCCAAATATTAAGAAAAGACAAACAGGGTCTTTTACCAGTCCACATCTCATATTGTGTCTTTTCATCCGCTTTGGATGAAACTCGATTTAGTGTGAACACAACTGTTTCAAGTGCATAACCCCAAAAGGTAAATGGAAGATCTATTGGACTCATTATAGATAGAACCATATCTAATAAAGTTTGATTCCTCTTCTCAGACACACCATTCCATTGTGGTGTTCTAGGAAAAGTTAATTGTGAAATGATTTCACAAGTTCTAATATGATCATCAAATTCTTGGCTCAAATATTCGCTACCTCAATTAGATCGAAGTGCCTTTATTATCTTGCCAAGTTGGTTTTGTACTTTATTTTGAAAAGATTTGAATATTTCAAATGATTCAGATTTATGTCTCATCAAGTAGACATAACCATATCTGCTGAAGTCATCTGTAAATGTAATGAAGTACTTGTAACCTCCTCTAGCATCTGAACTTAATGGTCCACATACATCTGAATATATGACATCTAATAATTAATTGGCCCTTTCACTATGTCCAGTAAAGAGATCATTTGTCATCTTACCCAATAGACAAGATTCACATCTATCATATGATTCAAAATCAAATGAATTCAAAAGTACAACTTGATGGAGTTTTGAAATATATTTCTCATTTATATGACTTAGATGACAATGCCAAAGATAGGTTGAATTTAAATCAATTGATTTAAATTTCTTAGTAGTTATGTTATAGACATGAAAATCATTGGATTTTTGAAGGTTCATAACATAAAGACCATCTTGAAAAATAGGCATTTGCATAGAGCATATCTTTATGAAATATTGAGCAATTATTATTCTTATTAATAAAATAAATACTATCATTATCCAAACAAGAAACTAAAATAATATTCTTACACATTGTAGGAACATAATAACAATTGTCCAAAACTAACTAAAGCCCATTGGGGCAAAGTAAGTTCATAACTTCCTACAGCCAAGCAGCAACTTTTGCTCCATTACCTACTCATAGATCAACTTTGCCCTTCTTCAGTTGTCTACTCCTTTTGAGTCCCTACGCATTTATAAAAATGTGTGATCCACATCTAGTATCTAATACTCATGAACTAGAAGAAAAAAAATTAATTTGTATAACATAAATACATGAAGAACTAGTCTCACCAGTCTTCTTCTTCTTTAGATCCTCTAAATACAACTTGTAGTTTCTCTTCCAATGGCCAGGTTCATTACAAAAGAAACAAACACCCTCATTTGGGTACTTTAGCCTTGGGTTCAGGTTTGGGTTTGGGTTGAGCATTGGACTTATATTTTCCCTTGCCCTTTCTCTTGATCTTGAGGCCCTTTCTATTTTGAACCATTAGAACATGATCAGACTTGGATTTAACATTCTACGTAGTAGTTGTAAGCATCATAGGTAGCTTAGAGATAGATTTGTCCATTTCATTCATGTTATAATTAATCACAAATTGGCCATAACTATCAGGAAGTGAATTCAGGATCAAATCAGTTGCCAACTCTTAGCTTAAAGGAAATCCAAGCCTATCAAGGTGCTCAATATAGCCTTTTATTTTTAAAACATGAATACTAACTGAAGTACCCTTAGCCATCTTGCAAGAATGTAGTGCCTTGGTAGCCTCATACCTTTCTTGCCTTGCTTGTTGTTGGAATATTTCTTTATGATTGAAGATCATATTTTAAGCTTTCATATTTTACATATCCTTCTGAAGTTTAGAACTTATGGTAGCTAGCATCAAGTATACAACATCAATAGAGTCATTATGATGCTTTTCATAGGCATTCTTATCATCTCTAAGAGCATTATTAGCTGGTTCTTTATGGAGAGGTTCATCCAGGACATAAAGCTTCTTTTATTATTTGAGAAAAATTCTCAAATTTCAAAACCAGTCAAGAAAATTAGTCTCAATAAGTTTATCCTTCTCAAGGACTGATCGTAGTGACATAATAGAATTGTTGTTGTTATTTTTGGCCATCTACAATGAATACAAATTTTGATAAGCATTTTGATTATGAAAAATTCTCACTAAATTAATAACCCTCAATAATAATCATATTAATCTAGTGAGCTAAGATCTAAATTTTACTTAACTTTAAGTTAGCTTTGGAATGACACTTAAAATTAAGTTATTTAGGTATGTAACTCTTACCAATTATATCTCATTCAATTCTTAGATATTTATGGGATTTTGATAACATATGTCCCGACATGTTTAAATCGCATCTAATGTCATTAGGCCTAAAACCATTTTGATAACCTAATAAAGATAAATCATTTTTAAACACATGGGTAATACCATTACTCATTTTGTCTCACTGATGTCACCTAATGTACTTCTACTTTGGTAGAACTCACATTAAGGAGATAAAAGGTTTGACAAGTGTTTAAATATGGATGACATGTTAACTTTAAATTTTACGTGAGGGACCTTGATTGATTTTAATTTTCAATTAATAGATCTCATTATTTATATTGTATCACATACTCATGTAACATCATACATAGCATTTCATACATGTATATAATAAACATCCCACAGTATGGCCTTAATTTAGATTGATCTCCATAACCCAATATGAAGATCAATAGTCATTCCTAGGTAGTAATAAGCAGCTCCATGAAGTTGATTTAACCGCCAACTTGTGCATAGACTCCTAATTCCTCCATCATCATGGTTGGATTGAATGACCTTAAATGGCTTGTATTGTCTCTCTTGTTTTATTACAACAATTAAAAAATTATAATAAAATAAAAATAGCATGCAAGCCATATTTAATAATTACAACCCTTGAAAAAAAAATAATAATCTACCAAATACTAGTTAAAAAATGCCATACTGTGCACCATGTGAAATAATATAACATGTAAAATATATAATGTTATCATATAGCATAAATAATTTGCATTAAAAGAAATAAATTAAATTAGCTGTGTATTTAAAAATAATTAAATTTATAAGGTGTTACTCAGAGGTGATATGGTGGTTCTGGTAGCTGGTTAGCGGGCGGGGTCAAGGGTGGCCACTCTTGTGGGGTTGGGGGTAGCACCCAAAAAAAATTTTTAATTTTCATTGATCTCATCAATAAATGTTCTTTGATTATATCAATAAATTTTTATTGATCTTATCAATAAATTTTTATTAATCTCATTAATGAATTTTCATTGATCTTATCAATAAATTTTTATTAATCCCATCAATAAATTTTCATTGATCTTATCAATAAATTTAAAATAAGCTGAAAGCCATCAAAATCATATTAAAACAACATATTATGTAATCTCATTAGACATAGGGATTATTTTGGCACCACCATAAGCAATAACTGATAAATCAAAATTGATATATGAATTTACTCCATGTATAAATCTGATTAAGATAAAGCTAGAATCATATATCATGATATTAAACACGTTAATTGCAATATCCCATTCAGTTTCTCAATCATACTAATAAATCCTTTTAGGTTTCGGATTCAATCAATTAATACCTTAACAAAACCTATTAACTATGTCATTCGCACAAACCATAATATAACATATATTCAAAAATGAAAATCTTGTTAAAATCAAATACATCACATACATATGATCAAATATGGTATTATTGGTTTTTATGAAAATATAAGTTTCTCTGATACCACTATTAGGGTTTTGGGTAGAATATTCAATCTAATTGGAACATAAATGTGGTAGAATTTATAATTTTTATCTGTAAACCTAGCAAGGATCACATGTGTTTCATAAAAACATGAAGGAAGGGTAAATGAAACTTACCTCTTGTAGATCTATTCATCAAGCCTTCAAAGTGTGTCTTGGTTTATTCGAATCTTCAAATGTGCTACCTTTTTGAAAAAGAAACCACCCTCTACAAGTATCCACACACAAACAAATAACGAATAATCTTGTTGAATGCTGGTTCAAATTCGTCTTCTCAAAACGAAAGGGTTTCTTGCTGTTTTATAAAAGATGACTACATGCATCAAATATGTCTCACATATATATATACAAGTTTGTTAGGGTTTTAGTCAGAAATGAATTTAATTATATATTTAAAACTCTTTTAAATTAAAACAACTTAAATTCAAAAACCCCTTTTAAATAAATTTATTCATCAAAACCCATGATCAATATAACAAATTATTTATTTATTTAAATCACAAATTTAAACTTTCTCAAAATTAAATTTGAATTTAAATAATAACAAATTGTTATTTGTGATTTAAAATAATCTTATCATTTTAAATTACGATAGAGAGTGAAAAACCATAACCATTATTATTCATTCTTAATGTGCAACCCTATAGATTCAATTAACATTGGTAGTAGGCCTAAATCATATTTTGATCCTACAAGTCATAAGTGGCCTCTAACAAGATATTATGAATACCCAAAATAAATAAAAAGCTCATGATCCAAGATAATCTTAATATACATAATGACATAATTTTTGTCTCATGATATCTTGATAAAATAAAAGGCATGGATAAAGTAAACTTTATATCATTCTATCTTTGATTACTCAAAAACCAAATAGACTGACTAAACAAATGATATTGATCTTTATCAATATATTTGAGCACTACCATGTATTTATAAGTATCAATTCTCGAGGGGGCCTAGAGATATCTCTCTTATAATAAGAGGGACAAATTCCATCTTAATCGCTCATAGCACACTACATAATTCTTATTATGTTCAAGTATAACCTTTATAGTCATCTGATTAAAGACAATGTTTGATTATATCAAAACACAATATTCCTTATGTTGAGAACTATAGTGATCTTAGGTCAAACAATTTAATAACATAACTATTAGAGATTTACTTATGACTTTGATTCATGTATTAATCTCACGACTGGTCTGTCCAATATTTGTTCTCAGCAAATAGATATAAATTTGATTTGTATCTCATACATATATTCATCTCATAAATATCAATCAAACTTTATACTAATCTTAATTCATTATTATTCTCATAACAATAACTGATTATGGATATTTAGAATAATTAAAATATTATTCAAAGATATTATATATAATAAACATGTAAATCATAATAATAATTAATTCTCACAAATAGTTAAAATACCATGTCCATACGATAGGCCAGGAGCACAATTACTAACACTTTCCTCATGCCCTAGAATTTGCTCTCAAAATTCTTTATGTTTATACTCAAATGACTTTGTATGAACTTTAATTTGAAAGTTATAACTTTTTATGAGAAAGGCATGGCTTTGGTCCCTTTTTAAGTTTAGAATATTGTGGTATTGGGAATGGCTATGACTATATATTTCATTTCTAGAATACAAAGTTGTGGCACTTAGAATGAGTCACAGCTTTGGTCTGTCTCTTGCATCATATGGCCATAACATTGAGAATGGCCATGAATTCACATTTTATCTCTATAACCTAAAATCACAATATCAGGAGTTGGTTACAACTTTGTTCATTTCTCCAAAGCAAAAGTCACAAGCTTAGAAATGGTCATGGCTTTAGATTGATTTCTATAATTTTTTGTAGCTATAACTTACAATATTGGGAATATCACAACTACTTTTCCCTTGGTCTTATTAGCTCTGTAATGAAAAGGTGTGGAATTGGATATTACCACAACTTTGAGAATCACTAAGATATTTGGTTACTATAATGTGAAATTAATAGCATAACCATAAAAATTATTATGGGCTAGTATAGTTGTGCCATCAATAAGGTTGCAATGCTGAAAAGGATGTATTATATAGTAAAATAATTATATCAACGAGGTAATAGAGTCATGACATTCAAAGATTATCATGACTATTTTTGTAGTGTTTTGGCTAAAAATGAATATCAAAACAATTCAACAAATTTCAATTAGGTATAACAAAATTATAACATAAAGAATGTTATGCTTTACATAACTTTTTGCTCCCCTCCTCAATAATCTATCAAGTCTATATTTAACAAACCAAAACCCTCAATTTCACTTCTATTAATCATATTCCATCAAAACATAAAAATTTAGAGAAATTATTCATTTTAAAACTTTTTATATACAAAATATCATGAATATTTACCAAAATAACTAGTTTTATTTAGTATTTGATATATTGAATAGTTTCTAGTTTTTTCTTGATGGAGGAGTTGTAAGCTAGATTTCAAAGCTATAATTTATCATGCATATATCTATTGCAAATATAGAATAAATTGTATCTACACAAGCTAATAAGAAGGTAAACTAGTTACAAATACTATTAGAATAACTTAGACAAACAATAAAATTACTTTATTTTATATTAATTATAGTGCTTTGTACTTAACAAAAAAATCTAATATTTCACTCAAAGATAAGACATATTAGTGTACAATATTACTTTATATGAGAGAATGTAGAAAAAAGAGCATGAAATTGGGGGAATTGTGTTTTGGTGCACTCATCCCAAAATATTTAAAAAAGGTAACCCATATATTAATATTTGAATAACAAAATCACCAAAATTTTAACAAATTAAAATTTAGTGCACTCGAATACATTAATCCTAACTGACCCTTCATTAACACTCAAACTTGCCTCTTACTTCGCCCTCGCCCTCACCCTTGCTCCTCTCCCCTGCTCCATGGAAAGCTCGATATAGCTCCACAAGCTTTCTGAAGGTCCTCACTAGAGCTCATGGAGCTTCGTCGAGCCCCAACAAGCTCCATGACAAAGCTCGTGGAGCTCCGTAGATGAAGAAGAGATGTTAATGGCATGATTAATCATTCCTTCCTCTTTTTTTTTTTCAATTAGAAGGAAACTATGAATACAAAGGTCAAAATCTTTCTTTTCTATTATCTCAATTTATTTCATCTATGTATTTCTATGTGTGAAGCTCAAGCATTCAAGCCCACAAATTGTTTATAGGTGGGAAAGAAGAAAATGGTGGAGGTTTAGAATGAAATTTCAATGGTGGATTTCATTTAGAAAGTTATTTATGGAAAGCCTAATTTTACATACACAGATGAAAGTTCTCCATTTTTTTGTAGAACCCATAATATGTCTGCTTTAATCCACCAATAGCAACTAGAGGTGTCAAATAGATCATGTCATGCTAGTATGGCCCATTTAGGGTGGCCCAGTCATGCCACTATGTCGTGCCAGCATGGCTCATTTTAGTGTGGTCTAGTCGGGTCACTGTACCATTCTAAGAGTGGCCTAGTTGAAAAGTTATGTCGTTCCAGGCATGGCATGGCTAGGAATAAAATCAGCCTAGCACAGCCCGACCGGTATGAGTCCAAGTAGCCTCATGTATTTTGTGCCGAGTCATTTTTGGATTATGTCATCATGCCAAATCATTCATTTTTTGGGCAGCCAACAACCCATAGCAGCACCCGACACTAGAGCAGCACCATCTAGCTCCAACATCAAATCACCATCATGCGTCAACATAATGAATAGAAAAAATTTAATTTATGCTTCTAAATTAAAAAAATGATAAACAGATACAACTAGAGGTGTCAAACGGGCCGGCCCGGCACGGCACGGTTAGTATATAGGCGGGCACGGCATGGCCCGTAAGCACGGTAAGGCCGTGTCGTGCCGTGCCGGGCCCGCTCGGGCACGCCTTGGCCATACAGGCCAGGCGGCACGGCCGGGCAGGCGGGAGCCGCAACGTGGGACCGGGTCAACCGGGGTCCGTGAGGCCTCACGGTCACGGCCACACGGGCTAATGGCAGATTAGAATTTTTTTTTATTGTAAATTTTTTGATTAAGTAACCGTATAGAGTATTAGTCATAATTAAAAAATATAATTTTTTGTAAAAATTATAAAATTTAAAATTAAATAAAACAAACAAATATTAGAAAATTTTTTTTTTATCAAATTCAATTAAGTTTAGCTTTTTTTATTATTATAATTTATTAATTATATATTAAAATTTAAAGTTATTAATTTTTAAAATAAAATTTAAATCGTAAAATAATAAATAAATACATTAAGTAAGTAAAAATTAAAATTAAAAAAAAATTAAACTACACAAATGAAAAATTACCAATCATGCTTTTGAAACCAATAGTCCAAACAAAACAAGTATAAGTTTCAACACAACGTATGGTACAAAGTACAAACAAAGTGTATAAATAAAATAAATAAAAAAACATCGAAAAAAAAGAGCAGATGAGCATCAATCGTCAAGCGGCATATAATGTGAATCATCAGCCGCAACATCAAGATCAGTATCATATGGATCATCATCATCGGCAATCAGCTCCTCCGCCATCGTAGTGGATGTGGATGCGACTGCAGTGTCTGTCACAGTCCCAGCTTCAGCACGATCACTGATGCTAAATCTCGATTCCTCCCAATCCTTCAAACATGCCAAGGCCTCAACCATATCTGGACGTAATCTCGATCTCCTATTCGAAATCACGTTCACTGCAACAGAAAAAGCAGACTCCGATGCTATGCTCGACACCGGAGGAGTCAGTAGATCCTGTGTCATCCTAGATAGCACGGGATAGGTGGGCTCATATGATTTCCACCACTGTAATAAATCAAGATTCTTATTATCAGAAGGTGATATGATTGAGCAGTAATCGATATCTAAGTACCGAGATAGCTCGCTCCTATGTGATGGTCCACCCCTACGTTTCCCCCTCGCTAGGTTAATGGAATAATCCTCATCTCCGAACAAGGTATCAGTGTCCGTAATCACAGTCTCACCACCACCACCACCATACCTAGTATCGTAGTATGTGAACAGGTCTGTCAACTTCTCGTAAATGAACCCTTCAGGTGGCTCTTCCAGGTTCATGCACGAGGAAATGAAAGTCAGAGTGTTTTCAACCCCTTCCACCTTAGTCCTAGGGTCCATGCATGCTGCGAGGCAATAAAGAGATGGAATGGTGGACCAGTACTTCAGGTACTTGGTCTCCATCTCTGCAACCATATAGCTAAGCGTTGGGTCCGCTCGATACTTCCTAAACATGCTACTAATGTTGCATATGCAACGGAGTGCAATGCAAGTGGTGGGCGTATAAACCGACGAACACATGTTCGTCGTGTCATAAAATATCTTCAGGAATTTCATAAATGAAATTCCTGAATCCCAGTCAGTGTCGTCAATAATAAGTTCGCCACTCTTACTATTGACATAGTCGGATATCACGTGTTCGTATCCAACACATGATTCCAACATCAGGTACGTGTAATTCCAACAATGTCTCACATCTGATTGGAATTTCTTCTTCTTAAGATTCGCAGACAAACAGAGATTACCAAACTCTTGTTGTCTGCGAGGAGTGCGAATATACTTGAGTGCATTGCGTATATTTTCCAACACGGGGGAACAGACCTTCATACCCGCTTGAACTATTAGGTTAATAACATGACATATGCATCTGACATGAAAGATCTCTCCTAATGGTGCGTCTCTAATATTCCTAACAAACATATTGATCGCTACTCCATTATTCGCAGCATTATCGAAAGTGACACTAAAAATTTTAATTTGAATTTTATATTCCCTAAATATTTTCATCATACACTCAAAAATGGCCGGGCCATCATGAGGATGAAGAATCTCAGTGAATCCTAATATTTTTTTATTGATTGTCCAGTTAGAATCTAAATAATGACTCGTGAGACATGCATAAGAAGAATCATCGTGACATGTCCATATATCGGACGTCACGGACACCACTCCACTAAATGCCAAAAATTCCTTAATTATTTTTTGTTTTTCTAACTTATATATCTTTAGTATGTCACTCCTAGATGTGGACCTAGGAATCCTACGATAGGATGGCTGAAAATAAGTCTGCATGATGCGCACTACCCTCGGATCTTCCGAAAATCGGATCGGAAGACCCATCAATGTGATGAGCCTGGCCATGCCGTCCCTACCCAACTCGCTGGAGTATACGAAGGGAGTAAACTTTGAGACTGAACTCGATCCAGTCTCAAAAAATGTAGTGCCAAGTTGGGTTTGCCTAGGATCTAAGGGTCCATGTTTTTTGGAGCATATTTCAGCATGCCTCTTGAGGTGCCCAATCTCACATGTACTCATGCATGTTAAAAGTCTCATACAATATTTGCACCGTGCCATTTCAAGTTCCTCACCCCTAACATTTACTTGTGTTATGATTTTAAAATGTGTCCAAACTACAGAAGTCCTCCTAGTTTTTTGTTTTTTAGAATTTTTGGTTGAGACGACAGGAGAAACCAAAGTTTCAGGAGCCACAGACGTCTGTGTAAGACTAACATTTTCATTTTCCAAATTTAAATACGTGTCAGGTGTATTTGTCATTTTTTATTTTTCGTAAGTTTTTCTAGAGAGAGAAGCTTTAGAGAGAGAAAGTACAAAAAACGTAAAATATATTACCCGGTAAAAGCAATCAGGTCAGTCACGTGCAAGGTGCACCGTAGGAAGCTCTGATGTTCAAAACTCAAGTTGAGTTTCACGAAAATCAAAGCCGAAATCAAAA
Source organism: Sapria himalayana (assembly GCA_029783825.1). Classification (NCBI taxonomy): domain Eukaryota; kingdom Viridiplantae; phylum Streptophyta; class Magnoliopsida; order Malpighiales; family Rafflesiaceae; genus Sapria; species Sapria himalayana. Next base: position 2,491,271 of record JAREIK010002121.1, read on the forward strand.
TCACGAGGCCCAAGAGAGAGATGCACGGTTTATGTAAGAGAGAGAAAGTATTGAGAGGTTTTATGTTTTTGAAAAACATAAATGTTATAGGGAGGGGGGTAGAATTTATAGGCTAAAGAATGTTTTTTTTTATAAAAAAAGATATTTTTTTATTATTTTTTTTAATTTTTTTAAGATTTTTAAGGGGAAGAATCACGAGGACCGTTGGATTCTGCCCCCTAGCCGTTGGAGGTGAATCCAAGGGCTGAAAATCGGTGAAGTTTGAATTTTTTTTTTTTTGCCGTTGGAATTGCTCGGATCGGTTCTATACTTCTATGGGCGTCGGGACTCGGGTATCGGCAGAAAAGACCGCGGGTCGGGTCTGATTGGACCCGACCCGTGGTCTTTTTACCGGGGGGGGCCAGGGGACGACCGGACGGGTCATGACTCACGCCACGCCACATGTGACACGTCGCTAGTGCCACGCGTGCCTGAGTGAACCAGCACGGGATGGACCCGTGCCGGCGTGCCGTGCCAAGGCACGGCACGGAATCTTCTTAACCCGGGCACGGCACGGGCCCGGGCACGGTTTAAGAACATGCCGGGCCGGCCCGGCACGTTTGACACCTCTAGATACAACAATAAAATGAAAAAAAAATAATCATTACTAAGTGTCAATCAAAAAATATAAAGTATACCAAAAGTCAAAATGTCAAAATCAAAATTGAAAGATATAAGCAATCATCAATCTCAATCCCAACGTCAATCAGTATCTATTTGTGTATCTAAATAATCATCATCATCATCTTGTAAGTGTCTAATGGTATCACTAGTGTGGGGGCGTCCTCAACATCCTCAAAGTCCCATGAATCATCATTTGCCTCAACCAGCAACTCTTGTGCTCCCTCTCTTGGTGCAGTTCTATCCTAGATGCTCAATCACAAATATTCCAAATCCTTCATGTATATAAGTGCCTCGATGATATTTAGCCATAGTCTCGATATCATATCCGAAATGACATTCACTACAACAGAAAAAGTAGACTCTGATGCTATGCTCCAACTAGAATAGTCAATAGATCTTGTACCATCTTAAATAGCTTGCTCCTATATGATAGACAACCTCATTGTTTCCCCCTTGTTAATTGAATAGAGAAGTCATCATCTCTGAATATAGTTTCCATGTCCATACTTAGAGCATGACTATAACTGCTACCATACCTAGTGTCATAGTATGTAAATAATTCAGTCAATTTTTTGTAAATCCTTTAGGTTGGTATTCCTAGTTTTTATACATGGATATGTTTGTCAAAATATTTTCTACCCCTTCCATCTTGATTATATGATCCATGTAAGTAGTTAGGTAATAACGAGATTGAATGGTGGACTAGTACTTTAAGTACATGGTTTCCATCTCAACAGCCATATCAGTAAATATAGTGTCATCTCTAAACTACTTAAACATGCTGCTAATATTGTATATGCACCTAAGTACAATGAAAATGGTAGGATTATAAAAAAATAAATACATGTTTTTCATGTCATAAAAAATCTTCAAGAATTTCATAAATAAAATTTTTATATCCATGTCTTTGTCATCAATAATAAGTTGACCACTCTTACTATTATTGTAGTTGGATATCACATGTTCGTATCCAACACATAACTCCAAAATCAGATAAGTATAATTCCAATGGTATCTCACATCTGTTTGGAATTTCCAATGATATTTTAGTAAGTTTCATATTATTTATAATGTGGAGGAAACAACAAACTTTTATACTATCAGCTTAATAGTGTGACACATACATCTAATATCAAAAATCTCACCTAATTGTCCTCTAATGATCATAACAAATTTATTAATAACTACTCTATTATTAGATGACTTATTAAATGTGATATAAAATATTTTATTTTGAATATGATAATCTCTAAAGATTATCATAATGTACTTATATATGGTAGGATCATTATGATGATGGAGAATCTCTAAAAATTTTAAAATCATTATATTAAGTTTCCATTTTGAATCTATATAGTGGGCAGTGAGGCATGCAAAAGATACATCGTCGTTACTAGTCTAGATATTGGACATTATAATATTAAATTGTATTTCATTCCTACAAGTGGACCTAGGAATCCTATGATATGCAGGTTAAAAATAAGCCTACATGATATTGACTACCCTAGAATCCTCCAAAAATCTAATCGAAAGACCATCATAATGATCAATTTGGTAAAGTCTTCCCACTCTAACTCATTGTAGTTAATGAAGGGGGTCAACAAACAATCTATACTAGATCCAGTCTCAAAAATCCCAATGCTCGGTTGGGTTTTTCTAAGATCTAATGGATCATATTTTTTGGTGCATTAATCATCATGCTTCTTTAGGTGACCTATGTCACTCATACTCCTACATGCATATACATTTTTTACAATATATATTGTGTCGATTCATCATCAATACCTCTAGCATTTTAATTTTTTAATATGTTAAAGTGAGTCCAAACTATAGATGCTTTTCTATTTTTTTTATTTTTTAGACATTTGAATTTGAGTCGAGGCCATGAAGGGAAACATGGTTTCGGCCTTAGACCATTCTATAGGGTTATCATTATTATCTACATCTATGTCAATATTTATTTTGTTATCATTAAATTAACTATTAGTTATTTATTTTTCTTAGTTTATGTTCTAAGTTAACATATAAATTATATAAAAAAAACTAAATAAAAAATAATACCCAGTTTATAGAGAGAGAGAGAAAAAAAAGTCATAGCCCACACTTGGTAGGTTAGGTAAATGTAATGAAATTGTAATAGAACACCAAATCTTCGCTCCACGTTCTTTAAGTTTTATAAAAAAAATTCTAAATTTAAAAGCTTTTGCTTTAGAGAGAGAGAGAGAGAGATAGTTAGTGAGAGAAGAGAGAGTTGAGTTTGACAATTGAGAATGAAAAACTTATCTCTCTAAAACCATTTATATAGATTTTTTTAATTAAAAAATATATTTTAAAAATTTTTTTAACTTTTTTTAATATTAAAAAGGACAAACCCCCCGATAGCCATTGCGTTTCTAACGACTAGGATCATCTTCATTTTGATTTTTTTTTCGTTATGCATTAGTCATCACTTGGCCCATGACAACGGAAATGACTATCAGGCTAGAGGGGCACGTCTGTGTGTGCCTGAGTCGGGTCAAATATATGCACCCAGTCAACCACATGGCAGGCTCATTAAAAAAACCTACCACGCATACTAGGTGGGTTTGTTTTTTTAATTCTATTTTTTTAATGAACAAGGCAGGGAAGGCATAAGCCAAATAAAACATGCCTGCATCCTGGTCTGTAGTCCTAGGTAATGGTAGCCGTGCCGGTGGACCACGCAAATGGGCCAGACACCTGGGTCATGCCTAGCCTAGCATGAGGCACGACACCCCTTGGCTCAGCATGGCATGAGCCGTACCTCAGACCAGCATGACCCAGGTCTAAGCATGGTTTTTGACCATTCCATGTTGGGCCAAGCAAGGCTTAGTCGAGCCATGCCTTGTGCATTCCATGAGCTGCCTGACCCACTTTCCACCTCTAATAGCAACAAGGTAATTACACATTTTCTAAAAAAAAGAATTTACCTCAATAGCATCCAAATAAACTAAATAAAATTCAAATTTTACCAAAACCACATCCAAAGTAAAAAACAACAAATTATGTTTTTATTGCACTATCCAAAAAATATTTACAATAAAAAATCTCATATTTTTTATAATTCGAAAAAATATACTAAAATATAAAATATTTATATTTTAGTGCACTCAAAACTTGAAACCTAAAAATATCTTTTCACTCATTTATGTCTACTGAGTAATCATCAATAATGGTATCTAGTTTCAATCATTTTTTTTAGATCCAACAATATGTGTACTTTAGTCCATAAGGGTAGCATGGTAATTAGACATTTTCTTTAAAAAAGAATATTACCCCGTGCATATCCAAATTAACTAAATAAAATTCAAAATTTGCTAAACATGTGTCCAATTTAAGAAAAAGTAAATCATGTTTTGGTATACTACCCAAAAAAATATTTATAATGTACTAGTGTACTTAAAACATTGAACCAAAGAATAACTTTTCACCCATCTGCATCGGCTTGGGGGAAACAAAAAAAAATGTTTTCGAAATAGTATACATTTTTGAATACTTTTTGGAAATAATATATTCTTTTCCAAATATTTATATGTGAGCTATATAAATGTTTCAAAGTTTGTTTTGAAAATATTAATCTATATAAGTTATATATAAGCTTACATAAACATTTTTAAAACTTCTTGACAACACATATGTAACATATAAACTTGTATATAACATTAATAAACTTATTAATTAATGTTCATATAATACTTATATATAAAAAATATAAACTTATAAATTTCGAATGTTATAACTTAAGCTTATATACATTATAAACTATATATAAATATATATAGTAACTTATGATGTATATAAACATATATATGCACAATGCATAAAATATATATAAGTTTATTTATGTTTTAAACTTATATACAAACACACACACACACACACACACACACATGTTTATACTTTTATATATAAATATGTTTATATAACTTGTATAGATAAACATTTTTAAATTGTTTTCGAAAACATTTATGTAACTTATCAATAAATTTTTTAAAAACATAAACTATTTTTAAAATCTTTATTTTTGTTTTTTAAGTAGACATCGATGGGTGCAAGGGTATTTTTGGGTATCAAGTTTTGATTGTACTAATACATAAATTTATATGAGTATTATCATGACAATGAATATCAGAGACAAAGTTATAATTGAGCTTGTATTTCAAATGATGTAAAAAAAATTTTGCCACAAAATATTTATTATGCCTATGTGGAGAGAGTCTAGTGACTATCCTCCAAGTATAATTTAGCAACACACACACACACATAATTTTAAATATAAATTATAATTTGGAGTCATGAATGGGTAAGTTTAGTTGCTTCCAACTCAAGTAATTTTATTTACTTTTTATTTAGCAACTAACCATTCACCAATAATAATAATAATAGTAATACAATGTAGCTAGTACTAACAAAACATAATAAATGATGAAAAATAGTTCTAAATTTTAAAAGGTACGTTTGATGAGATTATTCTATATTGATAATTAACATTTAACTTGAGATGTATAAAGGACAAGTAGGATTTACAAAAGCATGACTATATCAAGTGCTAAGAAAGTTAAATCTAGAATGTTATCTAGAAGTTTATCCATTATTTTGGACTATTAAAACATTAATTTTAAAATAATAAAACGAAGTTTGAACCAAAATGTCTATCACAAAAAAAATTTACTTGGATGTTAAATAAAAAGTATATTTTTAGTATTAAAGTCATTTGATGCTTGCCAACTAGAATCCTTTTCTTAGGTTTGTGCTTTTATTTTTTTTGTTTATTTAAAAATATTTTATATGAATGTTAAAATAACATTGATTTCCTTGATTAAAAAACTTATTAAACCATATACATGAAACATCAGAGCCACTAAAAGTTTGTGCTTTATTTGAAAACTTGAAATGAAAGTTACATCACTTAGAAAACACAATATGCATGAAAAATTTGAAACTTATTAAACCATAAATATGTATCTTATATATATATATATATATAAGTGCAAGAATTTTTTCTGTGTATTTATGAAATATTTGAGAAACTTGCACCCAAATAGTTTGTTGGCCTTGCTGATGCACGAGTGTTTGTGATAATTAGTAAAGGGAGGTCATTTATATGAGCATTCAAAGCCTACTCCCAACTTGGAAAGTGATGCTGACACATTATATAAAATGTTAGTTGTTGGGTCGAATGCAAAGATTATGAATTAGGAACAATTTGGGTTGTTGGTTGTATATAAATATTTTTCTGCTCCCCTAAAGATTGAATGGGCTCAAGAATTTCTAAAGCTAACAAGAGGAGGAATATCAATGAATAAATCCAAAGGTTATTTGAAAGAATAATAATGATGTTTGTGTTATATGTGGAAGAATTATAACAAGAAAAAAATAGTATTCTCTAACCATGCCACGGAGTTAGAGATAAGAAAAGAAGTACATTTTTTTAGATGAGATAAAAATTTCTATATCATGAGTTCAATAATATAGAGAAATTATAAATAAGTCTTTTTAAAATGAACAAGATAAAGAAATTAGAAAGGTCAAAGTACCTCAATTCCAAGAGAGGCCTACTTTTATATCAAAGCATTGTGGATAAAATTTTGATAGTATGGAAAGATTTGAGAAGAAGATTTTTATAAAACTAGCATTTGAAGAAGGTTTTAAACTATAACACTCATAGGGAACTAGAATGACAACTAGGAAAGTGTAGAGGTTACCAGTAGAAAAACTTTCATCATAGTAGATGTTAGCTAAAAAGTGGGAAAACTATGTAAGAATACATCATATAATTTACTAGGTTATAGTGGCAACTTGTTGTAGGTGTAGTGGAAAGTGTCACGGTATGAGATTTCACGTAAAATTTATGCATTGAACAAGCACAACAATTTACCCAAATTTTCAAAAATATGTTTGTAACTTAATTATATATTTCATTATGTTACCCAAATTTCTTGTCATGTAATATAGATAATAATAATTTTTTTTATGTTTGTGTTTACTTTATTTGATTCAGGGTCACAATTATTTTGTGTCAAGAATAAGGAATAAAGAGAAAAGAATTATATATCATAATTTCAGAAAAAAAAATTATAATATTTCATTACAATCTACTGATATAATTAATCTGATTCAATGTATTAGTGAATATCTCTTTTTGATTGTTGGGAAGTGATTGTTAGTTGATCTTATAGTTCTTAATTTTCAAGGATTTGATATTATTATAAGAATGAATTGACATTCAAACTAAAATGAGACAATAACTATCATTGAAATATGTGATTTTCAAACTAGAAGATGGAGTGAATTCTATTTCTTCAAGATTATAGAAAAAAACTTGGTAATCCTAATTTGTTTTGCATAAGATAAACTATTTTTTTTAAAGAGTTGTTTCGATTATGTGACATATATTATAAAAAAATATAAGGAATTGAAGTTGTGTCTTGAAGATGTTTATGTAGCAACAAATTATCCAGATAAATATTCCAATGAATTATGTGGATTACTTACTAGAAAAGAGATTGAATTCGAGATTGAGATCTTACTCGAGATTAACTCATGTCAAGAGCTCCTTAAAGAATGACATCAATAAAATTGAAGAAGACACAAACTCAATTTCATAAGTTATTGGACAACATATTTATCTAATCTGAATCATTCCCCATGAGGTTATGTAATTCTCTTAGTACAAAAAAATGATTATGCAAGTTGATATATCAAAAATTAAAGAAATTATAAAGAGATGTTCATGAATAAATATTCCATTATAAGGGTTTTGGATTTTATTGTTTAATTACAATGATCAAGTGTAATTTCCAAGATTGGGATTTGTTCTAGATAGTAAACAAAAGATCAAGAACTTTGATATTTTAGTAACTTTAAAAGAAATATGGGCACAATAACTTTTTTTTGTGAAGTGTTTTGGGATAAAGAATGCTCATATTTCATTCAAGGGCTTGAACTATGTATTCAATACACATCTATTCAACTTGATTATAATATTTATAGATAATGTCCTAGTGTATTCTAATTATTCTTAGCAAGATTAGCATGAAAATTGAGACAATGTTGCAAGTCTTAACAGAGAAGAAGTTATATGTAAAATTCAAGAAGCTTATAAGCATGCAAAAAAAACTAACTTCAACTTTAATTCTGACACTTTCATAAAGAATCTTTAGAATTCAATCTAGAGAGAAGAGTTAAAGAATAGGTTGGGATGTATTTTGATACATAGTAGGAATGTGATAACTCATACTTATCAACAATTAAAATAATGCTAAAAGAACTATCTTATGCATGATTTTTATCTTATAAATGAAACACTTATGTTGAAAATTTGTTGATACTACCTATATAGAAAAAGATGTAAAATATTCAACAATCAAAAAAATTTAAATATTTCTTTTCAAGAAAGGAATCGAATATGAAATAGAAAAGATAGTTGAAACTTATTAAGGACTACAAATATGTAATAATTATCACATTGAAAAACAAACATAGCTATTATATGACCAAAATTAGTAGCCAAAATTAGTAGCCAATATATGATCAATTCATGTAAATTTGTTATATGACTTTTAAATTTTATAATTAAGCTTGTGGCCAAAAATGAAATTGGATTACATTTCATTCTAATTGTACAATGTAACTTGTTGGAAAGGATTGATCGAAACAGGTAAAAGATGTGAAATTGAAATGGAAAATTGAAATATCATACAAGAAACAAGTTGATACTTGCTTTTCTAGAAATATAATAATATGGTAAAAATACTCAATATATGACTAACTATCTTGTCAACATGTAAAGTTAAAGTACAAAAATCTTTTTGAATTATTGTAGACATTATTGATTCCTATATGAAAATAAGAATTTATTTCCATAGATTTTATATTAAGTTTATAAAAATTGAGATAATAGCAGTGTCATCGCAGAGAGATTGTAAGATTGTATGAAATATCAATAGATATGATATAAAATCGGGATGAAAATTTTATTTAAACTTTTAGAAAAATATTGAATTGTTCTATAGGTCAAAATTGAGCATGAGCATCAAGTATCACCCCCTAATCAGGTTGTCAAATGGGAGGCTGGATTAAATTCTAGAACATTTTCTTAGGAATTTTTAATGGAAATCATTTATGATAACAACTACCAATTTAAATTGATATCATATAATAAGATGAATTCTAAATAAGAACAAATACAAATCTCTTATATATTAGAATGAAGTTGATAAAAGAAAAATACCAAGTCCAAAAGTAATTGTAGAACAACAAATGATTGAAATTATTAGGTACCATATTGATGCTATTTATTCATGAAGATAATTCATAGGGATGAAGAAAAGGAAAGTTGAGTCCTAAATATATTGGACCCTTTAACAATCAATAAAAAATTATAATTAGACATATCCACTAGTTTTTTCTTCCATTATATCTAAAGATCACAATATTTCTCATATACTTAAATTAGAAAAATATTGGAAAAGCCACTTTCTTGTTTTTTTAAAAAAAAGATAGTAACAATTAATGAAAACTTAATTTATGTGGAGATGCTAATCAAAATCTTGGACAATAGAGTAAAAAATTTATGAAAAATGAAGATTTCTCTGATCAAAATTCCATAGACAAATCAACTCATAGAAGAAACTATGTAAGACAAATAATCCATAAAATTTTTTTAAAAAGGGGAGAACATAATACTCATAATTTTTATATAAATATCTATTGTGAAATTAAAAAAAAATTTAAAAGAATTATGAATTTTAAAAAAATAAAAAATATCATAGAAAATAAAAATTTATTTTTTGAAAAATTTACTAGTTTTTGTAAATTATAGAGATTAGATAATATTCATAAGAAGAATTTGATGTCATTCAACAAAGGTACTTGAAATGTAATAGAAATAATGTATATAGAAATAATAATAATAACTTTACCATATTTAACTGAATGAGACTATCAATTAAAAAAATGGAAGTATTACATATAAGGTAGGATGAAATTTCAACTCATTTTTTACTAATAAAGGTTGAAGTTGTTCATTACCATTCTCTCTTTCTCTTTTTAGTTCCCTTCTCTTTCATCTGCCCCTTAAAAATTTGAAGGAATTGGAGAAAATACATGAAAGATACATTCTCAACCTCTTTTCATTATTTTTTTTCTTTTTCTCTTTTTTTTAAAAAATTAGTCATTAAAATTAATCTTTGATATGTGAAAGATTAGAGGTTTTGGAAAAAAATTGCACTTAAATGTAATGTGTGACTAAATAGAGAGTGGATTTTGTTAAATTTAATAAAAATTATGAGAATCGATGAAAATATCAAGTGGTCAATTAAGATTTCGAGATTTCAAAAAAAAAGGGAGAACTTTTCAGTTTCGGATCCTTGAGAACTTAAGAATCAATATTATGATAAAGATTACTTTTTAGGCAAAGGTTTAATGGATTTCGTATATATTTTATAGAGTGAATACAAAAAGTTTTATTGATTTTTAGTTAAACCCATGTGAAATTGCATAAATTTGCATTATGACATGTGTAGATTCGACTAAGTGCAAGAATAGGTTTGGCTAGGTGGAAACATATATAAATAAAATATTTTTGATATATTGATGAATAAATGTTACTTATATTATATATGTGATTGCGATTAAGTATAGGTGCCTATGTCATTGATGAATAAATGTTACTTGTATGAAACTTTTTTCATGTTAAAGAAAGATTGCAAGGGGTTATAACAAAGAGAATAAGAGTGCTAAAAGATTCAAGTATTTTGATTAAAGTATTTGGCTATATATTTTACATATGACCATGTCTACTTCATTTACAACTGTACTTAACATCCCCTCGCAAACTCATGATGCAACTGCTATAAGCATCAAAAGTTTGTTAACTAGAAAACAAAAAAAAATAAAAATAGAATATGAAATGATAAAGAAATCTACAAAATATAAAGAAGAAGACATAGGGGGCAATGTGATGATGTATGATGATGATATGTAAGTTGACAATCATGTTGGCTCATTCATGAAAGACCAAGTTGTGAGCAAATTGAATAACACTTTTAGCTTCATAATAAATAGGTGTGGGATGAAAAAGAAATATTCTCATATCTACAAGTAACCAATGTAACCATCCACTTTTTTGATGCCATAACATGACATTCCTGCTTCAATTAAAGATAGAGAAATAAGGAATTATTTCTTACACTTCAAAGAGACAACAAAATTATCCAAAAACATGGTAACAATCTTGTAATCATTAGGATCGTTTCCATGATCAACATCAAAGTATGCACATGAACAAATCTAGAGAATATGTGGATGAAAGTTCAAGACTCTAAAACATTGCACCTCAAAGATGATAACATAAGCCATATTAAGATGAGTAATAATAGACTACAGTAGGGGAACCAACAAACTGACTAACAACACGAATAACATAAGCTATATTAGGATGAGAAAAAATAAGATATACTAAGCTTCCAAAATAGAATGGTATAATGTAGGACTAGAAAAAGGTAAATGTTTAGTATGCTATATATTGAATATTACTAGTTATTTTGGTGAATATTTTTGATGTGTTTGTATGAAAATAGGCTTTAAATATAATGATTTGATGAAATTGTAGGGTTGACAGATTATGACAAATAGTAGTGAAATAAGATAGTTTTTATATAAAATATAAGACTTTATGGAATTGTTGAGGAGTAAAGTGAAAAATCATATAATGTCATATTTCTCATGTTATGACGTAAGGCATACATTTAAAAGCATATAGAATAATTTTAGCATCAATTCTTAGTTAAAACTCTATACAATTAGTCATGAAAATATTTATAACACATGACTCTACCACCTTATTTACCTAATTATTTTAATATGTCACACATTCTTTTTAGTTGCAAAACTTTATTTCAGTCACAATTGCACTCGTTTGGTAACACTTTAATGACTATGACATTAGTTATCTGTTACATTAGCCAAGTATCCCACCAATGCTGAAAAACCATGACAGCCTTTATCATCATGATTTTCTCTCTCCAAAGCAATAGATACTAAGGAAAAAGTCATGGTGACTCTTCAACACTTTGACTTTTGGTTAAAAAGAGTCATAGCAAGAATCTACTCGAGTCATGGTAATTTCCAAAGTTATGACTTATTGCTCTGGAGAAAAGGCCAAAGTCAGCCATTTTCAGCACTATGACTATAGGTGTAAGTGGGGCGGGAGACCTGAGCACTGCATGAGACACGGACCAATTAAGTTGTGCATGGCCCAATATGACACGATCTTGAACCATGCCTAGACTTTGGTCATGTTGATGCCAGAGTGCTGGCCTGAGGCACAACTTGTGTTGTGCTAGGTTAAAGGCTACCATACCTTATATAGACCAAGCATGATCCACATGCCTAGCTCATTGGCATAGTCCACCAACACAGTAATCGTGACCCAAGACTAGGAATGAATCATGGATCACAGAAAGCTAGGTAATCATATTTATGTGATCTGCCCATTCCCAAACCCATTTTTTAAAAAAAAGGGGGTTTTATTCAAATGTATTTACGACATCCACATGGTAGGTTTTTTTTTATGAAACCATACCACCATGTTGATGTGGTAGATCATCCTATTGAGATAGAAGTTAAAATGGCTATATCCGTGGGTGGGGCATCGGTGAAGGCGTGCATGCACCCGATAGAAATAGTAGTTACTATCACTGTCGAGCAATTGCAGTAATGTTCACTTTTAAAAATAATGGTTATAAGAACCTGACCATTGAGATTTATTTCAATAGCTAGGGGTAAGAACTTGACAACTATTGGGTTTCTGCTCATTTAAATATTTAAAAAAATAAAATAAAAAATATATAATATTTAATAATAAAAAAAACTATAAATATAGATAAAGTATTTAGAATTTTTCATTCTCAATTTTATATTTCTTTCCTCTCCTCTGCTCTCCTCTACTCTCCTCTGTTGTTTGTCTCACTTATTCTCAAATTAGAGTTTTTGTTTTATAATTTTCTCTCTTTAATGCTCTACCCTTTAGAAGATGGAAACTAAAAGGGTGAGATAATTTTTATCTTTTACAACAAAGTAAATCACAACTCAGTACTCATAAGAAGTAATTCCAGTTGTAATTATGCTAATGCCTTATAGTACCAGAATTTAGATATTTTTTTATTAAAAATATTAATTAATTTTTATAAATGTAAACTAAAAATTTAACTAATGACTAATAGTGAATATAATGATAATAAAATTAATATTGATTTAGATATGAATAATAATGATAAGCCTATGAAAAAGTATAAGATCGAAATTATATTTTCTCTTATTTGCCTCAACCCAAACTCAAATACCTAAAAACAAAAAACAAGAAGAAATTAAATTATTTGGACTCATTTTATGATAATAAAAAATAAAAATTTTATGAGTATCAATGAAAAATAAAAATTCTAGCACTATATATATATATATATATATATAGGAAAAGAAGGTGGCATGAGCCATCTAAAGAGGCAACTGATCAATGCACCAAAAATTATGGTGTATTAGATCCTAGGCAAACCTAATTGAGCTTGAGTGGTGAGATCTTTGAACATAGATTTAGTTCAGCTTCTTTGACCCCATTCATATACCATAATAATTTAGGGAGGAAATACATGATCAAATTGATTACGATTATTTGTTTTCTAATTAGATTTTTAGAAGAACCTAGGATAGTCAGTATCATGCATTCTTACTTCTAGGCTGCTTATCATTAGATTCCTAGGTCAACATATAGGAATAATATAATAAAATATTATAAGTTAGAAAAATAATTAATAATTAATGAATTTAGGAAATATTATATATGGTGTTTATGATATCTGATATATAGACTAGTCATGATGATATATCATTTGTATACCTTGCCACCCAATATACAAAATCTACATGGAAACTTGAAAATCTTAGGATTTCATAAGATTCTTTATCTGCATAATGATCTTGTCATATATGAGTGATTGATGAGGATCTTTAGAGATTATGACATTCATAATAAAATATTTAGTATCATTATTAATAATATAGCTATTAATGAAGTTGCTAATAGTATGTTTATTAGGACTATTAGAGATGAGTCATTAGATGAGAATTTTCATGTTAGTTGTATGTATCACATCATTAACCTAATAGTACAAGTGGGAATGAAGGTTATTTTCACTGCATTAGAAAAGATAAAAAACTCACTAAAATATCTTAGGATGCCTAGAGTAGCCAACATAAGTTTGATAGTCTCTATTTTCTACGGGTCTAAAGAAGAAGAAATTCCAAATAGATGTTAGATACCATTGGAATTATACTTACATGATGTTGGAGTCATGTGTTAGATACAAAGATATCATATCTAATTATGTCAATAGTAAGAGTAATGAATTATTATTGATGACTCTGACAAGAATATATGAATTTTTTTTATGAAAATTTTGAAGTTTTTTTATGACATAATGAACATGTGTTCATTTATGCATACTCTCACCATTTGCATCACACTAAGGTACATATGCAATATTTGTAGCATGTTTATCAGGTTTAGATGTCACCCTACATTTAGAATCATAGCTGTTGAGATGGAAAGTATGTATTTAAAGTAATGATCTACCATTCTATCTCTTTATTATTTGGTAACTTGCATAGATCATAGGGTTAATGTAAAAGGGGTAGAAAATATTTTGACATACATATCTACGTGCATGAACAAGGGCCACCAAATTGAAAGATTCATTTACTAAAAATTGATTGACTTATTTGTATACAACACTATGTGTGATAGTAGTTGTAGCTATGCTCTATGTATGGGCATGTACACTATATTGGGAGATGATGATTTCTCCATCCAATTAGTGAGTGGGAAATAATGGAGTGGTTTGTTGAATAGGAGTGAGCTGTCTCTATACTTAGATACTGATTACTACTTAATTCTATCACATAATGATAATAAGAACTTTAATATTTTATTATGGTGGAAATCATATGAATCCATCTATCTCATGTTGTCTAACATGATATGGGATCTACTAACTCCTATGGTATCTAGCATTGTATCGAAGTATGCTTTTTCTATTATAGCAAATATCATTTCAAATAGGAGATCAAGATAACGACTAGATATTATTGAGGTACTTGCATTCTAGAAGGACTAAGAATATTTGAGATTAGGTATTCAAGAAGAGTATGAATGCAAGAGTTACTCATAGATGATGACTCATGGGACTTGAAGATTATTGAAACCATCGCTAGAGATACCATCAGATACTTATATGATGCTGATTTGTATACAGACACCAATTGGGATTAGGAATGACTATTATTTGTTGATGCTATGTTTATTTTATAATTTTTTTTTCATATTATATAATTTTTTCAATGCTATGTTTATTTCATGCTTGTCTCTTGGACATTGGTTTGAAATAAAATTTTTATTTCATTTTTTACTGCACTTATAGTTATAGTTTATGTTTATATATGTTTACTCATATACTTATGATTTGTTAACATTATGCCTGATGTGTTTTATAAATGTAATGTAATTAGTTTTTTTCTTTGTTTTTTTTATTTTTTATTTTTATTTTTATATTTCTATGGTGGCTAGTCATTAGTTTATGGTGGTATTGGCAGTGGCTGGTGGATGATGCTTGTGATGGTGTTGCCCACAAAACCAACATGATCTGGTATGATCCGAGATGACTCAACATGGTAGGCATGAGTTTGCCCAAAATAATGTTGATCATGTCATGTTAGGATTGACATACAATCAATCATGCTATACTAGGCACTGCACAACTTCTATGTTGGGCCATGGTGATATGACATGACTCGTTTGACACCTCTAGCATGACTTTGGGTTTTAGAGGAAAAATGTATGAGCCATAGCTATTTCCAGCACTACATCAATTTAATAAAAAAAGAGACCAAAGTCATGATCATCTACAATTGCCATGACTTCCCACTTGAATATGCACCCAAACATGTGAATATAAAAGTGGGGCTTAGATCTAATACTAGTAGAAGTAATGAAATCAAAAAATAGTGATCTACCAAACCTTAGGAGGGATCTATTAGCAAAGAGATAAGATACAAACTTAAATTCTAAGGAGGAATGAGGTGAATTCTATTCCCCATTTAGGGGGTAAATATGGAGTACACTAAATGAGAAATGTGGGTTTAGGGGTTTGAATCCTAGATTCTTTTGAGGGTTATCAATGAAAACCCAAAATTTCTTGAGATATATTTTAAATTATTTCATGTAAATTTCTTCCAATTATTATGTTGAATTGAGGTATCAGATTGGAATATTTTGTTATACGTGATGAATATATAATTGATGAATTTTATGTTTGATTTGTGTTGTGGTTTGATTATTACTGAATATAATATTTTGTTTAGAACTAAAATTAGGGTTTAACTATTAGTAGGCTTATATGTGTTATCATGGTAGATAATGATAGGTAAGAAGTTACATACTGGTAGAAAGTTACAATCCTTCCAACCATGATGCATGCGAAACTTATACATCAAAACCCAAAATTAAGATAAGGTTAATCATTATGAGTATGATTCTTATGAAGCAAAAGTACGAATACTTTTATAAGCCAATTCAATATACATATCTAAGATGAACTAACCCTCAATTGAAGTGAGAGTTTTTATAAATATCTTTCTAAGGGTTTCACATTTAGTGCATGAGTTGTGTGTTATCATGATATATAGTGATAGGTAAGCCACAAAATATGCACGAGCTGAGGTGACTAATAAGGTAGTTGCAACCTTGCGAGTTACTTTCTATCAAATGAATAATATCAATGAGATTTGAAAAAAATACATATGTTAATAATCATCAGTATGGTACTTATGAAACTAAAAGTACAAATAATTTCTACACCATATTAGTTCATGTCTTTGACACATGAGGTTGGCTAATAATAATGCACATACAAAGTAATTATTAAGGATAGTTGGATGAGTTTCCAAAAAGATGTAGACTTGTGAGTGACCCTCAAGCAAAGATGATTTGTTGTTTTAGTGATAAAATATAAAGGGAATATATATGAGGGGACTATCATTGGGGAGTTCCCAATAGGTGATAACTACATTGTATGGAAATAGAAAACTAGATCATTCTTACAATAATATATTATTTATTTTATAACCAAATACAATAACAACCAAGTAATTTTGATGATATTATGTGTAATGTAATGGACCAAATCTAGAATGTGAGAGGCATACTAACAAAACATTGTTTTATACTTTTGACTAGAATAGTAGTTGACTAATTATTTGTTTAACGAACTGCCTACATAGTCCTTATTGGATAAATATCTAGATGAATGTCTACTTTATTTATATGATCCAAATACTTGATGAATTGTGTTGGATGAGAGACCATCACCCAATATGCTTTTGGGATATTACTTAATCCTAAAAAATTAAATATCATAACAAAATCATAATACACCATCAGAAAAAGGGTACTTTGTATTAATCTTAATAAGTTTCAAAAGTTTTATTATTAATATGTCTAGCTCGCTCAATAATATCTATTAAAAATTTTCACTGAAAAAGAAGATAACCACTAGGCGAGTAGGCTAACTCCATACCTAATAAATATGATAGAGGACCCAAATCATTTATTTCAAATTGTTTTTCCAACAATGTCTTTAAAATTGAAATACTATCAATATCATTTCTAATGATAATCATGCCAATAACAAACAAAGAAAGGGTGATACGACCTATATCAATATACTTAACAAAAAGAGTAGGATCATTACTAATAGCAACAAATCTAAGAAATATTACAATAAAAATATTTCCAAACTAAGCATAAGGTGGTTATTAGAGACCATATACTATTATCCTTAGCTTACAAACATTGCTAAAATCTTGAGAAATACCAGGAGGAGGCTCCATATAAGCTTCTTCTTGGAGAATCACATTTAAGAAGACATTTTAACATCAAGTGTAGAAATACATCATTGTCAAACTGAATTGTATTCATTTTTTTAATAGGAAAAAAATTCACCTCATAATCTATACCATAATATTGTGAATATCTTTTTGCAACCAAACTAACTTGGAAGTGCTCAATAAATCTTTTAGAAATAGTTCTAATCTTATACACCCAATGATACCTAACAACACTCTTACTAAGAGGTAGAAAAATATTGTGACTTTATTACTTTGCATATTTTAATCAGTTAGGCAATATCCTAAAAGTTCATTAATAAGAGTATCTCATCAACTATGATTCATAAATGCATTGATCATACAAGTAGTATAGTAGACTTTCATCTAGATATCAATCCCACAAGAATTATATCGACAATTAAATTATTCAATAATGAGATAACTCATTTTTAGTAAAATAGATACATAGATTATTAATTAATCTAAAGTCAATGATTGATTCATTTAATCTATGTGATGCTATTAAAATGCTCAACATATAGTACATTGGATACATAATAAAGGTTAGGGTGTTGTGTAATAGCCCCTAGTCTTAATGTGGTGTATAAAGTGATTGTTACCATTGAGCCCTTCCTAATGGTGG
The DNA here is from genome assembly GCA_029783825.1 of Sapria himalayana. NCBI lineage: Eukaryota > Viridiplantae > Streptophyta > Magnoliopsida > Malpighiales > Rafflesiaceae > Sapria > Sapria himalayana. Next base: position 2,509,536 of record JAREIK010002121.1, read on the forward strand.
TTCCCTATATTTTTTTCCTTAGTACATCCCTACTAAGACAATAATTTATATTTTCACTAGAGTAATCACAATCTTATATCTTTTAGGCAACTTTTCATCAACTACTCTTGATGGTTGGTTCATATGCACACTCTTATTCTTTAGCTTTCATTATCATAAAAACTAATAATTGACATGGTCTATAAGTATTTGTACTTTTAGCTCCATAAGCAATATACTAGCACAATTAACATATGTTTCTCTTGAGTTTTAATGATGTAAGTCATACTAGTACAAGTATCTCACAAGGGTTGTCACCACCTTGGGAGTCTCAACATAGTTTCTCATGTCTCGAGAATAATCTATCAGCATCCTTCTCAATGAAAATGTGATTACTACACTAAAGGTAAACCCATTGAAAGAGCATTCTACATAACATCTATCTCAATTAAGAATTATTTCTTTTAAGATGTGAATAATGGATTGATATGTAAAAGCATTTGTACTTTTAGCTTCGTAAGTACTATACTTGTGATGATTAACATACCCAAATTTTTGGGTTCAACATATGCATGTGTGTGTCTCATGCATGGCAATCAAAAGAGCTGTATTACACATACAGCTCTTGCATTAATAATTCAAATAATAATTTTTGGGAGTCTCATGCATTAGTATCCATATATAAAATAAATGAAAATGTATTAATAATTCAAAATAATAACATCACATAATTAAAATTACATATGCCCTAGATCATGCTAGTTTGGTAAAAAATTTTAAATCTATCCCTAAATAGGAGGGGTTTGAGATCTATGTCCCCAACTTTAGAGATTGACATAAATCATGCATCCATTTTTTGCTTTTAAAAGTCTTAGATAATATGAACTTTGTCCCTAGGATTTTTAGTTGTCATGACTTTTCTTATTATGTGATAAAGATGGAGAAGAGATGATAGTTTTTACAAAAATTCTCTATCTTCTACTTTTATACTAAAATGTTTTTACATTACTCTAAGTAATAAGTTATGACTTTTAGAGGAAAGTCATAATTTTAATATTCATCTCTTTAACTTGAGGTTATGACACTAGAAAATGACTGCATCTCTATTCAACATCTTAATTTTTTTGTAACACAAAGTAATGACACTAGCAATGACCATAACTTGGGCCTAATTTCTCTGTAACAAAGTTATAACACTATTAAATAGCTACAACTTCATGTATTTATCAATTTGAAGCTCATTGAGAGTCATTGTGCTGTAAAATGGATGTAAAGTGGAGATAACTTCTCATATTACTATATAATCACAATGTTGTGTTGAGGTCACGATATTGGCAAATGATCTTTCTTGATATGTATGTGACTATGGTGCTGAGAAATAGCTATGATGCAAAGAAGATATTTTATGTATTGTTTATGGCCATGACACTAAGAACTAGTCGTGACATAAAAATAACCCTTCATATCTTTAAAGCACTATTAGGACAAGATTTGTGGCCTTGAAAATAGTCATATTCGAGTAATATTCTTTATAATTTTTAGTATCCAAACATTGCAACTTTTAATAATTAGTTAGCTTTGATATGGGTAGTTATGATTCTATAATTTTATATGCCTAAAAAGTCACGGTTTTGTAAAAACTATTATAGTTATAACTTGAGACTATCGAGCCATATAAAAATAATATTGTGGCACTATGAAATTAGATGTGACCTTGAGTACTAGTGAGGTACTTGGTTGCTATGGAGAAGAATTAATATTACAATCATTAAAATTTTTTGATCAAAATATGGCTATGACTCAATGATAATATCATAGTTATTGAGAATGTGTCGCATTGTGGAAAGAATATACTGAGTTAGTAGGGGCATTACTTATAAGAAATTTCTGTGATCAATGAGGTAGAGTTTCAACCAAAAATATATGTCAAAACTACTTGAGGCTCACTGATCTGCCCCTTTTACTTAACATCTCCAAAAACTCATTGATTTTATGATTATTTATTAAAATTCTCCAAAGCACCAAAAATTATGAAATCAATACATATTAACTCTATTTTCATATCTACATATTATTATCAACCACAAAAATATACAATAATTTAACACCTATGTGATGCAAATAGAAAAAACAATAGAATCCCAAGTACCTATGTGATGCAAATTAAAAAGTTCAACATCCATTGCTTGCTATCAATATGGATCAAAAATGATTTCTTTATAAGAAGACTCGGATAAATAATGAATAGAAACTAAAAAAGAAGTAAAAGAAAAGGAATAACAAGATTAAGCAAAATGTGACAACTTTGTGCATTTGCAAATGCATATGAATCAACATAGAAATGAATCTACAATCTCAGATGAAGCTCGATGGACCACACTGGAATGGGAAGTTTCAGGTGTTATAATGACCATAGTGTCAATAAATGAAATATTATTTGAACAAACAATATGAGTAGAATATGCAAGGAAGAGTAGGAAGAGCATGAGAAAATGTATATAAAGTACAACAAACTTGATAAGACAAGCCATCAGAACCCCTACTAATAGGATCAGAACGAATAAGATCATATCTATTCAAGTCATGAGAGGTAGTTTCTAAGCAAAGGGATCAAAACACAAGTATCATTTATGACCTTTACCATAATCAAATAGACACAAATAGTAGATTGGAAAGACAACTCAATACATGAAGATGAAGAATGAACCAGGTGCAAGCAAAAACTCTATAAAAAGAATAATATAGAATGTGCACAATTTTTTGAAAGGAAAAATACCTGAAATATGAGAGAAATAAATTATATTAATCAAAGTGATAGGTGTAAGAATACCAACACCCAAAAACTTACTAAGAACAAAAAGTATACAATAAAAGAGATTGAGTAATTTCTATAATATTCTCATGTTTTCTTTCAACAACAAATTTCTCAAGAGTATCTATAAAAGTAGTTTGATGAATAGTAGAAATCCCCCATACATTATAATGAATTAAATCAAATAAAAAGAAAAAAAACAAAAGCACTTTTATTAAAGGATAAAGCTGAATTTTTTTCAAATTTATATCAACTACAATAAATAGAAGCATTTTTATTAAAGGGTAAATTTTAACACTATCACCGGCAGTAATAGCAAGTATTTTAACTCATCTAAAACATACATTTCTCTTCCCATGCTATGTCACGATTAGCTTCCGAGACTATAGATCTTACACATAACAAGAAGAAGTAACAAAAATATGACTGAATTACCAAAATCACACTATTGACCAACTAAAAAAATTTAATTTAAGTTTTGGATTGTGATAAACATTAGAAAGAAGAAGAAGAAGTAGTTGTTGTTGTTGTTGTAAAAGAAGATGAATAAAAAGAAGAATATAGAGTAGAAAAAGAAGGAGAAAATTTAGAAGAATAAGAAGGAGGAATGGGAGGAGGAGATGAGGAGGAGGATGAGGAGGAGAAGAATAATAATATTAATAATAATAAAATGAAGAGAAAGAAGAAGATTAAGAAGAAGAAAAAAAAAAGATGATGATGATGATGATGAAAAAGAAGATGAAGAAAATTAAGAAAATTAAGAAGAAGAAGATGATGATGATGATGATGAATAAAAAGAAGAAAATGAAGAAGAAAAAGGAGGAGGAGAATAAGAAGAATAATAATAATAATAATAATAATAAATAGAAAAAAAAAAGAAAAAGAAGAAGAATATGATGATTATGATGATGATGATGATGAAGAATAAAAAGAAGAAGTAGATGAAGAGGAGGAGGAAGATGAAGAATAGGAGGAAGAAGAAGAAGTAGAATAGGCAAAAGTAGAAGAACAAAATTAGAATAATAAGAATAAGAACAATAAAAAGAAGAAGTCAAATAATAAAAGGAGGAATATGAAGAAGAATAAAAAGAAAAATAAGAACAAGAAGACGAAGAGAAAGATAAAGAAGAAGAAGAAGATAAAGAAGAAAAAGATAAAGAAGAAGAAGAAGGAGAAAAAGATAAAGAAGAAGAAGAAGGAGAAGAAGACAAATAAAAATAAGAAGAAGAAGATGATGATGATGATGATGATGATGATGAAAAGGTAGGGGAAGAGGAGAAGAAGAAAAAGAAGAAGAAGAAGAAGAAGAAGAAAAGGATGATGATGATGATGAAAAATAAGAAAATTCAGAAGAAAAGAAGAAGAAGAAAAAAAAGAAAAAGAATAAGAAAAAGTGATAGAAGAAGAATAAGAAGAAAGAGAGGATAAGAAGGATAAATAAAAAAATGATTTTTTAACTTTAAATCTTTACAAGTAAAAAAAGTATCAACAAATTAAGTGACATATATCTTTATACTTTTTAACCAACATAACCTCTATACATATCTACATACCATGGCATTTTCATTATAAAAAAAGTAAAAATTAGTATGAGACTTTTACTATATATATATATATATATATATATATATTAGTATAGTAGTTCTATCATGAACAAAAGTTTAGTTCTTATGTCTAAGAATGTTATTTGGCATTGCTTAACCTTTTACATCAATGTAAAGTTGACAATCAATATCAAAAACATAGTTGAAGAAGAACAAGAAGAAGAAGAAGATTAAAAAGAAGAAAAAAAGATGATGAAAAAGAAGAAGAGGAAAAATAAAAAGTAGAAGAATTAGAATAAGAAGATGATTATAAAGAAGAATAAAAAGAAATGAAAAAGAAGAAGATAAAAGAGGGGTAAGAAGAAGAGGAAGAAAAAGAAGATGAAGAATAAAAATAAGAAGATAAAAATAAAGAAGAAGAGTAAAAGCAGATAAAGAAAAAGAATGAGAAGAAGAAGAAGAAGAAGAAAAAAAAAAGGAAAAATAATGAGATGAAGAAGAAGAAAAGGAAAAATAATGAGAAGAAGAAGATGATGATGATGAATAATAAGAAAAAGATGATGATGATGATGATGATGAAGATGATGATGATGATTATGATGATGATGATTATTATTATGATGATGATTATTATGATGATGATGATGATGATGATGATGTAAAAGAAAAAGAAGAAACTAATGAAAAAGAAGAATCAGAAGAAGTAGAAAAAATAGAAGGACGAAGAAGAAGAATATGAAGAAAAATAAGAAGAAAAAAATAAGAATAAGAAAAGGAATTGGAGGAAGGAAGAAGAAAAAAAAGAATAGGAAGAAGTAAAAAAAGAAGAAGAAAGAAAAGAAGAAGAAAATGAAGAAGAAGAGAAGAAGAGGAATATTAAGGGGAAGAAGAGGAAGAAGAGAAATAAGAAAAAAAAAGAACAAGAATAAGAAGAAGAGGTATCAAGTGGGTTGGGCAGCTCAGGCATTACCCGAGGAATGACCCGACTGAGCTGCCCGACATGGCATGGTCCATAATCATGCCTAGACCCATGCCTTGCCAGCTCAAGGCACAACTCATGCCATGATGTGCTAGAGGGTGCTGGGCTTCATGTCGGACATCAAGCCTAGCCAGGCACCTAGTTGCCTGTCCCAAATGCACAGTCCAGTTGCTTGGTCTGCTACCTTACCCTGGAACTCGGGCCATGTTTCATGAACAATTTGGCAAAATTTTTTAAAATTACTACCACGTGTTTGGTTGACGACGTCCGCATGGGATAGTCCAAGCCTCCCCCCCCCCCCCCCCAAGCCGAGCCGAGCTCCTGTCACCCATGCCCTAACCCCCCAAAACCAACTTCCAAGGGTCCAAAAAAAAATTAAAAATAAGATGCATCCAGCCATTGGATGCACACCCAATGGCTAGGGCAGAAAATCCAATTGGAAGTTGATTTCTATCCTAAATATTTATTTAAAAAATATAAAAAATACAAAAAATACAAAAAATACAAAAAAATACAAAAAATACAAAAACTACATAAAACTACATAAAACTACATAAAACTACAAAAAACTACAAAAAAATAAATTTTTAAATCTTTTTGTAATATAAATACATACATACATACATATATATATATATATATAATCTCCTTCTCATATCTCTCAATCTCACTTCTCACCTCACTCTCCTTTCTTTCTCTATCTTATCCTCATTCTCTCTCTCTCTCTCTCTCTCTCTCTCTCTTTCTCTCTCTATCTCTATTCTCTTGGAGTTTATCTTTTCTATCACCTCTCGATGTCGAGACTTGGTTGCGAACTATAGACATCGGACATCAGACTTTGACATTCCATAATTAGCCAAATAGGTATTATTTTTTAAATTTTATTTACTTTTTTATTTTTAATTTTTATTTACTTTTTTATTTTTAATTTCTATTAATAATTTAATATTGAATAATAATATAATTTTAAAAATAGAATTTAGAATATAATTAATAAACTAATAAAAATCTCAAATAGAAAATAGTGAATATAATGATAATGAGATTAACATTAACATAAACGTAGATAATTTTAATATTAATAACCCTATAAAAATATCCGAGGCTGAAACCATGTTTTCTTCCATGGTCTTGACACAAACTCAATTATCTAAAAAAATAAAAAAAACTATAAGAAAATATGTAGTTTGAACTTGCTTTAACATTACATAAATTAAAATTGTTAGGAGTGTCAATGAAGAATCAATATAATGCAAGTATTGTAGGAACATATTAACTTGTAGGGGTGCATGTGGGACTAAACATCTAAAAAGGCATGCCGAATAATGCACCAAAAAATATGGTGCATTAGATCCTAGAAAAATACAACTGAGTAGTGGGGCCTTTGAGGTTGGATCTACTTAGCTTCTATGTTGACTCTTTTCATATACCGCAACGAGTTTAGGGAGGAAAGCCTTGGAAAAATTAATCACTACAATGAGTCTTTTAATTAGATTTTCGGATGATCAAAAAGTAGTCAGTATTATACATGCATCTCTCTTACCTGCATATCATAGGATTTCTAGGTCCACATGTAGGAATGACATACTAAAATACTATAAGTTAGAAAAATAAATAATAATTAATGAATTTAGGGAATATAGTTACACGGTATCCATTTGATATCTGGACTATTCGTGATGATGCATCTTTTGTATGCCTCATCGCCCACTATGTAGATTCTAAATGGACACCAAAAAATTTTCAGGCTTTTCACATATTCTCCATCCTCATGATGACACGACCATATATGAGTGCATGATGATAATATATAGAGAATATAATATTCTAAATAAAATATATTCTATCACATTCAATTATGTATCTAATAATGGAGTAGTCATTAATATGTTTGTTAGGATCATTAGAGATGTACTATTAGAAGATATTTTTCACATTAGATGCATATGTCAGGTCATTAACCTAATACTCCAAGCATGGATGAAGGTTATTTCCTCAGCTTTTGAAAAAATATATAACTCACTAAATTATATTTGGGTGCCCATCAGACAACATGAGTTTGACAGTCTCTATTTGTCTGTGGCTCTAATGAAAAAAATTCTAAATGAATGTAAGATAGTGTTGGAATTATACATATCTAATATTGGAGTCATATGTTGGATACGAATATGTGATATCCGACTAAGTCAATAGTAAGAGTGACAAACTTATTATTGATGACAAAGACTATGATACAATGATTTTATTTATGAAATTTCTGAATATTTTTTATGATATGACAAATATTTATTTGTCAGTTTATACTTCTACCACTTGCTTTAGACTCAGGTGCATATGGAATATAAGTGATATGTTTAGGAAGTTTATAGATGACCCAATATTTTAGTGACATGACTCTTAAGATAGAAACCAAGTACTTAGAGTACTAGTCCATGTTTCCATCTCTTTATTATCTGGCTACCTAGATGGACTCTAGGCTTAAGGTGGAAAAGGTAAAGAATATTTTGACATACATATCCTCGTGCATAAACCAGAATCACCAAGCTGAAGGGTTTATTCATGAGAAGTTGATTGAGTTTTTTACATACTACGATACTATGTATGACAGTAGTTTCAGCCAAATCTGAGTATGGACATTGATACTTTATTCGAAGAAGGTTACTTCTCCATTCAATTAGTGAGGAGGAAATAATTGGATGAACCATCGAATAACAGTGAGCTATCTTAGAACTTAGTTACCGATTACTACTCAATCCTATCACATAAAAATAATAATATCCTTGAAATTTTATAATGATGGGGAATCATATGAGTCTACCTATCCCATGTTATCACAAATGGCATGAGATCTACTAACTTTTCCTATGTCAAGTGTAGCATCAAAGTCTACTTTTTCTATTGTAATCAATGTGATTTCAGATAGGAGATCAAGATTGTGGCTAGATATCATTGAGGCACTAACATACATGAAAGATTGGGAGGATTCGAGATTGGGCATCCAAGATTATGTTGCAACAAGAGTGGAGTAGTTGCTGGGAGATGTTGACTCGTGAGACTTTGAGGAGGTTGAGCGCACAGCTAGTGATGCTATCAGACACTTACGTGATGATGATCAGTTGCATACTCATACCGATTGACATTGACATTGATGCATTGGGCTTGCAATATTATTTATTTAGATTGAAATTTATGATTTTTATTTTGTGTTAATTTTGTGAGTTGTGAGTGTGACGTTATATTTGTGTTACTTTATTTATTTTTGGATTGAATGATGAATGATAGGTCATGTGGTGGTTGTATTTTTTTGATAATTGTAATTATTTATTAAACTATATCATTTGTTTTAATATAATTTATTTTTTTTGTGATTTATGTGATATAAATAAATAATGCAACGTCGTTATGTAGAAATTAATTCACAATTTGAATTTAAAATATGAAATTTTAAAAAAATATAAAATAATTAATCCACCACAATCCACATTCCATAATTCCACAACTGCCAACATGTGGGGGAATATCCGGTTCCGAGTTACAACCACTATGCTAATGCTAGGCTAGGTCACTAGGATGGTAGGACCAAGGTGTAGTGTAGTGTAAGTAGGTCGTAGGGGTTGGCTACTAGGCTGGAATCCAAAATCCAAACGGCCATTTTTGGATCGTACCATGCCTAGCATGCCATGAATGTTGTACCATGCCTAGCACGACATGATTGCCATGTCGTGCCTTGCACGGCATGGTATGGTAGCCTGACTGGGCCAGCAAAAACCAAGTCATGTTGACACAGCACAGCCTATTTGTCACCTCTACTCATATATGACAGAGTTATAACGATGATGAAATATCTATTGAAATCCTACTAGGTTTTTTCATGTCCGCTATGAACTAATGTGGTAGGCTATATTCGATGTGAACATGTTATTTTGGGTAGGATCTTATGGTAAGTATATTGTTCATATTTTTTTTTCATTGATTATATGAGGCAAAGATCTTCTAAAAAATTTTGTTGAAGACTCAAACCTTTAATCCATTTAGCTACCTCTTATTTTATCTATTTGATGTACATGAAAGAGGTCCTTAAAGTTGATATAGAGCCAGTTTTAATAATACTAAGTTATGTTTTCCTAGGATTTGATGTATTATATTTTTTATGTATTCTTTGACATGTCTTCTAAGGTGTCATATCTCACTACTAGTTTAATAACTATATATTTTTTTATTGTACCTACTTTGTGCTAAATTATTTTCACAACTTTTCTATTTTTCTTTTTTATACTATTAAAGTGGATCTAGATAATATAAGTTTGTCTATTTAACCTATATTTTTTAGTTGTATGGTTATCCTAGGAGGAAAACTACATGAGGTTTGGAGGTGTCAAGTGGATTGGGCAGCTTGGGCGTGGCACGAACATGGCCCAACTAAGCTGTTCCTAGCCTAGCACGACTTGCTCCAAAACTAGGCATGGACCTAGGTTGGTCTAGCCTGAGGAATTGCTCATGTCGTGCTTGACCATAGGCTCCAATGCCTCGTGCCAAGCCAAGCATTACCTACGTGCTTGGCATGTTGGCATGATCCATTGGCATGGTGTACCTAACCCTGGATAAAGAAGTCAGGAACCAAGAAGCAGGCATAGTCCACATGATCCGCCCATGACCCACCTGATATCATTTTAAAAAAAGAAAATAATTATCAAAATAAAAAAAACGCATAATTACATATACGTGGTAGGGTTTTTTATGAAACAAACCACATGGTTGATCTTGGAAGGCACCACGCTTAACTAGTTCCAAGGTGCAGAAAAGCAAGATAGTGACAATTGTCAAAGACGATGGAAATTACACGATATCTAAGAATGATATTGTAAAGACGTTCATCTCGTACTATGAGAAGTTGTTGGGGTCATCAAGTACTAGAATCGAGATAGATAAACACAATAACAAATGGGTCGAAATTTAAAGATGAAGACCATAACTTGCTATCTTTATCCTTCTCATTAGAAGAAATAAAGAACGCCATCTTCTCCATGAAAGACTCGGTTTCACAGCAGAATTTTACAAAGCATCATAGAATTATATTGGAGATGACGTGATTAATGTTGTAAAAAGCTTCTTCCATTCTAGAAGAATATTAAGGCAAATCAATCATGCTTACATTGCTTTAATTCCTAAATTCTCGCACATAACCACGCAAAAGGATTACAGGCCAATATCATGCTGTAACATAGTCTACAAAATAATTGTGAAGCTTATTGCTTCTCTATTGAAATTGGTGTTGGATGGCATAATTAATTCCATGCAAGGGGCTTATGTTAAGGGGCGGCTAATATTAGACAACTTTCTTCTAGCCCAAAGTTTGATTAGAAGATATGCAAGGAAAAGAATCTTCCCACGATGTTTCCTCAAAATCAATATTCAAAAGGCCTTTGACATCATGGAATGAAACTTCTTAACTGATGTTCTTGTTGGTCTAAATTTCTCCAAACTGTTCATAGAGATCATCTATGAATGCGTCAACACTACTACCTATTTGGTGGTGATAAATGGGCAGCTCCATGGCTTCTTCAAAGGTAAGAGAGGCCTTAGGGAAGGAGATTTCATCTCCTCCTACCTCTTTGCCATTTTCATGGAGTACCTCTCAAGATAGTTTTTGATAGCCACATCTCAAGACCAATTCTCATTCCATCCAGTATGCGTCCCTTTCAAAATTTTTCCCTTGATGTATGCAGATGATCTTATCATCTTTTCCAAAGGAGACACACTTTCTACCACCTTAATTTTGAACATACTCAAAGCTTTCACTACTGTGTTCGGATTGAATGTGAACTCCTCCAAATTAAATTTCTTCTTTGGTAAAGTAGGCAAAGAAACTAAAAAAGAAATTATTGAAAACTCTAGATTTAAAAAGGGCATCCTTCCGTTCCTCGGGGTTCCTCTTTCCTCCAGCCGATTAATCTCATCTCAATTTTCTATTCTGCTTGCAAAAATTATTTCGGTCATCCATCAATGGGCCAGGAAAATTCTTTCCATTACCAGCAGACTAGAGCTTCTACGCACAGTCGTCCAAGGGATTGAATGATACTGATTTTTGGTTTCCCTCCTTCCTAATTATGTTATTAATTTAATTGAAGAAGATTATAGAATATTTCTATGGGGTGACCCAACCCTTGGCATATATTGACCCAAGGTCCCTTGGGATAAGGTGTGTTCGCCCACCCACCTAGGAGGCCTTGGTATCCTTAATATCTCTATATGGAACAAGGTGTTCTTCATCAAAAATTCATGGCTGATAAATAGAAAGGAGGACTCGCTCTGAATTAAGTGGGTCCACCACTTCTATCTCAATTCCCAAAATATTTATAAGTACTAGTTATCGAAAGAAGACACTCCTTTTTGGAAATCCATAATCTCTATTAGGGATATCATACTCTCCAAGGCATGCTCAAGAGAATAAGCTAAATTATTCTTGAATACGTGGGGTGAAAATGGCAGAATAATCTTCAGTGGCTACCTTTTTTTAGCTAGATTTGATTCAAAAAAGATAAATCTTGGACAAAAGCTATTTAGATGAAGAACCATGTGGCCAAACATATTATTAACTTATGAATTGACAAGCATAGGAGACTCAGGACAAAAGACAAGGCATTTTCAACTCCAATCAATACCAATTGTGAATTCTGTAGTCGTGCAGAATCTTTTAACCACATTTTTATCGAATGTTGGTTTTCTAGGTACATTATGGTAGAGTGAAAAGCTTGGATAGATTTTAAAAAAGATACAAGCTCAATCTCCTTGGTTTTCAAAGCCATCAAGAAGCTATATTCGGCCGGAAATCTAAAGAACAACCTTCGGAAAGTCTCATTTGCAACTATGGTGAACCACAACTGGCGTGAAAGAAATAAAAGATTATTTGAATGGAAAGCCCAAAATGCAGAATTTTTAGTTAGGAAGATTAAAACCAAAATTTATATTATTTTTCATAAAAAATGTAATAGTTTGAAAATGCCTTAAGTTATACAAAATTTTTGGTAATGAAATTTATTATTTATCAAAAAAAATTGGAAGGCACCATGCTAGCCTCCAAGCACATCCACATACATGTATTGTATAGTAAAAAAATAATATTAACGAGGCGGTAGATTCATGAAATATAAAGATTATCATGGCTATCTGCGTCGAGCTTCAGTAAAGAATAAAGACTAAAATTATTCAAAATGTTTAATGAGGTGTAACAAAATTATAACACATGAAATATTATGATTTTATATGACTTTTTGTTTCACTCCATAATAAATCTATCAAATCTTATATTTCACATAAAACCCATCCAATTTCATTGCTATTTATCATAATCTATCAAAACTAAAATATATTTAAAAATTTTCTATTTAAAACCTTTTCAACACAGGCAAATCATGCACAATCACCAAAATAACTAGTATTATTTGGTATTTGATATAATGGACAATGTGTATTCTTCTTCTTCTTCTTGTCTTTCTTCTTCATATGCTTATCATTATTATTCTTCTTATTTTAGTTCATCATCTTCTTCTTCTTTTACTCCTTATCCTCCTCTCAAGTTCTTTTTATTTTTATTCTTTTTTTACATTTTATTTTCTACTACTCATACTTCTTCTTTAACAACTTTTTTTACGTTTTTCTTCATTTTTATTTTTCTTTATCATCATCTTCTTTTTATTCTTCTTCGTCGTATGCTTCTTAGTTTTTTAATAGCTTTTTTTTTGCTTCTTCGTTTTCTCCTTCATCTTCTTTTTCTTATATTACTATTCATTCATCTTCTTAATCTTTTTCTTATATGTATTCTTCTACTACTACTACTACTTCATCTTCTTCTTTTACAACTTCTCATTTGTATTATTCTTTTTCTTATGATACTTTTCCTTCATGATACAATTCTTCTTTTTCATGAACATCATCATCTTCTTTTTTTTATGCTATTCTTTTTCTCATTCTTGCTTTTTTTATCTCTTTTCTTCTTCTTCTTCTATATCTTCATAATGATCATCATCATCTTCTTCTTTTCCTTCTATAAGTTCTTCAAATTTTCATAATCTTAATCTTATTCTTCTTGTTTTTATTTTTCTTCTACATCTTCTCCATCTTCTTCTTAAACATAACCATATTTGTCATCTTCTTATTATATTTATTTTATCCCTTCTTTTTCTTATTTTTCTTCATCTTCTGCTTCTTATGCTATATCTTCTTATATTTCACATTCTACTTCTTTTATATTATCTTTTTTTTTATTCTTCTTTTTTCTCTTTTCCTTTTCATCATCTTCTTCTATTATTCTGCCTTTGTCATTTTTTATTCTCCTCCATATGTTTTTTTATTATACTTTTACATCATCTGTGTTTCTTTTCATTCTTCATCTTCTACTACTTCTTCTTTTGCTTCTTCTTTTCTTCTTCTTATTCTTCTTTATTCTTCTTCTATTTCTTCATCTTCTTCTTATTTCTTCTTCTTTTTCATCTTTTTTATTCTTATTCGACTTATTTTTTTATTCTTAGTTTCCTTTTTCTTATTCATCTTTTTTTTCTCATTTTATTAGTTGCTTCTTCATCTAATTCTTTTTATTCTTCCTCATCATCATTTTTTTCTTCCTCTTCATCATCAGCTTATTCTTGTTATTCTACAAATTATTTTTCAACTCATTATTTTTATTCATCTTTTACTATTTTTTCTTATTTTTCTTCTTCTTTTTCTGCTCCTTGTTTTTGTTTCATTTTTCTCTTCTTCTTTTTCTTCTTTTTATAATGTTGTTTGTTCTAGATTTTCTACTTCGTATTCTTGTCATTTTCAACTCATTCTTACTTGTTTTCTACTTTTTACTTCTTTTTCTTATTCTACTTATTCTACTATTACTACTATTGCTGCTTATTCTTCTTATAATTCTTCTTCTTGATCTTCTTCTTCTTTTTCTTATTCTTATTCTTTTTATCCTTCTTCATCAGCTTCTCATTATTCTTCTTCTTTTTTTTCTTCATCTTCTTCTACTTTTTTTAACACCTTATTTTTTGTCTTTTTCATCTTTTTCTTATTTGATTCTTTCTATGTCTCCTTCTTTTTATTCCAATTCTATTTTTCATTCTTCCTTTTCTTTTTCTTTTTCTTCTTAGCATCATTCGAACTTCTTCATTATATTCTTTTTTTTCTTATTCCATTTCATATTTTCTTTTTGGTTCTACCTCCTCTTCTGCTACTTCTTATTCTTCTTCTCTGTTATCTTCTCATATTCATGCATTTTTCATCTCCTTCTCCTCCATATTTATTATCTTCTTATCATTCTTATTCTCTTCTTTCTTATTCTTTTTTTTCTTCTTCTTAACTTCCTCCTCCTTCTCTTTCTTCATTTATATATTTTGTCTTCATCATCTTCTTTTTCTTATTCTTATCATCATTTGTACTTCTTCATCATATTTTTTTTCTTATTCCTTTTCTTATTCTCATTTTAGTTCTTCCTTCTCTACTACTACTACTACTTCTTTTTCTTCTTCTATTTTATCTTCTCAAACTCCTCATGATTTTTTTCATCTTCTTATACTCAATAATCATTTTCTTCTTATCATTTTTATTGTCTTCTTTCGTATTACTCTTCTTTCTTATTCTTTTTTTTATCTTCTTCTTCACTTCCTCCTCATTGTCTTTTTTCATCTATTTTTTTCGGCGTCATCATCATCTTTTTCGTTTTGCTCTTTTTTTCAACTTTTTTTATCTTTTTCAACCTATTCTATTTATGTTTATTTTTTTCTTTATTGCCTTCTTTTTCTTTAGCTTCTTCTCCTTCTTTTTATTCTCTTCTTCAACATATTCATTTTTTTCTAGTACTTATAATGAAACTTCTCCTTCTTTTCTTTTTAGACTATTGCTTTTTCTATTCCATATCCATATTATTTCTATAATTATTATTCTTCTTCTTATTTCTCTCATTTCTCTTTATCTTCATATTCTTCTCCTTCTTCTTCGCCTTACTTTTTTTTTATTTTTTTTCCTTTTGACTTATTATATTTCTTATTTATTTTTTTCATTATCAGCATTAACTTTTTAATTTTTTTCTCCTTATTTTTTTATCCTATTTTGTTTGTTTTGATTCTATTTCTTATTTTTATTCTATTCCAACTTCATCTTACTATTCTTCCTCTTGTCATTCTCCTTCAACTTATGCATCTTATTTATCTTCTTTGTTCTTCTTCTTTTTATTCTTCTTCATGTTCTTATACTTATTCATCTTCTTCTCCTCAATCTCATTCTTCTTTTTCTTTTTATTCTTCTCATTCTCATTCTTATTTTTATTATTTTTCTTCTTTCTCATACACTTGTTTTACTTTTCTTTATTATCATCATCATCATTTTCTTTTTTTTTTCATCTTGATCATCACTATTTTTTTATCTTATTCTTCTTAATGTTCATTTTCTACTACTAGCTCTTCTTCATCTTCATCATAATCTTCTTTATCTTCTTCTTTTTTTAGTTCTTCTTCAATTTCTTCTCCATCATATTATAATTTTTTTATTCTTCTATTGATCTTTTTTTTTCATCTCTTTCTTCTCTTTCTTTTTTTCTTGATCTTATTTTACTTTTCATTCTTATTTTTCTACTTCTTCTTCATCTTTTGCTTCTTCTAATTATCCTTATTATTTTGATTCATATTCTTATTCTTTTTCTTTTTCTAATTACCTTTCTTTTTTTTATTGTTTTTATTTTTCTTTCTCAGCTAATTCTTCTTATTTTGCTCTTTTTTCATATTCAACATCTTCATTTTCATATTTATCTTCTTATTTTTATTCTTCTCCTTAAAATTATTCTTTTCATTATCTTTAGTTTTTTTCTTTCTTTTATTCTTCATTTTCTTTAACTTTATGTTCTGCATTATCTTTTTTTTAACCATATTGTTCTTATTCTATTATTTCTTTTTCTATTTTTTCTTCTTCTACTACCACTACTACTTCATCATCTACTTCTTCATTGCATTCCTCTACTTCTTCTTTATCTACTTATTCATCATCTTCATTTTATTGTATTTCTTCTTTTTTCTATTTTATCTTCATCTTCTTATTCTTATTCATCTACTTCGTCATCTTATTCTCCTCTCACTCTTTCATCTTTTACTTCTTCTTCATCTTTTTTTTTTCAAGTTGTTGATTTTCCTTTTCTTCTCCAAATATTCAATGTTTTTCTTAGTATTATTATTCTAGTTTTTAGACATATTCAATTCCTTTATGTATTTCTTGTTCCTTTCCTTCTTTTTTATTTTACTTATTCTACTTATTCTTATACCTTTTCTTTTTATTAGTTATTATTTTTTTTTATTCTTCACCTAATTGTTCCTTTTATTTTTCTTCATTTTGTTCTTGCACTTACTATTTTTTTTCATCTATATCTTGAGCTTCTTGTTCTTCTTCTTCATTTTCTTTTTCTAGTTCTTAATCAAAGTTTTTATCTTCTTTTATAATTCATGTCTTGTTCATCTCTTCCTCTTTTTTTATCCTACTATTTCTTCTTCTTCTTTTTTTCTATCATAATTTCCTCATTTTCTTATTCTACTCCTTCATCATTTTTATCTTCTCATTCTACTTTTCTTGTTCATAATCATATTCTTTTACTTCTTCTTCAAGTTGATTCTTCTTCTTCAAAAGTTTTTCTTCTACTACTACTTCTTTTTCTTCTTCTTCTTCTTATTTCCCTTCTTTTCTTCTTCTTATTCTTCTTATTCTTCTTCTTAATTTTAGCTTCTACTACTACTTCTTATTCTTCTTCTTAATTTTAGCTTCTACTACTACTTCTTATTCTTCTTATTTTACTTCTTATTTTTCTTCTTCTTCGTATTATTTTTATAATTGTTTTTTTTTTATTTTTCTCCTGTCTTTTTATTTCTATACTAAATATTCTTATTTTTCTCATTTTTTTTATCCGTTTCTCCTACTTTTTCTATTTCTTCTTCATCATTTTCTTCTTTTTCTTATTTTTTTTCTTCTACCTTTTTGTTCTGCTACATGTTCTTCTTCTTCTTCTTCTTCTTCCACTACTTGTTTTTCTTCTCTTATTCTATTTTTTTATTCTTATTATTATTTTATTTCTTCTTCTTCACTTTTTTTTATCTTCTTATTATTCTTCATATATTTTTTACTTCTTATTCTATTACCACTTCTTCTCCTCCTCGTTAAGTTTATTGTTATTTTTCTTATTCTATTTTATCTTCATTCTTTTTTTCTACTTCAACTTATTTTACTTCTCCTCCTTTTTCTTCTTCTTTGTCTACTTCTTCTACTTCTACTTCTTTTTATTTTTCTTCTTCATCTTCATCTTGTTCTTTTTCAATTATTTATTCATTTTCATTTTTTTATTCTTCTTATTCTTTTTCTTTATCTTTTTATTCTTCTCCTTCTTTATTTTTTTTTCTACTTCTTCATATTCTTCTTCATCAATTTCTTCTTCTACTTCTTATTTAATCTATTCTTCTATTTTTTTATACTTCCTTATTTTCTTCTTATTATTTTTTATCTTATTATTATTATTATTCTTCCTCTATAATTTCTTGTTCTACCCCTTCATTATCTTATCTTCCATTTTTTGCTTTATCTTGTTCTCTCCCTCTATTTAGACTTCTTCTTCTACTATTACATCTCCTCCTCCTCTTTCCTCATATTCTTATGATCTTTCTTATTTTGATTCTCCTCCTCCTTCTTTTTATTTTTCTTCTCGTTATATTTCATCTTCATTGACATCTTATTCTTATTTGTTATGTTCTTCTTTTTCTTATTTATTGTATACTTTTTTATTCTTCTTCTTCATTTAATGTTACTATTTCATCATTCTATTTTATATCTTCTTTTTCCTTTTCTTCTTCTACTACTTCTTCTACATTTTTTTCTATGTCTACTTCTTCATGTTTTTTTTCTTCGTATTCTTCAAATTCTTTTTTTTATTCTTAATCTACTTCAACACCTTCTCTATTTTTTTTTCTAACACTTCTTGTTTTCCTTATACTTATTCTTCTATTGCCACTACTATTTTTTCTTCTTCTTCTTTATTTTCTTCTTTTTCATCATCTACTACTATTTCTTCTTCTTCTTCTTCTTCTCCTTCTTCTTCATTTTATTATTATTTTTCTTCTTTTTCTTATTTTTCTTCATTATCATTACTTCTAGTTCAACATTATTTTTTCTTATTCTTTATTTTATTCTTCTTTAACCTCATGTTTTTTTTATCTTTCTCATTATTTTTTTCTTCTTCTTCTTATACTTATTCATCATCATCTTCTTATACTTCTTATTTAATATCATTTTTATCATATTAATTATTTACTTCTTCTTTTGTTTCACAACCATTTTCTTCTTTTTCTTCTTTTTCTTCTTCTTCTTCTTCTTCTTCTTCTTCTTGTCCTCCTCCTTCCCCTTTTTTTCCTTGTTCTTAATTTTTTCTTCTTTTTTTTGTATAATTCTCCATTTTTTCTTACACCTTTTTCTTCCACTTGTTTCGTTTTCTTTGTTTTTGTTCTTCTTCTCTTTTTTATTTTTTTATACTTCTCCTCCTCCTTCTTCATGTTCATTTTCTTTTTATTTTTATCCAAATTCTTATATTTTAAATCTTCAATATGATCATTATTGCTTTCTTCTCCTTCTTCTCATTAATGTTAATATTAGTATTCTTCTTTTTTTTTGTTCTTTTTCATCATCATAATCATCTTTTTTCATTCTTCTTTTTCTTATTATTTTTTTATTTTTCTTCTACTACTTCTTAGTATTTGTTCTTATAATCCTTCTTCTTCTTCTTTTTTCTTTGTCAACTTATTCTATTATCTTCTAGTTTATTCTTCACCTTCTTGTTCATCTTCTATGTAATCTTCTTCTTTTTTGTCTTCTTTTTTTGCTTCTTCCTCTTCTTCATTTTGTTCTTCTTTCTCATAGATTTCATCTTATTATTCTTTATTTCTTCATTATCTATTTTATCTTCTTCTTCTTCAGTTTCTTTTTCTACTTCTTCTTTTGCTCCTTATTCTCCATATTTTCCTTCTTCATTTTGATCAACGTATTTTTTTTCCTACTTTTTTTTCACTTTTTTTAATCTCTTTTTCTTCTTATTCTCCTTCCTTTAGAAGTTCATATTCTTATTCTTCTTCTTCTTATTGTTCATCTTTAATATTTTATCCTTATTCTTTTTCTTCTTCTACTACTATTTAGTCTTTGTATCTTTTATTCCTTATTCTTCTTCTATTTTTTTGTTTCTTATTTTTTTATTCTTTTTCATCTATTCTCTTCTACTTCTTTATATATTTCTTATTTTAATTATTAATCTTCAATTTAATATTTTTTTATTCTTTTTCTTTTGATTTTTTTTTCCTTCAACATTTTCATTATCTTATTCTTCTTCTTTTTCATCTACTTCTTAATCTTTTTCTTCTTCGTCACCATGTTCTTCTTCTTATCTTCATTTTCTTCTTCTTTATCATCATCTTTTTCTTTTTTTTTTATTCTTTTGTTTCTTCTTCTCCTTCAAGTTCTTCTTATTCTTTTTTCTCCATTTTTTTCTTTCAACAACTTATTCTTGTACTCATTATATTTGTGTTATTTTTTTCTTTCTTCATATTATGCTATTTCATCTTATTCTTTTCCTTCCTTTTATTCTACTTCTTCTTTTGCTCTTTTTTTTTCTTCTACTCCTTCTTATTCTTCTTCTATTCTTCTTCTTTTTTAAATTTTCTTCATCTATTTTTTTCATTCTTATTATTCTTTTTTATCATCATATTTTTCTCTTTTTCCTTTTTCCTCTTCATCTACTTCTCCATCTAGCTAATTTATTTATTCTTCATCTTATTCTCCTCTTCATCTACATCTACTTGTTTTTCTTTTGCTCCTTTTTCTTCTTATTCTACTCCTCTTTCTCCTTCTTGTATTTTTTCATATGATACTTTTTTTCCCTAGTTTTCTTTTCTTCATCTTCATCATCTTCTTTTTCTATTTTATCCTTTTTTTTATCTTCTTATTTTTTTTCATCCTCCTCCTTGTTCTTCCTTTTCTTTTACATATTCTCATTCCTCTCCTTCTAATTTTTTTCTTCTTTTTTTACATCTTCTTCTTCTTTATTTTCTTCCCATTTTTAATCTAATTCCACTCCTCCTAGTTATTATTCTTCTTATTCTCCTTTTTCTTCTTCTCCTTCTTCTTTTCATTCTACTCCTCTTCCTCTTCTTTTACATCTTTTTCTCTTACTTCTTTTTATCCTTCTTTATTTTCTTCTTCTTCATTTTCATTTTTTTTCTTATTCTTATCCTTATTTTATTATTTTTATTCTTTTATTTTTTTTTCTACTCCTTATTCTCCTCCTCCTCCTCATCTTCTCACTGCTTCTTCATCATCTTCTTTTTCTTTTTTTTCTAATCCTCCTTATTTTCTTTCTTTCTTATTATCATCTTTTTATTTTATTTCTCATTATTATTTTTATTATTTCCATTCTTTTTATTCTTCTTTTTTTCTTGTTTTTTTTCTTCTTATCATTCTTCTACTACTACTTTTTCTTGGTCTTCCTATTGACCATCTTCCAATACTTGTTGTTGTTCTTCTTCTTCTTATTTTCATTCTTCATATTTTTCTTTTTCTTTTGTTCCTTCTTATTCTTCTTCCTTTTCTTCTTTTGTTTATTCTTATTCTTCTCCTCCTCCTCCGTGTGCTTATTTTTTTCTTCTTCATCATCTTCTACATTTTATCATTCTTCATCTTTTTATGCATCTTTTTATTTTTGTCTTTCTTCTCATTTTTTCTTTTCATTCTTCTTTTTTTTTCTTCTTCTTCTTCCTTCTCTTCCACCTTCTTCTTCCTCAATTTCTTTCTTTTTCTAGTTTTTTGTTCTTTATTTTTTTTCTTCTTGTTTTCTTTCATCTTCTTATTTTTCTTCATCATCATCATAATTTTTTTCTTATTCACCACCATATTTTCATTATTATTCTTATTATTATTCTTATTTTATTCTTCATCTTGATTTTATTATTTTTCTTCTTCACGATCTTAATTTTTTTTTGGAGATGGTATTATTCTTCTTCTTCTCTTTCATATTCTACTCCAAATTATTCTTCATTTACAACTTCTATTTCTTTTACTCATTTTTCTTCATGTTAATCTACTTCTACTAATTATTCTTTAAAGTCTTCTATATTTTATTTGGTTCCTTATTTCTATTCTTCTTCTTCTCACACTTTTTCTTCTTATCCTTCTTCTAATTCATATTCTTCTCATTCTCCTTCTTATTCTTATTTTTCTTATTCTTCTTCATGATCATCTTCTTATTCTTTTTTTTACTTCATCATTCATGTTATTCTACTTCTTTATTTTCCTCTTATTTCTCTTCTTCATTATTACCATCTGCTTATTCTTGTTCTTTTCTTCTTCAATTTTTTCAACTTATTCTACATTTCTTTTCTTCTTCTTCATAGTATTTTTCTTCTTTCATAATTTATCTTGTTTTTTTTTCTTCTTCTACCTTTTTTTTCTCTATCATCTAGCTATTGTTCTTCTTCTTCTTCTTTTATATGTTCTTCTTTTTCTTCATCCTTTTCTTGTTCTAATTTTTTTTTGTAGTTGTTCTTCTATTTCTTCTTCAACATAAACGTCTTTTTCCTTCTTCAATTTATTTAACATTATCTTCTTTTTCTCCTTTTTCTTCTTTTTCTCCTTTTTCTTCTTTTTTTTTCTTTATCTTCTTTATCTTTTTTTATCTTTTTTACCTTGTTTTTCTTCATTATCTTCTTTATCTTCCATATCTTTTGTATCTTCTGTATCTTCTTTATCTTTTGTATCTTCTGTATCTTCTGTATCTTATGTTTCTTATGTATTTTCTTAATCTTTTGTATCTTCTGTATCTTTATATATCTTATGTATCTTTGGTATTTTCTGTATCTTCTGTATCTTATGTATCTTCTGTATCTTCTATATCTTCTGTATCTTCTATATCTTCTTTATCTTCTGTATCTTCTTTATCTTCTTTATCTTCTTTATTTTCTTTATCTTCTTTATCTTCTTTATCTTCTTTATCTTCTTTATCTTTTTATCTTTTGTATCTTCTTTATCTTATGTATCTTATATATCTTCTATATCTTTTATATCTTATTTATCTTTTGTATCTTTTGTATCTTTTGTATCTTTTGTATCTTTTGTATCTTTTGTATATTCTTTATCTTCTTTATCTTTTGTATCTTCATTATCTTTTGTATCTTTTGTATCTTCTTTATCTTTTATATCTTATTTATTTTCTTTTATTCTTTATCTTCTATATCTTCCTTTTCTTTTTTATCATATGTATCTTCCTTTTCTTCTTTATCTTATGTATGTTCCTTCTCTTCTTTATCTTCTATATCTTTCTTTTCTTCTTTATCTTCTGTATCTTCCGTTTCTTCTTTTTCTTATATATCTTCCATTTCTTCTTAATCATCTGTATCTTCATTTTCTTATTTATCTTTGATATCATCCTTTTCTTCTTTATCTTTTGTATCTTCCTTTTCTTCTTTATCTTCGGTATCTTCCTTTTCTTCTTTATATTCTGTATCTTCCTTTTCTTTTTTATCTTCCGTATCATCCTTTTCTTCTTTATCTTTTGTATCTTTCGTTTTTCTTTATATTCTGTATCTTTCTTTTCTTCTTTATTTTTATCTCTTCCTTTTCTTCTTTATCTTCTGTATCTTCCTTTTCTTCTTTATCTTCTGTATCTTCCTTTTCTTCTTTATTTTTATCTCTTAATTTTCTTTTTTATCTTCTGTATCTTCCTTTTCTTCTTTATCTTTTGTATCTTCCTTTTCTTCTTTATCTTCTGTATCTTCATTTTCTTCTTTATCTTCTGTATCTTCCTATTCTTATTTATTTTCTGTATCTTCCTTTTCTTCTTTATCTTCTGTATCTTTTATATCATTTTTTTCTTCTCTATCTTCTGTATCTTCCTTTTCTTCTATAACTTCCTTTTCTCTCCCCCCCCCTTCTCCCCATTCTTCATTTTCTTCCTTTTCTTCTCCTCCTCATCCTCCTATTTATTTTTCATCTTCTTTTTCTTCTTCTTTTTCTTCTTCTTTTCCTTCTTCTACTTATTTATCATCTTTTTTTCTTCATCTTATACTACTATATCTTCTCCTCCTCTTATTCTTTTTTCTCCTTCTTCTCCTTCATCTTCTCACTTATCTTTCTTCTTCTTGTTTTTCTTCATCATTTGTATCATATTCTACTTCTTCATCAATACCATTATCTTTTTCTTTTATTTCTACTTCTTCTTCTCTATTTTTTTTTCTTCTTATTGATCATGATCATCATTTTCTTTTTTTTGTTGTTGTTTTTTTTCTTCTTCTACTTATACATCCTTCTAGCACTTCTTCTTTTTTCCTTCCTCATCAACAAGCTTTTATAATAATATCTAATAAATAAAATTATGTAGAATAATAAAGTCATAATAAAATTTTGGGACCATCATTGAGGATTATTTATTCTGGTTAGTCAATATGAGTTAATATAATTATTCTTGAAAAAATATAGTTCTATTTTTAGTAGTTTTAATAATAATATTTTGATTATATTTCTTAATCTACATTAGCTTGTCTTACTTTTTTTTGGATTATGGATAGTTGTGATCTCGTGTTATTGTTTCTTTTTTTATCCCTACCTTATCAAAAGAAAACAAAAGATCAAGTATAACTCAGATTATTTGTATGATGAAGACTATTATTCATCTTGTAATAGCTTCTATCTCATACCTCATGGTAAAAAATATTAATCATATTATTAACCAATTATGAGTTATGAAGATTTGAGTTGAAGGCTATATTGAGAGATTCACATGATAGTCATTATATGAGCTTCAGTGCAATATTTGATGAACTACTTATAGAATTACCAATTGCAACATGAAAATCAAATGAACTGATTAAAGAGCAATGGACATAAGTTGATATGATAGACCAATATACTAAGTTAAGTATATTGAAAGAAAGCATTGCATCAAAAGTTTTTGTGGGTCATATGGAGGCAATTAAAAATAAGAATCAAGAAAAGACAATCAAAATGCATGAGGAAAGCACTAGAGTAGAAGTTTCAGTGACTGACATAGCGGTAGTTGAGGATGTCAATCATGAAGAAGAAGTTGAACACATAGTCTTGAGTATACAAAAGCAAAGTGTAATGTAAAATTTTAGTGGCTAATATGTTGAAAGTTGAAGAAAAAAAACAAGAAAAAGAAACAAAAAATATCAGACATTTTACCATGTAATGCAAGAGGAAAAAAAATAGTCATTCCATCCCAGCTATACTTGTAGAGGGGGGCCATTAAATTGATTAGCTATACACCATCATTGATTGATGTAGAAAATATAAAGAGAAAGGAAATCAAAAATTATACAAAAAAAATAGTTTGGACTATATATATTTCCAATGGAATGAATAACTTTTTGATAGTCATGCTATTGACAATAAACATAGTACTACTTAGAAGGCAACCCAAAAATTTTTTTTTATATGCTAAAATTTGTTGTTTATTAAATAAGAACCATAGTAATATTACTATACTTGAAACCTTTCCAATGCAAAAGAATCATAAATTCAAATTAGATAGTATTCTTACTTTTTACACTTAAAGTCATGATCGTGCTCAGCATCGTGACTTTGGTATTAAAAAAATAAAATACGTATAGAAAGCTCAATGACAAAGTCACAACTATGCACAAAACCATAACTTGGTGTTGCAAAAAATATAAGTGTCATCAAACCTTAATGAAAAAGCCACAACTATGACCAAACGTCATGACTTTGATATAACATCTTGACTCTTCACTATGGCCCTTCAATTAATGATAAAAGAGGAAGCCTACAGGGCCATGGTTTTCTTTTGATAAGTTGTGACTATAAATACCCGACCTTATAAATCCTTCAAATAGCATCCTATTATCTTTTGACTTCATGAAGAATAAGTCCTAAACCCATCAATTTATGTGATTCAACTATGGAAGAGAGGAAATCTTCGAAGAAAATTAGTGGAGAAAAGAATCACAAGACATAGGAAAAGTGAAAGAGGCCCAATGCCATTGAAATCACACCTTAGAGCTAAGGTGGCCATGGTGATTTTTCTAACATAATAGAAGTAATGATGATGGAATCTATACTAGCTAAGAAAATTTTTATTGGAGAAAGGATTCAATGAATTTGTCCCTCCATTCTAGCAAATCATAAAGAATTGAGATTGGTTGTTATTATGTATATATAGAGAACAAGGGAATACTTCTATTGTGAAAGAATTTTATGCTTATTTGGAAGATATGTAAGGTAAAATATTTTATGTTAGAGGTATTTGGATGTACTTTGATATTAAAATAATAAAAAAGTGCTTGGATTCCAATGAGTCAAAGATAGTGTGACTTTCAAATCTCTCCAACAGCAACTTGATGTTTTAGCAATCACTATGCTGTGAAAGTTTATTTGGTATATTAAATTACAAATATTCTAGTATATTTTGGTAGTTTTTGATAATATGTAAGTATAGAAACATGTGATAATTGAAATGATTTCATGAAATAGAAATTTTGATGCTTTGATTTGAATAATAGTGAAATCATTATATTTTTTAAAGTAATTATTATCTTGGTAATAGTTTATCATAACGAGTAGTTTCAGCATGTATTTTTAATCTAAATTCTACATAAATAGTCATGACAATCTATTTAGGCCATGACTCCACCACCACCACTTTAACACAATCCTTTTTTTTACATTACATTCTTTTTTGTTATGATATTATCTACATATCATACTCACCTTATCTCATAACATTTAATTTAATGTGACATTAATTTTATATCATAATAATCAAGTAACCCACTACTATTATAAGTAACGACCATTGAGATATAGTGTGATATTTTATTTTATTTGTATAATTCATTTATGTTTCAAAAATAGTATTTGTGATGATATGGATATATTTCTTCTTTTTTTTAGTGAGGGAAAAGTCATTACTCATAGATGAATAATAGTTATAGTGTGAAAGTTTGTTTTATACATTAAAGATCAAGAATTCTATTATATTTTGGTAGTTTTTAATAATATGTAAGTATAGAATATGCAATAATTATAATGATTTCATGAAATTGAAGTTTTAATGGATTAAGATAAATAATAGTGAAATCATTGTGTTTTTGAAGATAATTATTGACTTAGTGATGGTTTATCTTAATAAGTAGTTTCAATGTCTATTATTAACCAAAACTCTACATAATTAATTCTGAAAATCTTTTTAGGCCATGACTTCAACACCTCATTAGCACAATCCTTTTATCATGCAATATATTCTCTTTGGTTATGATATTATCTTAAAGTCATAGTTATATTTATCTCATAATATTCAATTAGCTATGAAATTAATTTTTAGGACCCAATAATCAAGTACACCACTAATACTATAAGTAATGATCATTTTCTAGCGCTATGGTCTTATCTTTACCAAAGCTTAATATTCCTAAGTCAAGAGCCATGACCATTTCCAAAGCCATGGTTTTTTTCCCAAAATAGAAGACAATGTGATTGTCCTATCACTACAATATTAATGAATGGGATAATTGTAAAAGTCATGGTCATTCCTAGTTGTATGACTTTTAGTATACAAAATGTTTATGAAGCATTCCAAAACCATAGCTACTTCCCAGCATTGTGACCTCAACCTCAAGAGACTAAATGCCCAAAATCATTCCAAAGTCACATCTTTCAACTTTGAAAAATACCTAAAATTTAAAAAGTATAAAAGACATGGTGAAAGTGATGAAGAAAAATAGAAGGGCCAGATGACATTCCTTCTTCTTCTTCACCTTCAACCAGGCATTGTAACAATGCTATGGAAAATTTTCTACAAGATCAATGAGCAATAAGGGATGCAAGATCAAGCCTAAACCATAGAGTTAGGTGGCACAAATTTCAAACCTCCCTCTCCATTTATATTTTAGGGATTAAATTGAAATGACATAGAAGTTAGATTTTAAATTCTAGATTCTCATGAGGGCTATCATTGAGAACTAGAGATTCATAATATTTCTCTTCTTATAGCTCATATGAATCTCTCCACAGTGTCAAGCTAAATTGAGGTCAAGGATTTATTTATTTTGTTTATGTGATATATAAATATTTTGACTATAAATGTGATATTTGATTTATATTGTGAAATGGAAGTTGATAGAATTTGTGATTATATAGAACTAAAATTATTGTTTGACTATTGGTGAGTTTGTAGGTATTATTTTGGTGGATGATGACAAGTAAATAATGATACTCACTCATGCATATGGTAAGAAGAAAGTGATAGCACTTTTGATTGTAATGTGTGAGACAAACTTATATGTTTAAACTAGTAATTGAGGTATGTTATTTATTATGAGCATAGTGTTCTTGAAACCAAAATCACAAATTATTTTATATGTCATCTTATTATACATTTCTTAGAAGAACTAACCTTCAATTATGAAAAGTTTTATAAGATATTCTTTGGGTTCAACTTTAGTATTTGTATTGCATTATCATTGTGGAATATGGTAATAGGTAATCAATAAAACATGCATGAGTGATGGTGACTCAAGAGGTGTTGATAACCCTTTGAATTACTTTTAATCATATGGTCCTCACTAGTTAAATTTGAAGAAAGCTATTTGTTAATTATGTGAGTATGTTTCTAATGAAGCCAAATGAGCAAATACTTTTAAGAGCACATCAGTTCAAAGCCTATAAGATATTCAATATTAGAGAATAAGAATGTATATACAAAGTAATCAATGGTAGTTAATGAGTTGCTAAAAAGTATAAACTTGTGAATAACTCTTGAGTGAAGATTATTTGTTTGTCTCTATGGTAAAATACTAAGTGAATAACTATGAGGTTGTTGGAGCTACTTTATACTAAAAGCTTTTTTTTTGTTGTTTCTTATTTTAATAAGTTTGCATCATTTTCTTTTATTATTGAATGAATTTTTAATTAGCTAAAATTGTGGAAATGTATGTATCCTTTATTCTAAATAGTAGATGATTTGTTACATAGAGTTTGGGTTATCAAATCTTGTGAAATATAAGTTTGTTGTTCACAATATAAATAGAACTAGACAATCTATCGGTAAAATTGTAGCACAAGATTTTAGTAGGTCTATCTTGATTATTGAGAATGGTGAAGTTCTAGCTTCTAGTACTAGTACACTTGGGTGTGTTGAATAGGACTATCAAGTGTGATTATTTTCTACTAACATATAAAATAAAAAACATAGTTATTATAAACATTCATGTACACTTATTAATAGTTGTTTTGATTCATGTACACTTATTAATAGTTGTTTTGATTCATAAAAATATGACCTAGAAATAGATTAATGAATTTTATAAATTTGATAACTTTATCGAGTATATGATAATATATTGATAAAAAAATATGATGAATATTGATTGATAATGGAATCTATTTCCTATTAGAAAAATTTATAATACCTCATTGAGAAAGCTTAAACTTTTAATATTATCAAACCATATGGGTGGATTATGATCTGGTATTTCAAATAGGTCAAGTAGAAAATCTCAAGAAAATAATTAAAGATTGATTAAATTAGATTATTAGTTATTTTAATTCAATCAATGAGTATCTAAAATATTAACATGAGGAGGTTAATAAGTATTAAATAACAAAAAGTATAAGTTAATTAAAATAAGTGAGAGAGTACAATTATAATTTTATATTAGTATGCATTATAATTAATAAAAATTATGGTGCAATATTATTTATATCGATAGCTTGAGATCTTGTTTAGGGCAAAGTCCCTTTAGCAACCATATCTAGTTCCATTAAATATATTTTAAAGATTTTACATATTTGTTTTAAATACATGTGTATATCTAATCATAATAATTAATTTGATTATGATTAATTTGTTTTGATTTTAGTATTACATCAAATTAATTTTGATTATATATGTGTATATAAAAAAAATTAATATTCTTTTGTAATTAGATTTAAAAATTGAATATCACATAATTTTTATTCTTTAATAATAATATATAACACATTCTTTAGTTTATATTCTTATAATAAAACTATATATTTGCATAGAAGATGCTAACCACTAGAACATCATCTTCCTCGTAAGGACTAGAGTGAGAAATATGAAAGGCACCTTTCTACCAAATAATAGATCATGTTGAGGTATGTAATTCTTTCTAAAAATAACAAGAATTTTAAAATGAAATGAAAATAATATATCTTGTTCACATTATCTTTTCGAAGGATTTCTTTAATCCTTTACCACCTATCAAAACAACTAACGAATTGTATTAGAAGGAATAGTTTTGATATTGTGGTAGGATAAATTAGATTTTAATCATTTAATGGATTCTACCTTGACTTAAATAGAGGCAAAATATCCTCTTTTGACAGAATTAGAACAACCAAGATATATTTTATAGATTATGGATCTATGTGGTTGTGTTTACAGATGCATTTCTTTTATAGGTTGTATTTATACTTGTTATAGTATGATTTTTCACATGGAGTTGTATAAATTTTTTTTTTATTTTGAACTTCTCTTCAACTTATATAACAATGGAAGTATTCAATGTCAATGATGGTGCACATGGTGTAGACACAACCAGTGATAGGTAAGGTAGTAGTATTTTTTGCTGGTGATGATGACTATGGAATTCGATGTGGTCAATGATAGTGTCAGTGGTGGTATTCATTGATGAAAATAGTGAATATGGAAGTCATAGTAGGCAATGACAGTGTTGTTGTTGGTATTCATTGTCAATGATTGTGACTATGGAGGTTTTCACATCAGATGACACTATGAGTGGTGGAATTAATAACTAGAGATGATACCTATGGTGTTTGTCATGGCTAATGACACTCCAATTGGTGGTATTTGTTGCTAGCGATGATCTATGTGGTGGTAAACATGGCCAATGGTAGTTGACATAGCCAAAGGTAGTTGACACAGCCAATTGTAATTGACACAACCAATGGTAGTTGAGATGGAAAACAATGGTGGATTTTATGGTGGTTGGAGATAATGATAGTGCATGTGGTGGAATTCATGATGGTAGAGGCTGAGAATGGCAGAATTCACAACAAAAAGTCCAAAACTAGAGCAAATTCTTTTTTATTTTATTTGGGGACACTTTTCCAATCCATTATAGTTTAAACTAGGCAAATTTGACCTAGATTAAAACACTATTACAAGCCATAGCTTTGTCAAGGAGAGTATAAGGTTATAAGTGCCACAAAACCAAAATAGTTAGGTTATTCAACATTTATATACAATTGATATTTATTCATCACATATTTGTGGCATGTGAATATACATATGTTGTGGCATGTGTGTGTGTGTCTTGTGAATATGTATGGCATGGATGTGATAATATGATATGATCAATGCATGTATCCAAGTATATCAACTCGTATGATAATTGTGAGCCAGAAACAATATGTTTGCATAATCTTCTTATATAGATATTTTGTGAAACCACGAATAGATTTTTATTTCATTTTAAAATAAAAAAAAACTCTCAATTTTAAAATACCTAAGTGGGTAAGATAATTCAATAATAATGAATCTCATAGTTTCCATCAGTAGTTTTAAGATTATGCAAGTTGATTAGCGTGTTGGTCTTGGTACCTTCCCCATATCGAACTAATTGGCTTGTAGGTATTCTCAGCACAAAGTAGCTCAACATAATTCTATGGATTGTTTAAATGAATCACTTCTCCAATTGAACAATTCATTTACGAATTAATTAGTTTAGAATTAAGTGATAGTTTTACACTTAGCTACGAATAATAGTATCTTTTCTATCTGAATCACTACTATTATTTGAAAGATTAAAAATAAGTCATTAGTTTAATCCAATTGAGATATAATATACATAGAATATCAAAATTATGATGAATTCATTTAAAAATTAGTAGAGATAATTATTTTTTATAATAGAACTAAACCTAAAAAGCTCATTGTATTTTTTCCAAGTATTTAAAAAAATGGCATTCAACCCATTCACCATAGTTACCAAAGAAAATAAACTCAATATAACCAATTATATAGATTATAATTGAAACTTTGATATTGTCTTGATTGCTATACTACAAATATGTACTCATGGATCTATGCTTAGATAAATCTCATGAAGGGTAGCTAATGGAGAAAGCCAATGCTTATGAGAAATGGGTGAAGGCTAAATAGATTTTGAGGTGTTATATTTTGGAAATTATGTCAAGTATACTCCAACATCATCATTAGTTCATGGCTACTACCTGTGAGATAATATATAATCTGAAAAAAATGTTTGGGAATCAGACTCATTCTACCAGATAAAAAATCATTAGGTGTTAGATGAATACTATGATGACTGAAAATATTCTAGTAATGGATCATATTCCCAAGATGTTTGGTCTTTTGAATGAACTATCAATATTTAGAGCTTAGATTAAAATGGATTCTCAAATTGATATTATTCTTCAATTGCTACTTGATTTTTAGAGGCAATTCTTCCTAAACTATAACATGAATAGAATTGATTATACATTGGCACAATTGCTTAAAGAATTGACATCGATTGAAAGTATTATCAAGAAACTATCTGGAGTATTTGTGGCAAAGAGGCCTTCTTTTAAATTGAATGGTACGATGAAGAAGAAATTTCAGAAAATGCTCATGTTCCACCAACAACTCCTAAATCGCAAGTAGGAGTGAAAAAACCATTAAAAATATTTTCATTATAAGCAGTCAGGATACTAGAAGCAATGTCTAGTTTATCTCAACAAGGTGAATAATTAAGATAAATCTCAATTACTAATAGTTAAAACATATGTAGCAGTGGTATCTATAAATACCTGGTGTATAGATCTATGCACCACAATTCATGTTTGTAATTCTATGTAGTAGTTCCAGGAAACCAAACAAATAAGTGATGATGAGATTTACCTTAACAAGAAAAACACTATGAAGGAAGAGACTATTGTAGTGAGAAATCACTTTCTTCATTTTGAAAGAGATAATGCTTCAATTTTAAGAGATTGTCTTTATATACCTTCCATTTAAAGAAACTTAATTTTTGTGTCCAGTTTGGTTAAGGATGGATTTTCTTTTTTATTCAATAATTTTGAAACAATTTACTTGAATAAGAAAATTATTTGTTATGATACATTAAAAGATACCCTTTATATTATTAATATTGTCTCTACTCTACTGCAATGATGTGAGTAAAAATATCAACATCTTACCATATAAAAAAATTATTCTCATATGAACTAAACCTATCATTGGTACTTATGCTTAGGTCATAATGATCTAAAATGGATTTTAAAACTAGTTAAATATATACCTTTGGGTTCGTTAAAGGTGAAAAATGATTAAGATCTCAAAATGATCAAATAGCCTTTTGTAGCTAAGAGCTATAAAACCAAAGACTCATTGTAATTGGTTCATTTTAATTTATGAGGGCCCTTGGTTGTCTAAGCAAGAGTTGGTTTTGAGTACTTCATCATTTTTATTGATGCTTACTCAAGATATGAGTGCATTTATTTGATATATCATAAGTTTGATGCCTTTGAGAAATTCAAAAAGTATAGGATGGAAACGAAGAAATATCAAAATAAATGTCTCAAGATGCTATGATTTGATCATGGTGACGGATACTCTTAAGAGAGTTTGGGAACTAATTATTGGATCATATGATTACATTATATTTGTTTATACTTGGCATTCCATTATAGAATGGTATGTTGAAAAGAAGGAATATGACTATATGGACATAGTAAGATCGATGATGAGTTATATGGATATGTCTGATTCCTTTCAGGGATATGCATTAAAAATAGTAACTAATATTTTGAACTTAGTTCCATCTAAGTATGTACCTTCTACCCCAACTAAATTGTTGACTAGACATAAGCCTAGTGTGAAACACATTCATTTGTGTAATTTGCCAGCACATATGATGTAAGAGAAAATATTAAGTTCGAACCAAGAATAAAAGTTTGTTTCTTAATGGGATATCCTAGAGGAACTAAATGTGTTTGCTTGATAGTACAAAGTATTAGAATTTCATTCTTAGCTCTAATGCCCGGTTCTTAGAAAAAGTTTCTATAACAACCCACAATTCCAAAAGTAGGATTATTCTAACAATATTAAGAGGAGATTAACCTATCCAAACTCATTCAATAATAGTGATACAAGAATAAACATTACAAGAAAATATATTAGATACCTCATTATCTCATCATAATGGATAAATATTGATAATAATAATAATATTGAATCTCATGAACCTATCATTGATATGTCAACTATATATATAAAGGATCATAATGGTTCACAAAAATTATTATATGCGCAATGTGTCAATAAAAATATATAGCTAAGAGGAGTGTCTCTATCTCATCATAGTAGGAGGGTTATTTATCAACCTACACAAGTATACACTCTTGGGAGTGCCTTATGACAAAATCCATGATGAGATAGATATTGGTCTCATAAGCTATGATGAAGTGCTTAAAGATAAAGATGTAGAACATTGGAAAAATACTATGGAATTAGAGATACAATCAAAGCACTCCAATCATGTCTAAGATCTTATAGAACCACTTGAATGGATAAAACTCATCAAGTACAGGTGGATCTATAAGAAAAAGAGAAATAGGTGGTAACATTGAGACTTATAAGGTTAGATGTGCTAAAAAAGGTTTTACTCATAAAAAAATCAATTGTGAGGAGACATAATCACTAGTCGTCATGCTAGATTCAATCATGGTTCTTTTGTCCATTACAACTCAGTATGACTATAAGATTTAGAAAATAGACATAAAGACTATATTTTTGAATGAACATCTTGAAAAATGTATCTTTATGATGCAACCTAATAGTTTCATAAAAAATACCATGAGCACATATTATATATATAAAAGAAGTCCATTTATGAACTAAAACAAACATATATATCATAAAATACTTATTTTGATCAAGCCATTCAATCTTATGGCTTTGATTAGTGTCCAAATGAGTATTGTGTGTATATAAATAGAAGTGATGGCATGGTGGTGTTCTTGGTATTATATATTAATGAAATATTACTCATTAGTAATGATGTGGGTTTGTTGTCTTTAATTAATGTCTAGTTGTCGACCAATTCGATATGATAGACTTAGAAGAAATTTCTCATATTCTTAGAATTAAGCTTTTGTGAGATCACATGTGAAGAATGTTGGGCTTATCTAAAGTTATTTATATCAATTAGATATTGACTCATTTTAGTATGCAATGTTCAAAGAAATATTGTCTTCCTTTAGATATAAAGTCACTCTATCAAAAGATTAGTATCTCAAAATACCTAATGAGATAGAGAAAATAAAGGTGATTCCTTATGCATAAGTAGTAGGAAGCCTGATGTATGCAATACATTGTACTAGAAGTAATATCTATTTAGTTATAGATATGGTAATTAGATATCAATCTAACCTAGGACATAAATATTAGACATTAGTAAAACATAATCAAGTACATAAAAAGGACTAGAAATTATATATTGGTATACCATGTAGGCAATCTTATTTTTATTAGGTATACAGACTTGGATTTCTAATAAGATGAATATTGAGAAAGTCCATCTTAGGTAAACTATTTACCTTGGAAAGTAGAGCTAAAAGCTGGAAGAGTATCAAGCAATCTTGTATTATTAATTTCACCATGGAAGTTGAGTTTGTGGCATCTTCAGAGGTAACCAAGGAAGATATATGGCTCAGAAACTTACTAATGGATCTAGGGTTCATTCCTTTTGTACAGCTGCTTATTATGTTTTTTTTGTGATAATAATGGAGTAGTTACTAACTCAAAAGAACCTAAAACTTACAAGAAGGAAAACACATCGACTATAAATATCATCTATTAAAAGATATTACAAAGAGAGATGTGGTGGTGACAAAAGTAGCATACGTAGACAACTTGGTGGATTCTTTTACAAAGAGTCTTCTCTGTAAAACTTTTAATAGACATGTGAAACAAATATGAGTCAGACATGTGGCATCATGGCTTTAAGTTTAAATGAAATATTATTGGAGTTGTTTTATACCAAAAGCTATTTTTTGGTTGTTTCTTCTTTTAATAAGTTTGCATTATTTTTTTATATTATTTAACAAATTTGAAATGAGCTAAAATTAGGGAAATGTATGTATTCTTTATTCTACATAGTAGATGATTTGGTGCATAGAGTTTGGCTTATATATGGAAGATTGAATTATCAGATCTTGTGAAATATAAGTGTATTGTTCACAGTCTAGATACAAGCGGAGAATCTATCAATAAGATTCTAGCAATAGATTTTAATATGTCTATCTTGACTATGGAAAATAGTGAAGTTTTAACTTCGAGTACTAGTATACTTGCGTGTATTAAACAAAACTACTAAAGTGTGATTAATTTGTATTGATATATAAAATAAAATATATTGTTGTTATTATAAATATTATTGCTCTTATTCTTTAAGTAGTTAATAATCACATATACTTGTTAATAGTTATTTTGATTTGCAAAGAGTAACATCTAAAAAAAGTTATGAACTTTATGAATTGGATAACTTTATCGAGTATATGGTCAATATGTATTGCTAATAGAATTCATGTCCTATTAGAAGGATTGATGATACCCCCTTGAGAAAGCTCAAAAGTTTTGATATTGACAAACCCTATAAGTAGATTATGATCTAGTATTTCAAATAAGTTAAGTGGAAAGACTCAAAAAAAATAATTATAGATTGATTGAAATAGATTATAAGTAATTTAGTTCAATTAATGGGTATCTATAATCTTAACATAGGAAGTTTAAAAGTGTTAAATAACAAAAGCTACAAATTATTTTGAATAAGTGAGAGAGTACAAATATAATTTTATAATGGTATCAATTATCAATGTTAATTATGGTGCAATATAATTTACATTTGGAGCCTTATTTATTGTTTAGGCCAATGACCCTTTCATAGCCTTATCAAGTGCTATAAAATATATTTTAAAGATTTTGTTTATTTATATAAAATATATGTGTATAAGTAATCATAATAATTAATTTGATTATAATCAATTTGTTTTGATTTTTTTATTAAATTGAATTAATTGATTTATATTAAATTAATTTTGATTATATATGTATATAAATATAATAAATAAATATTCTTTTAAAATTATATTTTAAAAATGTATACCATTTTATTTATTATTCTTTAATAATAATATAATGCACCATTCAGTGCTAATAAAAATATTTATTAGCATTGACAATGCTAACCATTGTAGCATCATCTTCCTTGCTAAAACTAGAGTGAAGAATATGGGAGACACCTCTCTACAAAATGATGAAGCCTATTGAGGTATTTCATTCTTAATGAAAATAACAAAAAATATAAAACAAAATGAAAACAATCTATCCTATGCACATTATTTCTTTGAAGGATTTCTTTAATCCTATACCACCTAACAAAACAACTAATAGAGGGAACCAACATTAGGATATGCTTAATAGTAATAACTACCTCATATGCTATTAAAAAAATTGGACATTTTAAAAATAATCCAATTTTCATTTTGTATTCATATTCAATATGAACTAAACTATTTAAACATGCATCATATGAATGAAAATAGACAAACCCTATGATCTAATAGTTTTGCTAAAATTTAGAATTATCTTATTTACTAGAATAGCGTTGTCTCACTATTAGTTGACCAAATTGGTGATACAATCTTTTTGGGATTGATATTTGAATGAACATCTTCTTTACTACTTGTGTGATCCATGTACTTATGGATCTTTGTTAAATTGAAGAGCCACACAACAAGCCTTTGGAAAATTTTCTGACCAATAAAATTTGACACCATACCAAGTTGCAATAATTTGTAGTAGAATGGGGTCAATTTCAAAAAAAAATTGAGAGTAACTCAATGGGATACCATATGAAAAGGGCTTTCAATTCCCATTACAATAACCCGAAGGGAGCAGAAAAGTTATTGCTTGAAGATAATATTTTTATACTACTTATAAAGGCAAAGAAGATGAATTATATGTAGGAGAACCAGATGGAATGGATAGAGATAGTGATAGAACACAAGAATGCAATGATGAAGATTATGGAGAATCAATTTGGGCAACTCGCATTGTTGTTGAAGGAAAAAAACATAAATGGATTACCAAGTCATTTTGAGGCAAATCCAAAAAGGTACATATTCATAATGCTCAAAAGTGGTAAAGAATGTTATGACTGACAATGTCATAACATTTCTCAAAGTCTCATTGCCCAGTATCATGATGCTACTAGAACCCCTACCAAATTCACACAACAAGCTATTACATGTTAAGAAGTAAAATTAGAGGAGATGCAAAGTAACCAAAGAAACAAATAGAAAGAGAATATGTTAGAGAATGATTATGCAAATAGTCAAACTCTTCAAATTATTTTTCCTTTTTCATGGAAAATTAGAAAGGAAAATTTGGATGCATAATTCAAAAGATTTTTCAATATCTTCAGAAAGTTAAAAGTCAATATTTCTTATGCTAAAGTCTTATCCTAGATGCCTCACTACATAAAATTTATGAAAAAAATCATGAATAGTAAAAAAAATTAAAGATGCATGAAAAGATAACCATGAATGAGATGTGAAGCACAATCATTCAACATAAACTCCTAAGAATTCTCAATTATCTGGGCATTTTTTTAATTCATTGTATTATCGGAGAACATACAATCTGGAAGATATTATGTGACTTGGGATCAAATATCAACTTGATATTATTATCCATAGTGTAGACTTTCATGGCTTTATTATGTTATCCAATTTTTAGGATTAGGAAAAGTTCCAAAAACTTACTGGGCAAGAGTCTAATATCCAACTAGTCTCACAGGTATAATAGTCGTACAAGTAGTAAAATAGATTTTTATCTAGATATGAATCACATAGAAATTGAGGTAGTTTGATCAACTAATTATTAGTCAACTACTACTCTATTTGAAAAGATAAGACTAGGTTTTGAGTAAGATTCTTAGATTCTGGAGTTGGTCCATTTCATAATTCATGATGGCTTAGCTAATAGTTTAGATATTATTGTGCTTTGTTATAGAATAAATGTTGAACTCTTTTAAAAATGTCATAATGCCCTAATGAAAGACAATATGGTTATCAACTATTGGGCTCTTCTTAATAATAGTTTTCTCATAGCTATCTCCTTGGTACTTTATCACTAAAATAACAAATCATCCCTACTCAAGGATCATTCACAAGTTCATGTCTTTTAGGAAACTCCTTAACTACACTTGATGGTAATTTTATACTCTTGGTTTTGTAAGTATCATACCCATATAATTAACACATGCTTTCTCTTAGATCTTACTAGTTAGAGTCATATGATAGAAAGTAACTTACAAGACTATCACCACCTTATTAGTCACCTCTACTCACATGTATAATATGACTTACCTATTACTATCTACCAAGATGACATGTAACTTTCATACTAAAGGTGAAACCCATAAAAAAATATTTTATAAAACATCTATATTAATTGAGGGTCAGATCTTTTAAGACATATATAATGGATTGGCTTATAAAAATATTATTACTTTCAATTTGTAAGGATGATACTTGCATGATTAAATTTATCTTTATATTGGGTTTTAATGTAGGAGCTTGTCTCATATTTCATAGTTAGAGGGGTTGTCACTTCCTTCATACCATTATGCATGAGTGTTCTTCATGACTTACCTATCATCATCCACAATTATAGCTTGTAAAAACCCACCAATAGTAAAATCCTAATTTCATTTCTAAATAAATACCTTATCTATCAATAATCAAACCAAAATAAAATTCAAACATTATAATTAATTAGTTAAGCTTTCATCACACAAAATTAAATACACAAACCTTAAATCTTCATTTAGCATGACATTAGGGAGGATTTCACATAAGATAATTTGAGAAACATCTAGTTAAATTTTGGGTTCTCAATGATAGCCTCAAAATTGACTTGGAATTAAACAATAAATCAATAATACGTATTTGTGAGCCTCATATTTTCTCTAGATGGAGTATAAATTCATGCCTCCTTAAAGTTTATGACCATTGATTTACTATAAGTTAGAAAAAAAATTAACCCTGGCTTCGGGTACTTTTTCTCATGCCCTATAATTTTCCCAAATTTTTTTCAAATGACTAGGTGCAAATTTTATGTCAAAAGTCACAACTTTAGGAATATTGTAGTTTTGTCTTTTGGTCTCTATAATACAAAGTCTTGATATTGAACATTAGCTATGACTTGGAATATTCTCTTGCATAAAATTGCCACACTACTAAAGATGATACAAGATTCATAGTTCATCTCTTTAACATGATCACGTCACTAGGAACAAGCTATTTCTTTGATTATTTCTCTAATGAAAAAAATTATGACCCTATACATGCCCACAGCTCAAATAAATACTTTATGGAACTCTTCATAACTAAAAACCTTGGTGCTGGAAAAGCAATATGGCTTTTGCCTTAGTTTTGGTATCTATGTAATGAGAAGGTCATGATGTTGGAGAATTATGTGGATTTTAATACCAATGAAATACTTGATTGATATGTTATAAAATTAATATTACATCCTTACAAAATATTATAATTTAGTTTGGTTGTGATTCTAAGAAAGTTACTCAACCAAAGAAAATATGTTATATAGTGAAATAATTGTGTCAATGAGATAATAGAGTAGTAATATACGAAGATTATTATGAATATTTGTATAAAATTCTAGCCAATAATAGATGTTCAAACTACCATATAAGCTCAATGAAGTGTAATAAAGACATAACAAAAAAATGCTAAGACTTAACATAACTTATCACTGCTCTCCTTCTCAAAAAATTCATCAAGTCTCACATTTCATTTGAAAATTACCAATTTCACTACTATTCATCATAATTTATTAAAAACCATAATTTTAAAAAGATTATTCTATTTAAAGTAATTCTCTATACAAACACATCATAAATAATCATAAAAATAACTTGTGTTATTTGATATTTGGCATACTAAACACAAAGGTTGATTCTTGATGAGATTACTTCTACTTCTCTCATTTTATACATGGTTAATCGATCGGTCAAGTTTTTGAAGAGATTATTGAAAATGTGCTAGTAAAGGTTGGCAAGTTTATTTTTGCTATTGATTTTCTTATGTTAGATATGGAGGAAGACTAGTATGCCTCATTTATCTAGGGAAAATAATTTTTAGAGACTTGACATGCTTTGATTGATCACAATAAGGGTGAATTCATACTTTGTGTGAGTGAAGATCAAGTAAAATTTAACTTATACAAAAGCTTGCATATTCTAGATGATAATGAAATAATTATTAGAAAATAAATAGCCTCATATGCACTATTTGTAGCTGATAAACTAAAGGGAATTCTAGATGAAGAACATGTGGTTGATATGAATGAAAAAAAAATATTTTGAAATCATGATATATTTTTAAGTCGTGATAGTAAAAGAACCAAAGTAAAACTACCTTGATGATATAAAATATGATGCTGAAATATCAAAATTTCTAATTGAAGAATATAATGTTTTGATAAAGGGAACTATCAAGATTATTAAAAAACATATAAGGAGGAAAGTATATTGTTGATTATGAGTTTTAGACGTGAATAGTACTTTTAAAATAAAAAATCCAAAATTTAATGTTGATTTCAAAAATATGCCTAAACTAGTACATGATGGACATTGCCACCCTTTATCAAATTTTTGAATGTTAAAATATTGGTTTCAAAAGCCTACGTTTATAATGCTGACTATTGAATTTTTATAATTTTCAAATGCTTATTTCTCTCATGGCGATGACAGAAAATATAACCACTTCATTTAAGGTTTTTGAATTTGGCTGCCACTTCCATTGTTCACTTCATCTAACAACTCGTCCATATTCTATACCCGAGACAACACCCTTTGCTCTCCTCCATTATAACCCACATGTGTTCATGTTCTTAAGTTTCTCATCGAGGGCTCCATAACCTTTTTTTTTAAATGCTAATTCTATACGCTTGGGAAGTCCTCCCAATAGTGGGACAAGATATCGATGAACTTCCGAGATCTGGATCGTGGCTTGCAAGTGTAGATTTCGATGATCTTCATGTTTTCATTGAGTGGCGTCATAATCATCATCATCTCGTATGGAAAGAAAGATGAAGTAAAAATAATTATTATTAGATATTAGAAGAAATAATAGGCAAAAACCAAAGTGTAGAAGAAAGTCACAACTTTTATAAAAGTCATGACTTTAACTTTATTATGATGTAATTTGTGATTTTTTCCTTTTTTCTTGGTGTTATGTTCTTTCTTTATTCTTCATTGTCCTAGAAGATTTCCAGAAAGAGGAGGAAACACTTTGCTCGAGAATGAGTATCATTTTTAGTGTGTGCATTTATTTGGCACTCAAATTATCAACTTTTTTGGGTTACTTCATATTATCATTATGATGTATCTGTACTAAATTTTGGAGTAAAATAAAGTGATTTCACTTTTTTGTGATTTTTATGAAATCGAAAGAATAGTAGTAAAATCAAATATAATTTGAATAGAATTGATGAACTTGATAGAAAGCTAACTCAAAATGTATGAAAGAAAAAGAAAGTAATGATATTTCTAATATCATGACTTGGTCACACAACAACAAGCCTACTAGGTAGTCATAGTAGCTTTTCTTTGATGCAACTCTATGAAATAAGTAATAACGATCTTTTCACGTCTCAATTCTACCATATTATTATCTAGGTGTCGTGGTGCATTAGTACTAAAATATAATTTTGGCACATGAGTATATGAAGTCAAGGTATACTAGTATATGAAGTCAAGGTATACTAGTATATGAAGTCAAGGTATACTAGTATACGA
Source organism: Sapria himalayana (assembly GCA_029783825.1). NCBI lineage: Eukaryota > Viridiplantae > Streptophyta > Magnoliopsida > Malpighiales > Rafflesiaceae > Sapria > Sapria himalayana. The sequence continues at coordinate 2,551,809 of JAREIK010002121.1, forward strand.
AGATTGTCATAACTTGGTCACATCTCAACTATATAAAATAAGTAGTTATTGTAGATTTTATTTTGTCATGTCATGGAAATCAAGTGTCACACTAGTATATAAAATCATGGTATTTTTTTAGCACAACCTCACACCCACCACAAAACCAAAATTACCAAAATTACATAACATTTAGTATATAAAATCATGGTATTTTTTAGCACAACCTCACACCAACCACAATAGTATGGGCATGGCACAAAAAAGATGACCTGATTTAGCCATGCCAAGCTCAGCATGACATTGTCTATAACCATGAATAGACCATGGTCGTGATGGTCCAAGTATGGCTCATGTCGTGCTAGGACAACACACGACATGACTCGTGCCATGTCATGCAAGGCACGTGGTAAGATGAAACTAATTTTATAAAAATCAATCATGTGCTCAATTAAATTAAATGGCATTGCCATTTATTTATCATTGTTTGGGCCCCCCAAGGCCCAACATCAACAACAATAGTATAGTACATGTCACTATTATGTTAGGATAAAAAAACACATTTTTTTGAGCCATTAGATTGCTTCCAATGACTCTCAGGCAAAAATCTGATAACTAAAAATTTATACCAAATAAATTATTAAAAAATTTAAAAAATAATATTTTAATCAATTTTTTTCTATAAATACCCAATTCAAATCTTTATTTTTCATAGTTAATTTATAAACTACTCTTCTCTCCACTTAGTGCTTTCATATATACATCGAGCCATTTTTTATTATATACTTTTATAATTTTAATTTATGTGGAGTAGGCCACTATTGATATTATTATTGTTGTGATGAGGAGCAATTTCTAAAAGTGTCAAAATATGAGTTATAATATCCAAAGTGCTAGCTTCGTAGTTAGCACTGAAAAATAAAGTACACAATTCAATTTAATTTTAATTATATTTATTTTTAGATTAATAAATAAATTAAAAACTTAAGTAAAAAAATAAAAAATATTTCTTAGATTCTGCTACTTTTAGTCCAGTTTCATACATTAAAAATAAAAAAAGAGAGAATTTAATGAAAATGAATTAGACTTAGACTTAGATAATAATGATAACCTAATCAAATGGTCAAAGGTCAAAACTATATCTTCTCTCATGTTCTTGACTTATTTTCCTAAACAATCTAAAATACTATGAGAAAAATCCCAAAAAACTAGGGAAAAATTCCTAGCTAAATGGCATTTTTCTATCGCTAAAGTGGAATAACGACGGATTAATGATAGAACCTTTCCCAATCTAAAGTGCTCGTCGTTAAAAATTAATGAGAGAAATATTCTCTAGCACAAAAAAATAGCGACGGAAAATTCCTTAGCTAAATTAATTATTTTCCTCGCTAATTTTGATCCCTAGCTAAATTAGCGAGGGAATAATCCCTAGCTATTTTTATTCCAAAACTATTTTCACTATTTTATTTTTTTTTTCAAAAAATTTAATTACATATTTTTATGTTTCTATATTAAATTGAATAAAAACATAAACTATAAATAATTATTTATAATTAACAAAAAATAAAAGCAGTCACTAAATTATTCTGATACAATATGTTACAAAGTTAAAACAAAAACATAACAAAATATTATTACACATTCATCAATGTTTCTAATGATAGTGTATAAAATATAATTTATTCATGAAATTGATATTACTTTCTCTCCTCCAGCTCCTCCGGTCACCGACTTTCTTCTATGACAATGCTGTCCAAGTCGCACCATGTCATATCTAGTTAAAATTCCTTCACTTCTACAAGCTTCATATGGGGAACATTGTAGTACCATATCTGTACGAAAATTAAATTAGTCAATAAAATCAAAATAAATAAATAAAGTTCTATTTTGATAAATATATAATACTAGTATATATGTACATATATACTGTAGTATTATATTTATCAAAATATAACTTTTGATAAATATACATATATACTACAGTATTATATGTACATATATACTATAGTATATATGTATATATATACTATAGTATTGTATGTACATATATGTTATCACATACCCTCAGATGGCACAAAACTACAAGAAATTAGTATTATCCCATTTATACTTCACAAATATGACACAAAACTTCACTATCAACATAAATAAGAAATACAAAGCTTATTTAAATTTATGAAAATATGTATGAAAACTTAGAGGAAAACCTGGAAGACAAGCCACGAGCCAGGCTTGGTGCATCAAAGTTTGCACCTTGGTCCCCGCAACCAGAACTCTTTTCCGGTCCCAAGGCCTATAAGGAGGTTGCTCTGCCCCACCACCCCCCACAGCACCATGCTTCCGTGTGGCTTTCTTAGAACATTTCTTCTCCTCTCCGTGTGCTTGCACCAATGATTTTGATTGCTTAGCTTCATTGTATTTGTCCATCAACCCTGTAGCTTCTACTGCCATTTGGTTCCTCTCTTGGTTTGACGCAAGCAACATCACTTCATTGTATGAGTCAACGTAACTGCATAACAATTCAATATGCACTCCATAAAAACAATACACATTCAAAGAAAAAAAGAGGAACAAAACTTCAAAAGTTAGATGTTTTGTCTTCCAAATAGGAAAAAAAGCAAATGGCTGCAAAATTTTAAAACATCATATAGCAAGGCACATTGACTCATCTTCCTCCCAACTATTCTCATTCCTCTTCTTTTCATGCTCATTTGCAATGGGATACATCGATATGCTAGTTGTGCAGCATGCGGATTGGCACCCACCACAACCCCATTAATAGCACTACTGAGACTTGCCTGTGCAAGTGCAGACTGGTATGGGAATTTCAGAGATATACATGTCGTTGCTATTAATGACCACGTCCAAGAATTCTTTGGAGCTTTCAAACGTGGAATAGGAATGAAATTTGGATCATTTGGTTTCCTCGGTTTCTCTGGTTTAGATTTTCTTAGAGGATCCCCACTTTGCTTTCTCTTGGATTGGCTACCTTGTTTGCCAGGGCTTGGTTGATCGATCTTACAAATCCTTTCATCTCGCAAAGAATCATGTGGGTGTAGAATCTACAATGGTTGAGCTCTAGAAGTTTTTTTGAGAATAGGATAAAAAGCATTTGGAGGTAACATGTCCAAAAACTTATTTTTCTAGTTTATTTAGCCATCTCTCATATATTATATTGCAAGAGAAGTGTTGGAAACAACACATTTACGGGGATGGAATGGATTGTTAGCATTAACGATAAAGTTGTTAAGATCACATCCTAGTAAGAAAGGCTTCATGTCGTGGTCTCCCATGCTAGGTATTAGTTGCAGACCAAGATGCTCCTTGAAAGATGGCTCGTAATAGCCGTAGTTCCTCATGTTCAGCCAATCGTCATCCATGAAACTACGAACATGTAAAAGAAGGAGAACAAGTAGAATCAACACATTTAATTGAATTTCATTAGCAATCATTATAGAAATTAATAATTCAATAGTTTAATTCCACCGATGACCAATAAAAAGTAGTCACTAATTTGAACAGCAACAACGCAGATCTACACAAAATAAGAGTGTCAAGAACAAATTTGCATTTGTGTGGGACCAGAATTAATTCATTCATCTCACAACTTCAGAAGCTAACGTGTTGTTCCCAGCACCAAGAAGACCATCCAAGCCTTTTATATACTTATATAGGCTAAAACTCTACCCAAAATATTCGGGTACACACAAACATATTCACAAATATATAAAATAGTAATTATAGACATGAATAAACATGAATATGAGTTGATAGAAATACAACTTCAATAAATATCTAAAAGATGGCTAGCAATGATGTTTAGAGAGAGTGTGTGTGTGCAAAAATAAAATGTTTTAGAAATAATGAATATAATAGAAGCTTGACCTCCTTTTGATCCAGTGGAGATCAATAAAGATGGAACCCATCAATACGAAGGACCGTGACAATGTCTGAAGGCTTTGAATCAAAATTTTTTTATGCGTCTCACATCAAATTTCCTGCAAAGATTCATGATTAGGTTAATCGGAAAATAAAATAACAAAATCAGGATAAAGCAAAATAATACCTCCAATAAAAATCTCATCCTGTTTAGCTACACATAGACAAAAATCAAAAATAGTTCAAAAATAATTCTGGTACAAAATCATGCTCATTATTAGTGGGTGCATTTGTTCTAGCTCTCCTTCGTGGTTTCACAGCTGGATCTCAGAATGCTATCTATCGAGACAAGGCTATTAACATTGAATCCATATAGTACATCTATTTTTTCATTACCTTCTTAATTTCTTTTATCTCATTATTCATTTCTTTAATTTCTTGTATTTCTTTCATCAAATAAGTAATTTGCTCATCCTTCTCTTCTTTCATTTCTTGTATTTTTTGCTTCAAATGAGTAATCTGCTCATCATTCTTTTCTTCCATTTCATGCATTTCTTTTTTCAAATGAGAAATATGCTCATCTTTTTCTTTAAGTTTGGTCTCCATAATTTCAAAATGTTCAGTTGTTTCCATTACTTGTTGTTCGACTATCTCATCCACTATTACTGTGACAGATGAATTAGAAGCAAACTGATGCCACTTCTTCCGAGCCAATGCCGCACACTCACTACTTGTTATGACATTCTATGCTCTTGAAATAGATAGGATCATAGTCAATTAGTTGAAGATCCATAGAACTTTCAACTTGTTAAGAAGCAGCTGTCACACATTCCTCCATGAGTTTCTGTGATAAAACAGAGAAAATTACTATTCTAGATATACATAAAATAAATATAATATTTTGCATTTCAAACAACTTTCAAAATTTACTATAGCTTCCATGACTCATTACTTGCAGCTTTAAACATTTCTTTAAATTTCCTGAGCTTCAAGATTAGGTGGTTCATCCATGTAATTCATATTGAAGTTAGCATCAGCAACTTCCATGATCATTCTATGGTATGTGTTTGATGCTTCTTCACCACATGCATATGATTCAGTACCTTCATTTTGGTCAATGTTCAGAGCCATTATATTCTCCTCATGATAAATCCAAGCAAAATAATTTGGTACAAAGTCATATTTGCCAAATGGTATCTTATAGTGTTTACATCACAAAAAGGAATATTTTGACACTTGTGTTTATATATAGATACTTAATTTTTTCTCCATCCATCCATCTCGATTGACTACATGCAAAGTTGATGAAAGTTTCAAGCCCACTCAAAAAATCTTGATTCAAAATTCCATTCATAAACCCTTTGTACATCCACTAATGATCTGAACTCATTTTTTCCTATTTTATTTGCAAAGAATAATGCTCAATCATTATTTTGAATGAAACATATAATTACTACAAAATATCCTAATAATTAAATAATATTACTTATAGATGAATATTTAAAGATTAAATATCATGAATATCGAGAAAATGCATTTGCAAAATCTACATTAATAGATAAAGCAATTTTTAGCACAGTAAAGATTAATAGATATCACGTTATTACTAGATGAAGGGAGAAAAATACATGAATAGACAAGAAAGAAAATCAAAAAAGAAAGAAATTTAAAGTTTGAGAGGGAGAGAGAAGGGGGGGGGGAGAGAAAGAGGGGGGGTTGAGGGAGAGAGAAGGGGGGGGGGAGAGAAAGAGGGGGGGTTGAGGGAGAGAGAGAGAGAGAGAAAGATATATATATAGTGAGAGGGAGAGAGAGATAGGGGGAGAGAAAAAAGAGAGCAAGCAATAAAGAAAGAGAGCAAGAAAGAAAATAGTAAGAGATGGAGATAGAGAGAGTGACACAAAGAATAAGAGGGAGAGAGAGTGACACATAAATAATGAGAGAGGGGGAGAGAGAGAGATAGAATGCAATGTTAGAATGAGGAATTACATAAAAGAATAAAAAATTTGCTTCTCTACAAACCTATCATATATTACATCTTTTATCATACATAAGCTCATATATGAGCCTGAGGCCCAAGGGGTGGGATTAGGTAAGAGTAAGACCCTTATTTCAATAGCATGATATATCTAACCAATGGAAAATTTGATACTATGTGATTACGTATTGCTGATATTATATCTTTTGCCATTTAATTTTAAGTTACTACAACAAAGTAGTATTATCTCATTTATACTTATATGTTATTATACATATAGTATATGTAGTTATAAATAGTTTATATAGTTAAACATATAGTTATATATATATATATATATATATATATATATATATTAATACAAGTAGTTGTATGTAGTATACATAAATATATACAAAGTTATAAACAAATATATAAGTTTACATATATGTATACATAGTTACAAATATAGTTATGTTTAATTATATCCAGTTTTATATAGTTATACAAATATTTATATATAATTATGCACATATAGTTAAACATAATATTGTATGTTGTTATACATGTAATTATAAATATAGTTGCATGTGGTTATACATATAGTTACACATATAGTTATACTTATATTTATACATGTAGGTATATATATTTTTTCATATAATTTTATATATTTATACATATAGTTATGTATAGGTATAAATATAGTTAAATACAATTTTATATACTAATATATAAAAATGTATCTTAAATATATGTTGTAAATTATGTATTTAAATATAGTTATGTATAATGTTTTTATAGTTATACATATAGTAAAAAGACAATTATTTATAGTTATATGTTCTTATACCTATCGTATATTTAATTATAAATAGAGTTATGTATAATTATATTTAATTATACATATAGTTATAAATATGTATGTAGTTAAAGATATAATTATATATAATATTTCTATAGTTATACATATAGTAAAATACAATTATATATAGTTATATACTATTATACATATAGTATATTTTGTTAGAAATATAGTTATATAGAACTATACATATAGTTATAAATTATTATATAGTTATAAAAATAGTTTACATAGTTACAAATATAGTTAATAAATTTATAATAAGTTTTATATAGTTATACAAATATTTATAAATAGTTATACATATATAGTTAAACATATAGTTATATATATGTTGTTATAAGTTTTTATTTTAATTATAGCTACATGTGTGATTGCACATAGTTATACATTTTTATTAATTTTTTTGCAACAATATCAGTGATACAATTGATTTCTTTTCAAATATGAACCATCAAAATTAAACAAATAATAAAAACAAAATTGAATATTATAAGACTATTTATTCAATGGTTACCTAGATTTAGTTCCATTTCAAATAACATTGATATATTTAATTATTTAGATAGATTCTTATACATCTTCATATATAACATTTATTTTGTATGTTTAGTACATTTAATAAATGCTTATTATATAAGAGTTCTAAAATAGAATTTGAACTATAAAATATATGTCGAGCTTAATAAAATTTATTGTGATTTTATTTGTAATCTGATTGAGTTATGATTTTATTTAATTTGATTTAACACAATAATTTAAAAAAAAACATATTTTTAAAATAATTATTTATTAATCCATAAATAATAAAAAACAATCTACTTCTTATTTCCCTTTTGATTGAAAAAAGACCAATGATGTTTGAATTGGTTTTTTGTAGGACAAAAATTCAAAAAAGACATTATGTTTGATTCATTTCTTGAAAACACTTTGAACTTGTATAGGATTGTTTTTTGCTGATAAAGACTAATATTTTTTGTGTTTCAATATATTTAATATAAATTGAAGTGATAGTGAAAATTTAATAAAAAATATTTGTTAGAAAATATCTAATAAAGAGAGAACATATTAATGCTGAGGTCTTTTTCATATTTAAAGAAAAAAAATATCAAGACAGTCCACCATATGCAATTGGGTTTAATTTCATTATCAAATAATGAATATCATTGTCTATTGTAAATTATGTGAATTATGGTATATTATATTAGTTTTCAAACCATTTTATTTTCACAAATCACATATAATTTGTGAACCATAAATGATATACCATTCTAAAGATTCTGAAAAATATGTTTGAACACGTTCAAGGACATTGTGGGAGACTTGCAATTGTGCTGAATTTGTTCATAAATTATTGAATGTGATTGTATTTGTTTTTATTATGTGGAATATGGTAAATTAAGATTTTTCAATGCCACTACATTTCTACAAAGCACATATATTTTATGAACTAAATAGCATATTCTTTATTCTAGTTATATACATAACATGTCAACATTTCAAGAATTTTTAATGAGAAGAAATGGACCTAAAAATAAGAGGGACACTTTCTCTCAAAAAAAAACTTGATCTTGTTGATGATAGTGTAACTGTCATGCCAATTTCCTATCAAACTAAACATTGAAATGAGACCGAACACTATAATCCAAATGAGAATCAAAAATAAATACCTACTAGAAAGAGTGATAATGTTGGAATAAGGTATTAAGAAAAAAATACAGAATCAATATAAAATAAATAATTCCTAAATGATAGGCAAAGAAGAAGCCCACGGAGAAGCTTCAAAAGGATCGTCTGCATCATTGATCGATAAGAAGAATATGAACATGACAAATATAAACCAACACAATCTATAGTTGGAAGATGAGAATTATAAACCAACCTCAAGGCTTATACTCCTTCACGATGATGGTGGATGAAGATGATGGACAATAATGGCAAATGATGATGGAGGATGACAGCGAATACAATAGTGATGGACGATGATGGCGGAGAATGACGATGAATGGTGAATTTGCCCTACACCATTACTACAATCGAACGGGTGCTCATGCACTCGACTAGGGGGGGGGGGGGGGGGTGCAAACATTGGGTTTTCATTTTTTAATGTATTTCACCCAATATAGGATATGAGCTTGTGAAAGGTTTGAATATATACCATTATAAATTATATATCAGATTTTCCATTATGTTTCTGATCTATTTCTATATTTTTTTATCAAATTTTATATATTTACTTTTTTATGTATTTGTGTATTTATATATTTATGTATTTATATATTTTTGTATTTATATATATATTTATTTATTTATACATTTAGATATCTATATGGTTATACACACACACATATTCACATATTTACATATATGCACATATTTACATGTTCACATATTTACATATTCACATATTTACATATATTCACATATTTACATTATTTGATATAATTTATAATTTATAAAATTCCAAAAATTACTTAAAGTGATAAGATAATTAAAAAAAATTATATTTATTATTTTAATAAAAATGGAAAATTAAAAGCTAATAATAAAAATTGTACTCAATTATTTAATTCTTATAAATTTTAGTAGGTACAAAAAATAAAACTTGAATTCAAAAGTGTTTATGGGGCTAAATATAATTTTAAGCCTTTTTAGGACCAAAAAATATCATTAGTAATATTTCGAAAAAAAGACGTTTATTTTTTAAATCATCAAAATTTTTTTGATGTAATTAAAACATCTATGTATTAATGTTTAAATAATATAAATATTTACTTATTTATTTGTTAATTCAGATATTTTTATAAATTATTTTATTTAATCATACAATATTATATTTTAAACTTTTTATTAGTAATAATTTTTATGTATGTTTATTTATTAATTAAAATATCTTAAAAGTTATTAAAATTATATAATAAATTATTTAATGTTTTTAATACAAATATTTAAATAGCATAATTAAATATTTAAGAAAAATATTTTGTATAATTTTTTAAATATTTTATAATCAAAAAAATAATTATTTTAGTCTTTATTAATATAAATTTTTATTCTTATTTATATATATTTGAAATTATTTAGTTATAATATCCTATTTTTATAATTATATGAGGAGGATGTGTTTTTCAATGATTGCTTATCTATAGACCATGACATACATTTAATATACAAAATTACATAAAATATTAAAACAAATAATATATTAAAAAAATTAAATCATTAAGGATAAGCGACAGAAATTATCACCAGCCCAAATAGCTAGAGAAAAAAACCTAGCTAAATGCATATATGTTGAGAAAATAAATATTTAAGGAAGAATCACTTGTAATTATATATAAAATTGTAAAAAAAATTTTAGATAATTATTTAGAGATAGATTTTGTCTCATTCTAATTAGCCATGAAAACTCTGTCGCTAAATCTGTTGCTAAAATTCTCACTTTTTTGCATGAAAATCTACAAAAATATTAGTAATAGAAAATTTTCAATTAAACATTTCTATCGCTAATCTGTCACTAATCCATCGCAAATTTTTTATTTAATATAAAATCAAAAATCCCTTACTATTCCCTAATAAATCCCTCGGTAATTAGCGAGGGATTTTTCCCTAGCTAAATTTTCCTAGTTAAATAAACATTTTCTTGTATTGAAAATAGGTAAACTATAATAGTCTAAACATACTTTAACATAATTAAAAATAAAAATTCTATAGGTGTTGATGAAAATTCAACATAGTATATATATTATAAAAAATATATACATGTATAAGCACTAGTAGCATTGACCATTTTAAAAGGAACACTAATCAATATACCAAAAAACATGATACATTAGATCCTAGGCAACCCTAACTTAGCAGTGGGGTCTTTAAAGTTAAAAAAAATTCATATTCATTGACCCTTTTAATGTACCATAATGAGTTTGAAAAAAAAAGTCATGATAAATTTGATTACTATCATGGATCTTTTGATTAAATTTTCAGAGGATCTTAGAGTGGTCAATATTATACATTCATATTTTCATCTTGCTTATCATGTAATTCTTAAGTTTATTAGTAGGAATAAAATAATCAAATATTTTAAATTAGAAAAATAATTAATAATTAACAAACTTAAGAAGCATAGTAGAGTGGCAGTATTTGTTATGTCTAACATCTAGATAAGTCATGATAACACATCCTTCATATGTCTCAATGCTAATTATGTAGATTTCAAGTGGAAATTAAATAAAAAAAATTAAGATTTCTTGAGATCCCTCCCCCTTACTCCTCATGATGGTCCTACCATATATGAATGTATATTGAGGATCTATAAGAAATAAGATATTCTGAATAAAATTTTTAGTATAATATTCAATAATGCTTCAAATAATAATATTGGCATTAACATGTTTGTCAGAATCATTAGAGTTGGGCCCTTAGTTAATATTTTTTTATGTTAGGAATATGTATCATATAATTATCCAAATAGTATAAAGGAGAATGAAAATCATTTTTCCCACATGAGGAAACATGAGAAATTCACAAAAATACCTTAGGACACCTAGTAGACAATATGAATTCCACATTATATGTTTGTTAATGAACCTAAAAATATTCTAAATGTATGTGAGATATCATTGGAATTATATCTACATGATCAATGTTGGAGTTATGTGTTGACTACATACATATGATATCTGAATATATCAATAGTAATAGTAGAAAGTTTATTATTGATGATTCAGATAAGAAGATATGAATTTCATTTTTGAAATTCCTAAATATTTTTTATGGTATAATGAACATGTGTTCATCTACGTATACTCCCACCATTTATATTGCACATTGGTGCACAGGTAATAATAGTAATTTGCTTAGTATGTATAAAGCACACATTTATTTTAGTATCATACTTATTGAGATGGAAACCATATATTTAAATATTAGTTCTTTTTATTATTTCTTTATTGCTTGACTACTTGTATGATACCTAGGGTTAATATGGAAGGGGTAGAAAATATTTAAAGATACATATCCACATCCCTGAATCATGCAGAAGAACTTGGTTGGATTCACAAAATATTATCTAATATGCTTACATATTACAATACTAGGTATAGTAGCTTTACTGATGATTCGGGTATAGACTTTGATACCATATTTGGAGATGATATTTTTTCTATTCAATTAGCAAGAGGTAAATGATAGGTGGTTTTTCAAATTGGAGAAAGTTGTCTTAATAATTAGTTATAGATTACTATTCAATCCTATCACCTGATGATATTAAGAATTTAGATATATTTGATTGTGGAAATCATACAAATCCACCTTTCTCATACTATCTAATATTACACGTGATCTATTGCAACTATATGATTCATCTATATTTGATTTTTGGATGTAGATAATATAAATTAATACTTTTGCATGAACACATAAGGATGTTCAATTTCATTATTTGATTGCATCTATATGATTCATCGTATCAAAATGTATTTGAACATCAAGGATCCAAAATAAATAATTTTTATTCAAAAAAAGTCAACTAGCATAAATTTTAATCATGTGACATTTACTAATGTCGATAAGTTTATGATATACAAAAAGAATAACTAAAATTAATTATAATAAATTGATAGCTACATTATTACTTTTGACTTATAATCAAAATTAAATAATTTTTTTTAGTTTTAGAAAACATATAATAAAATTAATATTAATAAAAATACATAAGATTATTATAACTTTAATATTATAGAGTTACCTTTACAATAATACTTTTGCAGAATAATTTATATTGATAACATAAAAAATACAACTCAATAAAATTGAAGAGAATTTCATATCATTTTCTTTGTAACTATGTATATAATATAAAAGAAATAGAAAATTGATAGAGAGAGAGAGAGTAAATGACAAAAAGATAAACAAGAGAATTACTTTCTAATATATAATTTACATATAAAATAAGAATACCCCCCCCATAAGTTTCCTAAGGAACCTTTATAATTATGTAACTCCTCTTAAAGATGGTATTAATAATTAATAAAATATTTAATTCTCATAAATATGGTAATTCATTATAATTCACATAGTATATCTACTATATCAACATATTATTTAACATGAGGATTTAATGTATGAAAAGTTAGCCTGGGTGACATTGAAAAATATTAGTCATGTTTTTTAATTGAGTGAGATCTTTAGGTCCAATTAGGTTGGGTGTAGATAATACATACCTATGATGCATGGTTTATTGTCCTAATGGTTAATAATAATTTATATAGATTGAGCTCGCAACCTTAAAAAACATGAAATTATTATCTCGTGTATTAAACTTCCACACTATTATTATCCATGTTGAGTCAAGTTGGCTCATTTATCAAAAGTCATTTTTAGTCAAGGTGATAATGATAGGTTTAGCTCCATCAATTGTTGTATATGATGCTAGGGCCGACCAAGATAAAGCCCAAAAATCAAAAATATTTTCGAGACAATATTAGGTCCAAGAAATACAAGAAAATAGAAAAAAAAATAATGTTTGAAAGACCTTTTCTCATATGAAGAATGAAAATTTGTTTTCTAGTATATGAAAAAAATTGTATTTCATATGACCCAAACTTTATAAATTTAAATTAATGACCTATCTCAGCATACCCAAATAAGGTTGATGACGATTTGCACAGCCTACTTGGGTTTTAGGTAGATTAGTTTTCTTATTGAAGTCTTTTTTGATTTACATTTAATGGGGTGTAATAATTTTTCATTTCATTTTATTTAAAAAATATCAAGAGCACTTCATATTAATATAAGCATCCCAATGGTCTATATTTTAATTAAATAAAACTTAAACATAAAAAATGGTAGATCTCATTATATTTCTACTAAACCAAACTTAAAAAAAAATTGATCTACCTCAAAACCATGGCATACCTAATAATTTCTTCCTCTGCCCTATATGGGTAGATCATGATATGCCAATGGTTTAAATTTAAAAAGTTTGCATCATTGAGAATTCAGTTTTGCCCATAGACTATTACAAAATCTCATTCCTATTACAAAAAAAGACTTTTTGAAATTTTAATTTTCTCTAAAATTTTAATTTTCTTTGGAAATTTAATTTTTGTTTGAAAATTTAAATTTTTAAAAAATTAAAATTTTCATGAAAATTAGATTTTCTCAATTAATTACTAACGGCTTATCTTTTTCATCTGAGCCATAAGCTTCCATTTGATCTGATAGATCCATGAGAGCAACTAAAGTAAATATGTTAATCTTAACTTCTAACTTATATGCTCCCTCTTAATTCGTCTGATATATGAAATTGAATGAAATAAAAGAATCAACTTTTATTTCCAATTCATAAGCATAACATTGATATGTTTAATTTCTATGAGTAATTGGAATAAAAGTAGTATCAAAAAAGGAATTCCTTCGTGATTGTCTCGAAATAAGAATTTGAAGAATCCTGATCGACCAACCTCAATCACCTCCAAGGAGGGGGTAAAAGCGACACAATCATATGGATTTTCCTAGTCATATTGAATAATTATTAGGAGGGACTACTTTCATGTGAAAAGCTTATCATTCAAGAGTATATATGGGTCTATGTAGTTCAAAGTCAGTGCTTACAAATTTCCACAATATGCTTGCATGATCGAAACTAACCATATATTGGATATCACACTTAGAATATATGCTTTTACCATTACTATAGCTAGTGACTATTATGACATTATTACAATGATAAAACATGTCATTTACGGCAATCGTAAAAGCTCATTGAGTAATTGATTTTAACTAATACAGATCAATAGGTATATAGGTCATACAAGTAGCAAAGATAAATATAAGTCTATATATTGATTCCATAGATTTTGTGAGTAATTTGACCAATCAATAGTAAATTAACTACTACTTGAGTTAATTATATAAGCTTAGGTCTAGAAAAGATACTTATAATATAGAGTTGGCTTACTTCCTTATGTATGATGAGGTTTTCTATATTATTAATTTATTGGGTTAATATTATGTTTGATTGTCAAACAAAAGGGTAGATAAATGTTAAATTGACCTAATGCTTTTTGGCATACAAAGTAATTATTAAAAATGAATTGTCACTACCAATGATGATCCTCTCATAGTTGTACCTTCAGTATTTTAATACCAAAATCATATATATTTTATTCATGAGTCATCCACATATCTACTCCTTTTAGACATTACGTAAATTGTCATTAACAACTATTTTGAGTATGCATTTCTATTCTTTGACCTCAAAAATATTTAAAGATATGAAGTGATATGCTAATAATGACGTTTATGCTTTCAGCTTTGTGATTGTTATACTCAAGTTAATTAACATGTCTTTCTATTGATTATACATACAGAAATCTTACAAGAGAAAGAGATTGATAGGGTTATAACTATCTTATAAAATACCTCTACTTATATGTGTCTCATTACTTGCCTGTTACTATCCATCATGCCCAACATATGAATCATACACTATGATAAAACCCAAGTCAAATATTCTATATAACACTTACATCATCTTAATATTAGTTTTTCTAGAATATATATGATAAAATGGTTATAAATTCATTTACACTTTCAGTTTCATGTGCACCATCTTGTATCAATTAATATAATAAAAATGAGTGTTTCCACATATATGTTTATTTCATGGGATAAGACTAGAAGGGCTATCGCTTCATGAGATAAAAACATAATCATCATCTACAAATATAATAAACTAATCATATATCTTTATTTAGATTGAAATTTGAGAAGAATTTGTGTGTGATATTTCATAATGCATCTCGTCTAATTGAGGGTTCCCAATGATAGCTGATATAAGGATTAAAATCTCAAATCCTATTCTCAATCAATTCTTACTTGTATCAGTCTTGAATTTAACTTTAAGTAAGAGTTTAAATTGGTGCTACTTAGGGTTTTGTGTGTTTCAGCCTCAAAATCCAAATCCCCTCCCCCCATTTTTAGCCAATTTTCCAAATCTCATTTTATACATCAAGGTCCTATTAAATTTTTGTGCAGCTTTTCAAGTTGTAAGTCATAATCTTAGGTTGAAGTCATGACTCTATCATCTCATTGAATTTTATTTGGAATGAAGAAATGCAATGATTTATGAACATCTTATTTTGAATATAAAATCATGGTGGAAAGAACGTCAAGACTGAGATAATTATTCTTTAGAACTAATAGTCACGGTGATAAGATTGTCATGATTGCTGAATAATCTTTTTGGAGCAAAAAATCACAATGACAAGAATGATCATAACATAAATAATTATTCTCTTGAACACAAAGCTACATCAAAAAAATATATCATGACTAAGATATATTCTTTCTATAACACAAGGTCATGGTAACAAAATGACCATGATCGAGGATATTTCTCTCAAAAATAAAAAGACATGGGGAAATAGTGTAAGACTCAAAATCATTTGGTATTACATGATTTTAACTCTATAATAAATGTCATGATACTAAACATTATTGTGATTTCTTGTATCAGTGTTGCACTTAGTTCCTGTAATATAAAAATAATGTCATGGCTAAAATTATATTTTAGTATGAATATACCAAGACTCCAAGAAAATATCACGTCTATGAAAAAAGTATTACACAGTAAAAAAAGTATGATAACTAGGTAGTAGAGTCATGATGTGCAAAAATTATTATAACTTAATTTGTAGAGTCACTTTCAAGAAAGGATATGAAAACTACTCAATAAGCTTATGCTAGTGTACTAATATAACCATGCTATGACATTAAAAATATCATGACCATTTCTTTGTTTTTTAGCCCTCCAAGTTAGTTTTCTACCAAGTTTTCTAATTCTACACAAATTAAACTCAATTTCACTACTATTCATCTACATCCATCAAAATCATCATTTAGTGAAATCTTTTTTATAAACATATCTTCCATACAAACACATCATGAAAGCATTATGAAATAACTCAAAAAAAAATACATAGGTTAGTGTTGAACAATGATCATTTGAGTAATTCCATTAATATTTCCACATGACCAGATTATCCAACATCCCCATAGACAAAAGGTTCATTCAAATATCTAAGTATTCCAAATTCAAATGACATCTCATGTTTGTCTCCAAATAAACACTTCGATGCCAAATAGATTCGATGTCTTGCCAATATTCATCCCAACTAATTAATAGTTTATAGGCACAACCGGCACAATCTAATCAATATTTAATTGACGTATAAGGTGATATCCAAATTCACTACCTAGCCACTTTCCTAACTAGCTTTATTTGATAATTTAACAACTTAAAAACTTTATATTTTATTTTTTAGAAAGTTCTAATTAATTATTTTTTTCTTTCCTAGTGAAATAATTCAATCTCTGAGTCTTGACAAATAAAATATCCAACCATCTAAAATCAATTAATCACTCTCTGATACAATTTATTGGGGTCAACTGAGATGAAGACCAAAAACAAAAAATGATTTTAAAACTATTTCTCGATCTAGCAAATAGAGGTAAATCAATGAGAAATAATTTAAAAAACTTTATGATTCTAAATAGTTTAAACTTTCCTAATTTCATATGATGATACTTTTTGTAAGGTTTTCAAAAGACCTCAGAGGCTGTCATGCACACCCCTACATAAAATAGAATAATCTTGCTTCCAAATCGATTGTGCTACCCCTAACGCTAACAAAATATTTTATTTTCAAAAAACCTTCCACAAGATTTTTAGAATAAACCTTATAAAATAGAATGGGGACATCCTCGTTCTTATTCCATAACAGATTTGGGTCATCCTTGTTCCTCTTCCATAGACATTTTGGGTCATCCTCATCCCTCATCCATAAAAGATTTGGGTCATCCTCATTTCTCTTTTGCAAATGATTCAGGACATCCCCATTTCTCTTTTGGTAAAAACAAGTTTATTCCCCATTCTCTTTTCATGCATGGACTATTCTATGTGTAAAGTGAAATGGGCTCAGCCCATTCTCATTCGAAAGAGGGGCGCATCCTCTCAATTGGATGCATCTCTTATTGCACGTGGATCCCTCCTCAAATAAAGGGAAATGAAGTTCGACCCAAATTTTCTCTTGAAAAATGAACGCTCCCAACCATACTATTTTTAATTTGAAAAAAAAATCATTTATATGTTTTTAAAATTTACTGTTTATTTTATTTTATTTTATTTAAAAATATTAGGAACATTCCATATTAATATGAGTATCAAATAGTTCATATTTTAATTAAATAAAACTCACACATAAAAGATATTATATCCTATAAAATTCAAACCAAATGAAACTTAAAAAAGAAATTAATCTACTCTAAAACCATAATATACCAACACATGCTTATGATGTAGTAACGATGCAACCACATAGCAAACTTGAGTACAATTAGCAAAGGTCAAGTATTCATATAATGTGTAATCTAATTAGTAGGAATTTTGATTACACATTTTAGTTTGATCCCTACGAGCTACACATCTGAGCATAGGAATAAAAATAATCATGTTTCCATTTTAGAATCTTAATGATTATTTGAGGTGCCAATGTAGTTTTAGGAAATATCCAATTAACAACAAAAAATAATCAAGACCTAAAGGTGTTAAAATGGATCGTGTAATGTAGGCACGACTCATTCTATTAGACCCAATTGGGCCATCATGTCATGTCCGGTATTGTATGCTTTTTAGTATTGACAATCTCATACCAATATGACTTTAGAAATGAGTAGCCCGACATGATCCTTTGGCATACTTTTTGTTTGAGTCATATTGGATATTGCCAAATTGTGTCAAGCTATGTCATGTTGGATGGTGTCAAATTTGGTTGTCTTACCAAGCTAGTCTTGGTTCATTTCAAACTAATCTGAGTTTATTTCAAGCTAACTTGAGTTCATTCCATGTTAGTTTGATCTATTTAAGGCAATCCTAAGTTAGGTCCATGCTAGCCTAAATTTGGTCTGGACTAACTTATTTTGCTAGCTAAGTTGAAATCAACTTGCCCAGGTTATGTTGGACCATGCAATATCATGTCTCTAATACTAAGAATTTTAACCCAACATAATCAAAGCAATACCATAGTTTGACATGAGGCTAATCCTAACATGATTTTGAACTAGGCCATATCACATTAAACATGATTGAATCATATTATACCTTATGTCATATCCCAATCACTTGACTTAATTGATAGTTCTATCATTCTATCTCATCTTGTCAAGATCAGTTAAAAGTGTAATATTATGACCATAGTCCTTATATGATCGGGGTTGATGGGTTTATAGATGGTTGGGTTTGAGCCGTGTAAAAGTCATATGTACATGTGTTGGGCTCCACTAGGTAAACATGTTTGGGCTGCGTTATGCGAGCAAGTTGGGCTGGGCCATTCAAATAAGTTGGGCTCTCTGAATACCATATTTGACCGTCATAGTTTGACAGCACCGTCGCAAGGAAAGAAGTTCGAGATCTAAATAAAAGCGATCTAAGTAACCGTGGTCGCAGAAACTAACCAATTAGGAAGGAAATCATGGTGGAAGAATCAAAGGTGGCTCATGCAGTCTCCGATGTAAAACATAACCGTGGTCGCGGTCCTGATCTGGATACCCGTGATCCAATCGAAGTCACCGTGCCGGAAGAAGGTGAGATAGTGGGAGAAGACACGTCGTTGCCCAGCAATGATGTCTGTGCGACAGTGAAGCCGTATCCACTGGAGCATAAATGGACCTTATGGTTTGACAATCCGGCTGCCAAATCCAAGCAAGTAACTTGGGGGAGCTCAATTCGTTCTATTTATACATTCGCCACAGTCGAGGAGTTTTGGGGGTTAGTCTTTTTCTTTTTGCATGTAGAAATTTAATTTGTCAGAATCAATTACTTTTTATTGTGTTTTATGTGATGGATATGTGATACAAACTAACCTTAATGTGCATATTGTTTCATGGCATGCTTGTATGTTGACATTAATGAATCAATATTTGCTCATAACCGACCATTTGGGTTTATTTACAAATCAGCACGTGCTCAATTGCAAATGCAATACCTGTGATGATTAATGGCAAAAAACATGCTTTAAAATGTGGATTTCCAGATCCTTAAGCATGTCTGCGTTTATAGAACACTATAATTATTTTTTATCAGGAAAGATGATACAATAATTAGCTATGGATGGCTAAATATTGAAACATGGATTTTTAGCAGTCTCTACATATGAATCCTTCTTTATCAAGGCCATCATTTTATTACCTATGTTGATAAAAATATATGGTAGGGCCTTTTGAAGCATAGGTTTATTGCATTGTTATGTAAGACACATTATTGTAGCTTTTATTAATTGTTTAATCATGATTTTCTATGTGAAGTTATGTTTCTAATAAAGTAATAATTTTTTAGAAAAATAAAAGATTGAAAAATATAAAACAAACAAAATGAAGATGTATTGTAGACATGTTGAAAGTGTAAAATAGGTATGCAAATAAAATTATCTTAGATGTTGTTAGTCAATTAATTTGAATAGTAATTCACCATGTTACAAATTAATACGAAAAATAAAAATATAATAATACTCAATAAAAAATTTTATATAAGCTTGTATTTATAAAATTCATAAAATGGATTGGAACAACCTAACGTTGAGTAATCTCATCATAAACATAAAATAAAATAGAATAATCATAAGAAACAAGTTGCGATATATTTTGTCAAGCAAATGCATGTAAGTCCATAACATTCAATTTGTATGTGTAAAATTAATAACCATAAATTAAAAGTAATAACATTCAATACAAAAAATCATATATCAAATATTTTTATGTAATTGATTAAAGAGATTGGGGTAATTCATCGGGTGATTGTTATCATGTAAAATATTAAATATAAATATAAAATAAATAAAAATTAAAACACTCATTATAAAGTTGTAATATATAAGTTCATAATACTTAGCTTAGAAAAAAGAAATATAAATTAGTATCTCCTAAATGCCATTGTAAATATATTCACTATCTATTTTGCTGTATAAATATATGTTGTAATAATAATTTTATTATTAATTTTTTTATGAGGAAAAAATATATTTTGATGTGTTTTGTTTAATAATTTATATTTTCTACTTTGTTTTTGACTAACATAATAAAACATATTAGAAGAAGAGATTGCATATTTAATCTTATCAAGTAAAAGTTATATCTAAAGTAACTCATATGTAACTATCATTATTATCATGAACTTTAATTTTATACTAGATCGTGAAATAATTATTTATATCTTATATTTAAAAAAAATAAAACTATCTTAAAAAAAGGACAAAACCTTGTTATAGATTTGTTCAGTACATACTGATGTTTAACTTGAATTTGAATATTTAGCTAAATATAAATATCCATGATTTCTAAAAGAAATATTAAATTTTGGAGATTTTTTCATATATTTTAGTATGAGAAAAACAATATTAAAGTAAATTTACCAAGAAGAATATAAAAAATAATTGATTATATTGATGTATGTTATATCTGTTTTGATTATAATTAAATAATTAATTGTTATCATAATTTGTTTATAAATAGTAGAGTCAACTAAAGATATCATATCAAAAGTAAACTTAGTATTTAAATCAAAATAAGTATCTGCTAAAGCATAACTCAAAATATTAATATATGTAAGAATAATTAGTGCATATATCATTAATGACAAAATAATATTTTTCACAGAATAAATTATTTTTATGTTTAGAGAATTATTAGTCTTCCTAATATTTTTTATTTGAAATTATATTTGAAAGTATTCATTAAGTTTAATGATTCATAACTAGTTATCTCTCATAATTAGAATATTATTAGTGTAGATAATTAACAAATTTATTATCATTAGAATTTTTTTGAAAAAAAACAAAAAAATCAGTAACCTATGTGTAACTCAAATGAAGTGACTGTGAAAATTATGTTAATTAGGCTTTTGGTAATTACTTCATGCCACATCATGTCTTATCCAATCTAGAAATTATGCCTCATTGTATTATTTGAAATTCAGATAATTACTTTATATATATATATATATCATTCTAAAGATTATCACAAAGAAATATATTTTTCATGTCTAGTTGGTATATCTTCTAACTATAAGATATTATAAGAAAAATAAAAATATATATTAGAGTGATTCTAGTTTTTGGAGAGTAATTGTTATGATAATTCTCACTAAATATTTGAGTTTATTCCTCAGTATATGTTTTGTTTTATAAAGAATAAGTTTTTATCTGGACATATTTTTTATTATGTATATTTACTTGTGATTAATAACATATATTCACTAATATTATGATATTAATTCTTAGATTATATTAAAGTAGATGGTATGTATTTTTTTTATCATGACTTGATGTTATTGATATTTTTTATATTAAAATGATCATTAATGCAACGAATTCTTCTTTGTTGATTTTTCAATATGAAGATCATACCTAGTGTATATGGCTTTTACTTTAGCATAAGAATAGTGAGAGGTTAATATCTCAGTAGTTGTATTTCTAAAAGTTTTTAACTTGAACTTGAACTTGACACCTCTTGCCCATGGGTGAAAGTATCTACTATTATAATAAGATGTGACCTTTAACATATGTATATAATATAAAGATTTCTTAATGATCTATTATCATGATATTATTCTAGTCAAAATAAATTTAACTTTGATGCTCATATGAGATTTGATAAATTTGTATTCATGTAATTGTTAAATATATCATTTTTTTATATGCATATGAATTTGTTTGTTTTAAGAAATAATGATCTTATTTTTTATTTGTTTAAAAAAAATTTAAACTTAATTTGAATAATATAATTATTACTATTGATAACATAAATGTTAAAAAAATACTTCACCAATTAATAAGCCTCATAGGAAATAAGTGTCATGGATTATTTTTTATATGATGAGAAAAATGAATTAAAATAATATCACAAATTAGATTTTCTCATTCATAATAAAATAATTAAAAATGAAAAATTATAAATAAAAAATTGAAATTGTAATATTTTTCAAAGTGGTGTATAAGATTCAAAATATGAGGTTTAGAGAAAATAAAATTAAGATGAGATATATTCTAAGTCTACGTGAAGAATCTTGTTGGTTGATTTATTGTTTGAGTATAAATTATAATAATAGTCGTATCTTGAATTTTGTTCTCAAGGAAGAAATGATTTATTTTTATTTATTTTATTTGCTCGTAAAATATTAAATTAGATATATATTATTGCTTAACTATCATTGTAAAAAGTAGTAAGAGAATGAATACCTAATTTTTTTGAATAAGTGTTGAATCTAAAATATCTTATAAATAATAATAATAATTATTCTAAATGTTGTTTTTATAATAGATATCAATATTATTGGATGTCTCTCACTTTTCAATGAGATAGAATTATTTTTAAGAAATGTATAAAAATATATAGTAAGCCTCATCTTTGTGCAAGTTAATTCCTAACTTGAATTTGAATGCTTGCTTAATTGTAAGTATTCATGGTCGTTAAAATAGATCTTGGGTTTGTAGACTTTTTCATTTTTCTTTATATGTGAAGAATTATGTATAGGTAAGTAGAGACCTTTTCAAGCTCTTCATAAAATAATGATTGATTTGTTATTTTGAATATAAGTTGCAATGATGATTTTATTTTGAATTGTTTTTTAAGGAAGAAATAATTCATCTCAAATGGTTTAGTCTGATCATAAGATATTAGATTGGATATTATATGTCTTTCTGTTTGATTTGATTGTCATAGTAAATAATAATATAAAAAAAATTAATATTTAATTTCTAGTAGGTATCGAGTAGGTGTGAATTTAAAGTATCTCACAGGTAATAATTATTGACTTAAACTTTACTTATATATTAGATTTTAATAATATATTTTTTTATATTTCTGAGAGATAATATTATATCCAAGAAAACTATAAAAATCTATAATATATTTTCTTTTAGTGCAAGTTCATCTTCAATTTAATATTTAATACATAACTAATTATAAGTGTGTCTAATTGTTATAAGAGATCTAGTCTCAATTTTTTTACATATTTTAATATGTGAAGAGTTGCAATTGAGTGAATATATTAAGGAGAATTTATGAATTAATTAATTATATTGATCATATAAATTATATATGATTTGATGTTTATCAATTAATTAATTATCAATATGATTTTCATTAAAGTATTAAAGTCAATTAGATGAGCCACATTAGAAAAAAATTAGTTCCTAGGTCAATTGGATTATTTGTTGGATCACAACCTAATAAATTATTCTTTATAAGTGTAATAACTATATACTTTCACTGTGACAACATAATCTGTCTTGTGAAGCATGTCACATCTATCCCAAAAAATATTTAGGTATTTCAAAGTTTTTTTGTTTAAAATTATGATTGAATATATTTTTTAAATTGAGTTATTTCTAACTCAACGTCTTATAAAATTTCAGCTCAATGTCTCTTAGAATAAAATTAAAGCAAAATCCACTTATTGTCAAAATTGATACGAAAAAAAAAATTAAACACACATGTAAACCAAACATGATTGACTATGAGAAAAAATACATCAAATTCTTTGTGATTAATTCAAGTTATATAATATCTTTTGTAATATACAAATTATGTTTGTTTATGTTGTTGAAAAGTTAAATGGTTGTTTCCTATACAATTTATTTTTAAGGTCATCATTAAGAAAATATGTTTCATGTATTGATATTTTCTTAATTAATGATTTTACACGTGAAATAAAAATTTATATGAAGACAATCTTATCTATTAGAAAATATATTGGTAATTTATATTAAATATTCAAGAGAATTCACTTTAAGTATCATTTTAAGGTGAATTTTTTCTCATGATCAGTAATAAACCTTTCTGAATGTTGAGATAATAATTTCCAATTTGCATTGAAGTGGAGCATTTATCTCTTCAAATTTGGCCACACATCATCTTATGTGAAATAATATCTCAGAAAGAGGCCAAAATATTCTAATCTCGTTAAAAGAAATAATAAAAATAAACAAATGAAGAAACTTGAGTACAACAAAGCATATGATATCACAAGCTTAGGACAAATTTTGTGTAAATTATGAGAGTTATCAAAAGATTAATTTCTGATGGGTTGACTACAAAATTATTTGGTTTTTTAATAAACTTTTCTCTACTCTGAATTAATTATGCATATTTATTTTCTAGTATAGATTATATGTCTTGGATGGTCATCTTTTCTTTGTTTGTACTTGAGGTAAATTTCTTTCCTAGAAAATTATATTGTTTTTAGAATTAACATGAACTTTACTAGGTATATATGATAATTTTATAAGAGAGTCATAATATGAACCAATAAGATTAGTAGTCGTCCATGAATGTTTTTTTCTCGTAGTTGAAGTAAAATTTCATCATAGTTATTGTCATCATTATATTTTCTCAAGGTTTACTTGGTATATAAGATTTTTACATTGTCTCAAGGTTCTATGTATTATTTTATCATGAACAAAGCAAGTACTTTCTAAAACTTGTAGAAATAAAATTTAAAAGGGAACATATTGAGAAATATTCAAAGAAGGCTTTTAATTGGCTAGATAGTTTGTAGTTAATATTATATCACATTAAAATATTTTGAAACATTCATATCAAAAAGGAGTATTTGAGTTATTTTAATTAATTATCTATTTTTTAATCTAACTTTGTTAGAATGTAACATTATAAGAAGTCTAATACATGATAATGATTTAGACAATAATTATTGAAATTATTTGATATATATTCTAATATATTATGTTTATTTTTTATATTTTTAAAAATTGATATTTTATTATTTTATAAATAATTAAAAATAAAAAAAATATATGATCTACATCCTCATATATCTGACTATATCAAGTCAAATGAGTCATGACTCATACTAGTTTGATTGACATGATAGGAAACTCTTATATGCTTTCTTAATAGGCACGATATAATATTTATAACTTGGCTAGTGATGAGTGATTTAGTCGAGAATGAATGCTTTCATATCCAATGAAAGTCTTATCCAATGAAAGTCTTCCTTAAAAATGTAGTTAGATATTTTATTGTGAAAGAGAAAACATTAGCTTGCCTAATTCAATTCTAAATGAAATAATTCCTCATAAATTTATTATTATGTAAGCAAATATTAGTAAGAGAAAAGATAAATTCATAATTGAGTTGTCTGTAAAAGAAATTCATATAAATGAGACTTAAAGGATAAACAAGAATAAATAAAATATGAGAAAAAAATATAAGTTAAAATTGAATACTATCATATTCAATGGTTTCTAAGAAATTATTATTGAGTATCATAATACTACATAAACAAGTGAAAAAAATGAGGATAATTTGTAATGTGAGTATTAAGTTATCTATTTATAATTAAGAAGTCTCAAGTAGATGAATAAGCTATAAGAGTTGTAATACTTGAATACTATGAAAGATTTATTGCTGTCTTAATGGAGAGAAATCATGAATATTTTTCTTTAGTAAAGGTTTTGGTGGGAGACCTTTTTGGGACTCTCGGATATATCAAATAGTTGGTTTGTCCCACGCATTTTGTAATGTTGTCAATTTCTTTTCTGAAAATACTTCATAATAGTTGTCTGTGATGTGTCTCATTCTCTTGTAGTGTGTCTACTATTGTTTACCACCAAAATTATTGTGTTTGATGAATATTTTTTGGCTTATTTTATGTGATGTTTCTAGGATAATTGGGCATGCAAGATATGTATTTCACTAAAATAATTTTTTGATGAGTACTTTAGGCATACTAGGCATAATATTGAACTAAAGTGCAAAAAAGCAAGATGAAGTGATATTTTTAATATGTGACAACATTAAAAATGTCACATATTTTTGAAGTATTTATGAAAAATATTTCTTCGGTCGTGACATTATATATTGGTCATGATATTTATAAAATGTTACAACTTTGTCATATGGTCATAACTACTTTCTATGCTGCAACTCCTTTGTGGCTGCGATGATATTTTTGAGTCACAATCATAGTTATAAAAGATATTTTCGCTCATGACATTATTTTTGCTTTGCAATAGTCAAAATAATGTATCTCAATCATGATATCAAAACAAAATTGAGACATTTTTTGAATAGTAATATGAAGTGATGACATATTTTTTAAGGTTACAATATCATACTTATTGTTATAGATTTGAAATTGCAATATTTTAGGGTTGCAAACTTTTTTTAGTTGCAATAATTTTTTCATGTCGTGACATTATACTTAAGTGTAATATTAATTTTAGTTATGATGTTATTTTTGTGTTGACGTTTAGAATTAATTAAATTTGTTATAATGCCAATTTAAGACTCTTGCAATAGATATGACTAGAAGATATAAACTTTAGATTTAATGAAATGTGGGAGATGTGAAGAGAAAAAAGAAAAAGATGAGGAGGCATGATATCCGCCACCCTAAGTAGGGAAACAAGAACAAAAGATGAATGTAAAATAGATTAGATTGGGAACTAGAATTAAAACCTAAACCCTAAATACCTATTGCCTTGAGGGTATCCAATTTAATGAGATAATTCTTAATTTATATTGCTAGAATCCTTTCTTAATGTCAGGATAATTTAGAAAAATATGATTAATTTATATAATTGTATATCATGAATATAATTTATAATAAATAATTTGTAATTTTTTGATATATTGAATGTTGAAGAATATATGAGTGCCTTAGAATGTCTAATCTAGGATTTCACTATCTGTTAGAGGACTTGTGTTGGTTGTGAGAAATGATGATGGATAAATCACATTACCTGGAGATATGTGTCGACAAAAAGTGATAATCTTTCGATCACATTCTTCTTGTGACGGCCTCCATGTATAATATTGTTTGGTTGACATAAATAAATTAGTGAATATGATGCTAATGAAATCAAAAATAAAAACATTATTATGATCATATTGTTTTCTATTTTTTATAAAGAATATTTGGAGAATAGAGATTTTCATATCAAAGTAATCATTAATAAGAGTTGATGAATTAATTGAAAGGAGTAAAAAATTTGATGTTGCTAATTACTTGGTAAATGTGTAATTTTGATAGATGGTGATATGTATATCGAAGGTAAAACCACAAGGAGATCATCAATGATAATGATATCTCATGATTGTTTAATTTTTCAAGGCTAATGAGGCAATTGGAAATCTTGCATCTTATTATTTGTCTGCTAAATATTTATTGCATTATTATAATACTCATAGAGAAAATATCATTATATACGAGAAAGCAAATTAATCATTTAGTCTAAATATCTTTTTAAATTCTAATATTATCTTATTAACTTAAGCAATTTAGTTAGAGGTGTCAAATGAGCCATGCTGCACTAGTACAAACTTTTTTATGTGTCTTAGTCCGAACATCGTGCCATGCTAAACACAACACGTGTTGAGATCTTGTTTTTTTGTTGGCACGACACGAGATTCCAAACACTTGGGTTGGTATGAGATCTCAAACACTCACTTGGCATGAGATTTCAAGCACTGGTTTGGTATGAGATCTCAAACACTCGGCTTGTCTTGACCAGTTTGGTTGATAGTGGGACACTTCAGTGCCGAGTCATGTTGGGTCGATTCCAAGTTGTTCCTGGTCATGCTATTATGAGCATTTTGAATGCCCAATTAAAATTTTTTGAAAATTTAATTTTTTATTTATTAGAAATATTAAATTTATATTTCAAAATGATATAATAAAAATGTATAATGTATTAGAAATTTAAATAAATTGAAATTAAATCAATAATTAAAAAAATTATTTGATATTCAGCTCAACTCAAAAATTAAAATATCATTTAAAAAAATACAATTTGATGTATGATAAATAACATAAGATGAAGTAGATTTTAAAAAATTTGAATTGCCAAATGTTATTGCATGAATTGTCAATTTGTGTCTATAATATGGTAATATGAATGTGGATCATCATTGTTATGCATGATTTCGAATGTAGTGTTAGTGGTGACTTTAATATTCTTAATATTTCATGAATTATTTTCTACTATTAACTTTTTTGCTTTATCCTAAATATTTAATCTTAAATATTTTCAGAATTTAAAATATGCAAGTATCTCTATGATATCTGATTATAATCTAGATTTTCTATCTGAAATAATAATGATTATCATAAAAAAAACAGACTCTGATGCTATATTAGATAATAGAGAAATTAATAAATCATGTATTATTTTAGATAACATGAAATAATTAGATTTATATAATTTTTATTAATTCAAAATATTTAATTTTTAATTATTATCATGTAATAGGATAAAATAATAATCAGTATCAAGTATTGAGATAACCCACTCATATTTTATAGACTATTATGTAGTTTGCTACTAATTAATTGAATTAAAAAATTATCATTTTTAAATATAGTATCCATGTTCATATAGATGTGTCAAATGGGCCGTGCCAAGTTGGCATGAATTGGTTTTTGGTGGCCTAGTTGGGCCACCATGCCGTGATTGGCACGACACAACTCAATTTTGGTTGGCTCGGCATGACCTGCTAGCTTGAGTCTAGTTGAATTTAGGCTAGGTCGTGCTGGGCCATGTCGAGTCGGGCTAATTTGAGCTGGTTTGGGCATGAATTTGGGCTTAGCCTAGCGGCTAAGCCCTAGCCCATAGCATAACATAGCTAGGACTTTGAGTTTGAGATCGACTCGCACAGTCACACTTGACTCTCCGTCTTGGTCTTAAAATTATGGATTTATTATTTTAATTTTTTTAACAAATTTCATATATTAAGTTAATATTTATGAGTTGTGAGTATGATATTATATTATTTATTTACTTCATATAAATTACAAAAAATATTAAAAAAACACATTGATTATTCATTTATTATTCAATCCAAAAATAAATAAAATAATAGAAAGTTATAACTCACAAATCATAATAATTTAAAATAATTATTATCAATTATAATCATCATAATAATAATGCAAGCTCAACTACCTCAATCTCAATGTCAACTAGTATAAGTATGTAATTGATCATCATCGTGTAATCATCTGATAGTATTACTAGTGATGGACTCAACTATCTCAAAGTCCCACGAGTTATTATCTGCTAGCAACTCATTTATTTTTGTTTCAACATGATCTTGTTCTTGATTCTGGATGATCAACCTTGAATTCTTTTAATTTTTTATGCATACTAGTGCATTAATGATATTTGGTTGGAGTCTTGATCTCTTATCAAAAATTATATTGATTGTAATAGAAAAAATAGATTTTGATGCTATGCTTGATATTGGAAAAGACAGTAGATCTCATGTCATCTTAGATAATACGAGATTAATAGACTCATATTATATGATTTTCATCATTGTAAAATATTAATATTTATGTTATTGTTATGTGATATGATTAATCAGTAATTGATATCTATGTATCAAGATAACTCATTCTTATTTGATAGTTTATCTTATTATTTTCTTCTTGCTAAATAGAGAAGGTCACCATCTTCGAATAAGATATTTATGTATGTACTTGAAGCCTAAATATAATTACTTCCATATCTAGTATTGTTGTATATAAAATAATTTAGTCAATTTCTTATGAATGAATCATTTAGGCTGTGATTTTGGTTTATGCATGAGGATATGTGTATTAAAATAATTTATATATCTTCCACTTTAATCATAAGGTTCATGCCACATAATAAAGAGATAAAATAATGGACTAGTACTTTATATACTTGATTTCTATCTCAAGAGTCGTCACTAAATAGCCGATTATCTCTAAATTTTCTAAATATGTCATTAATGTTTCATATGTACTTGAATGAAATACAAATGATGTGAGTATAAACTGATAAATACATGTTCGTCATGTCATAAAAAATTTTCAGGAATTTCATAAATAAAATTTTGAATTTTTGTTTTTCTTGTCATTAATAAGTTCATCATTCTTATTATTAATATAGTTGATTATCATGTGTTTGTATTTAATATATGATTTTAATATTAGGATATGTGTAATTCTAATAGTGTCTCATAATTATTTAGAATTTCATTTTTTTTAGACACGTGGATAAATATAGACTATCAAACTCCTGTTGCCTGCTAAGTGCTCAAAGATATTTTAATGAGTTACGTATTTTTTCTAAAATAGGTCTAACAATATTTATTATCGCTTGTACTTGCTTGTACTTGCTTGTACAATCAGGTTAATGATATGACACATACATTTAATATTAAATTTTTTTAATAGCTTATTCCTAATGGTCTTAATAAATATATTAATGGTCATTCAATTGGTAAATGCGTTATCGAATGTGATCCTATATTTTTTATTTTGAATATTATATTTGCTAAAGATTCTTATCATGTACTCATATATGGCTGGGCCATCATGAGGATGAAAAATCTCTGAAAATCTATATATTTTTTTTATTTAATATTTATTTAGAATCTATATAGTAGGCGATTAGACATGCAAAAGATGTATCATTATGACTAGTTCAGGTATCATATATCACACATACCACGCCACTATATTCTTTAAATTTATTATTTATTATGTATTTTTTTAACTTATAATATTTTAGTATATCATTCCTACATATGGACCTAGAAATTCTATGATATGCAGGCTGTAAATAGATCTATATGATATTAAATACCCTTTAATTTGTTAAAAATCTAATTGGAAGACCCATTGTCGTGATCAGTTTGGTCATGTATTCTCATCCTAATTCGTTGTTGTATATGAATGAAATTAACATATAAGGTGAACTAGATCCAACTTTAAAGACTTCATTTCTCAGTTGAGTTTACCTATGATCTAATCTTTCATATTGGTTGGTATATTATTTGGAATATATCTTTAAGTTCTCAGTTCTATATGCATTTTTATAAGTTAATATTTATGTACAATACTTGTATTGTACAAATTCTTCATTTACATTTCTATTATTTTTATTTGTATAATATTAAAATGAGTAAATAATAAATTGTTTTTTGATTTTTTATTTTTTAGATTTCTGAGTTTGAATCGAGTTCATGAGAGAAAATATGATTTTGGTCTCGGATATTTCTGTAAGGTTATTAATATTAAAATTATTTATGTTTATGGTAATATTAATTTTGTTATTATTTATCTTTTTAGAATTTATTAGTTTATTAATTATATTCTAAATTCTTTTTAAATAAAATATTATTTGATATTAAATTATTAATAACAATTAAAATTAAATTTTAAAAATAATACTTGTTTGGTCATTTATAGAATGCTGATTGCCAAAATCTGATAGAGAAAGAGTAGAGAGTGAGGTGAGATTTGAGAATTGAGATTGAGAGATATGAGAATTAGAGATTATATATACAGATATTAAAAAGATTCTTTTAAAAAAAATATTTTTTATGATTTTTTTGAATTTTTTAATAAATTTATAGAGTAGAAATCAGACAGCCATTAGATTTTTTGCCCTAGCCATTGAGGGTGCGTCCAATGGCTCGATGAATCTCATCCCAAATTTTTTTTAGACTGTTGGGGGTTAGTTCTAGAAAGTTCAGGTGAGGATCGAGCTTGGGCTCGGTTTGGGCGGCGGCCGGGGGCATGTGTTGCGCATCCATGTAGGGCTAGGACCGTCCCACGTGCATGTCGTCAGCCAAACACATGGTGAAAATTTAAAAAAAACTCACCACATGTAAAAAGGTGGGGAGGGTCAGGCATTCGAGTCGTGCCTGGTTCATCATGAGGCTCGACACCCCTTGGCTTAGCACGACACGACTCGTGCCTTGAGCCAGCATGACATCGGTCCAGGCATGGTTCTGGATTGTGCCGTGTCGGGCCAGGCACCACTCAGTTAGGCCGTGCCTCAGGCCAGGCTTGTGCTGCCTAGCTCATTTAACACCTCTATTCATACTTAAAGTTTTGCTATAATTATTATACTAAGTGTTGTAATATGTAAACATATTAATTAATTTTTTGTGAATAAAATTTTTAGATTCGTTTATTTAGTTCATGTAAGTGAATATGTACTAGAGGTGTCAAACGGGCCGGCCCAGCACGGCACGGCCCGTTTTTCACGTGCCCCGCGGCACGGCACGATGTTTTAAAGTCGGGCACGGCACGGCCCGTGGGCACGGCAAGGCCCGTGGGCACGGCAAGGCCCGTGGGCACGGCAAGGCCCGTGGGCACGGCAAGGCCCGTGGGCACGGCAAGGCCCGTGGGCACGGCAAGGCCGTGCCGTGTCGTGCCCGGCCTGCACGGGCACGGCACGGCCTGGCTTGGCCAGGCGGGGCACGGGCGCACGGCAGGCGTCCAGCCTGGACGCCTGGACCGGCTCAACCAGGGTCTGGGTCCCGGGAGCCAAGCACGGGCACGGCCCGTGCTTCTGCTTGGCACTTCCGCACTTGGCAGATTATAAAATTTTTTTTATTTTTTTTTATTTTTTTTATTAAGTTTCTGTTATTCTGCATATACTTTAGAGTATATGTAATAATTAAAAAATATAATTTTTTGTAAAAATTATAAAATTTAAAATTAAATAAAACAAACAAATATTAGAAATTAGAAATTTTTTTTTTATTCAATTAAGTTTAGCTTTTTTTATTATTATAATTTATTAATTATATATTAAAAATTAAAGTTATTAATTTTTAAAATAAAATTTAAATTGTAAAATAATAAATAAATACATTAAGTTAGTAAAAATTAAAATTAAAAAAAAATTTAAACTACACAAATGAAAAATTACCATTCATGCTTTTGAAACCAATAGTCCGAACAAAATATGTATAAGTTTCAACACAACGTATAATACAAAGTACAAACAAAGCGTATAAATAAAATAAATAAAAAAATATCGAAAAAAAAGAGCAGATGAGCATCAATCGTCAAGCGGCATATCATGAGAATCATCAGCCGCAACATCAAGATCAGTATCATATGGGTCATCATCATTGGCAATCAGCTCCTCCGCCATCGTAGTGGATGTGGATGCGACTGCAGTGTCTGTCACAGTCTCAGCTTCAGCATGATCACTGATGCTAAATCTCGATTCCTCCCAATCCTTCAAACATGCCAAGGCCTCAACCATATCTGGATGTAATCTCGATCTCCTATCCGAAATCACGTTCACTGCAACAGAAAAAGCAGACTCCGATGCTACGCTCGATACCGGAGGAGTCAGTAGATCCCGTGCCATCCTAGATAGCACAGGATAGGCGGACTCATATGATTTCTACCACTATAATAAATCATGATTCTTATTGTCAGAAGGTGATAGGATTGAGCAGTAATCGGTATCTAAGTACCGAGACAGCTCGCTCCTATGTGAAGGTCCACCCCTACGTTTCCCCCTCGCTAGGTTAATGGAATAAGTGTCATCTCCGAACAAGGTATCAGAGTCCGTACTCACAGTCTCACCACCACCACCACCATACCTAGTATCGTAGTATGTGAACAGGTCTGTCAACTTCTCGTAAATGAACCCTTCAGGTGGCTCTTCCAGGTTCATGCACGAGGAAATGAAAGTCAGGGTGTTTTCAATCCCTTCCACCTTAGCCCTAGGGTCCATGCATGCTGCGAGGCAATAAAGAGATGGAATGGTGGACCAGTACTTCAGGTACTTGGTCTCCATCTCTGCAACCATATGGCTAAGCCTCGGGTCCGCTCGATACATCCTAAACATGCTACTAATGTTGCATATGCAACGGAGTGCAATGCAAGTGGTGGGCGTATAAACCGACGAACACATGTTCGTCGTGTCATAAAATATCTTTAGGAATTTCATAAATGAAATTTCCTGAATCCCAGTCAGTGTCGTCAATAATAAGTTCGCCACTCTTACTATTGACGTAGTCGGATATCACGTGTTCGTATCCAACACATGATTCCAACATCAGGTACGTGTAATTCCAACGATGTCTCACATCCGATTGGAATTTCTTCTTCTTAAGATTCGCAGACAAACAGAGATTACCAAACTCTTGTAGTCTGCGAGGAGTGCGAATATACTTGAGTGCATTGCGTATATTTTCCAACGCGGGGGAACAGACCTTCATACCCGCTTGAACTATCAGGTTAATAACATGACACATGCATCTGATATGAAAGATCTTTCCTAATGGTGCGTCTCTAATATTCCTAACAAACATGTTGATCGCTACTCCATTATTCCCAGTATTATCGAAAGTGACACTAAAAATTTTATTTTGAATTTTATATTCCCTAAATATTTTCATCATACACTCAAAAATGGCCGGGCCATCATGAGGATGAAGAATCTCAGCGAATCCTAATATTTTTTTATAGATAATCCAGTTTGAATCTACATAATGACTCGTGAGACATGCATAAGAAGAATCATCGTGACATGTCCATATATCGGACGTCACGGACACCACTCCACTAAATGCCAAAAATTCCTTAATTATTTTTTGTTTTTCTAACTTATATATCTTTAGTATGTCACTCCTAGATGTGGACCTAGGAATCCTACGATAGGATGGCTGAAAATAAGTCTGCATGATGCACACTACCCTCGGATCTTCAGAAAATCTGATCGGAAGACCCATCAATGTGATGAGCCTGGCCATGCCGTCCCTACCCAACTTGCTGGAGTATACGAAGGGAGTAAACTTTGAAACTGAACTCGATCCAGTCTCAAAAAATGTAGTGCCAAGTTGGGTTTGCCTAGGATCTAACGGTCCATGTTTTTTGGAGCATATTTCAGCATGCCTCTTGAGGTGCCCAGTCCCACATGTACTCTTGCATGTTAAAAGTCTCATACAATATTTGCACTGTGCCATTTCATGTTCCTCACCCCTAACATCTACTTGTGTTATGATTTTAAAATGTGTCCAAACTACAGAAGTCCTCCTAATTTTTTGTTTTTTAGAACTTTGGGCTGAGACGACAGAAGAAATCAAAGTTTCAGGAGCCACGGATGTTTGTGTAACACTAACATTTTCATTTTCCAAATTTAAATACGTGTTAGGTGTATTTGTCATTTTTTATTTTTCGTAAGTTTTTCTAGAGAGAGAAGCTTTAGAGAGAGAAAATACAAAAAAAGTAAATTATATTACCCGGTAAAAGTAATGAGGTCACTCACGTGCAAGGTGCACCACAGGAAGTTTTGATGTTCAAAACTCAAGTTGAGTTTCACGAAAATCCAAGCCGAAATCAAATTCATGAGGGCCGAGAGAGAGATGCACGGTTTATGTGAGATATAGAAAATATTGAGAGATTTTGTTTTTGAAAAACATAAAATGTTATAGGGAGGGGGGTAGATTTTATAGGCTAAATAAAGTTTTATTTTTTTAAAAAAATATTTTTTGATTAATTTTTTGAATTTTTTTAATATATTTAAGGGGCAGAATCACGAGGACCATTGGAATCTGCCCCCTAGCCGTTGGAGGCGAATCCAAGGGCTGAAAATCGCTCAAGTTTGAAAATTTTTTTTTTTTTCCGTTGGAAATTTTTTTGGATTCGGGTTTCGGCAGCGGACCCGACCCGCGGTCTTTTTACCGGTGGGGGGGGCCCGGTTGGGTCACGACTCAGTGAGTCGCGACTCACGCCACGGCACGCGTGGCACGCCGCCAGTGCCACGCGTGCCTGCGTGAACCGGCACGGGATGGACCCGTGCCGGCGTGCCTTGCCAAGGCACGGCACGGCACGGGTCCATCTTCACCCGGGCACGGTTTTTTAACGTGCCGGGCCGGCCCAGGCACGGCCGAACCATGCCGTGCCTCGTGCCGGGCCGGGCCGGCCCGCCACGTTTGACACCTCTAATATGTACCTTAATATATTTTCTCTTTTATCTTAATTATATAATTCATACATACAGCTAAATAATATAAATTTTGAATGAATGACTAGTATTATAAGTATTTAGTTTTTATTTAAACAACTATGACACTAAATACATGGTATTCTTTTATTTATTAGACCGTTATTTAGATAATATTACTAATATTGCATATGCACTAAAATATAATGTAAGTAGTAAGAGTATATACAAATGAACAAATGATCTTTGTATTATAAAAATTTTTTTAGGAATATCATAAAAGAAATTTTTATATTTCAGTTTAAATTGTTAATAATATATTTATTTTTCTTACTATTGATATAGTCTGATATTATGTTTTGCTTGTCAACATATGACAATAACATCGGGATGATATAATTTTAATGGTGCCTCTCTTTTGTTTGGAAATTTTTTTTGGCCTATTGATAAACATAGGCTTTTAAACTTTTATTATCTATTAGGTGCTCCTAAGATATTTTATTGAATTTTTTATTTTTTTAATATAATAAAAATAATTTTTATTTTTGCTTGAATTATTAGATTAATTATGTGACATATATATTTAATATGAAAAATTTCACATAATAGCTTGTCTATAATGATTTTGATAAATATATTAATGATGACTTCATTATTCAAAATATTATTGAATATAACACTAAAAAATTTATTTTGAATATTATATTTCTCAAAAATTTTCATCATACACTCGTATAATGATTATCATGAGGATGCAGAATTTTAACAAATTCTAAAATTTTTTTATTAAATTTTTATTTTGAATCAATATAATGGGCAATGAGATATACGAATGATACATTATTGCTGCTAGTCTATATGTTGGAAGTTATGGATATTGCTCAATTATTTTATTAAATTTATTAATTGTTAATTATTTTTTTAACTTATAATATTTATTATGTTATTTTTACTAGTTGACTTAAAAATTTTATGATAAATTGATTGAAAATACATATTCATAATACTAATAATCTTATGATCCTTTAAAAATCTAATTAAAAGATTCATGATCATAATTAATCTGACCCATATTTTTTTCTCAAAGTTATTGTGGTAAATGAAAGAGGTTAATAAAGTTAAATTTTATCCAAATTTACAAGTTTTATTGCTCAGCTAGTTTTGTTTGATATTTAATGTATCATGTTTTTTGATGTATTAATTGACATATTTTTTAAGGTGGCCAGTGTCGCATTCTTATATATATATATATATTATAATATATATATTATATTGATTTTTTTTGGTACTCTTGGAATTTTTAATTTTGTATTATTTTAAATAGTTCATATTATTGAAGTTCTCATATTTTTTAGGCAAATGAGTCGTGTTTATTTTAGATGACTTGATTTTGGTCGCGAACATTTAGATTGAGTTATCGTTATTATCTATATATCAAACTAACTATTATTAAATTTATTAGTTATTATTATTTAATTTCATTTATTTTTCTAATTTTTAAAAATCAAAAAATTATAATTTTTTAAAAATTTTTACTTATAACATGAAACATAAAGTCACATCTTACAAATGAATACATAACCAATAAATGAATATTGTATTGTTGATATCTGTGTCGAGAACCATCAAGTTTTTGACACATCCAAGTCTAGTCAATTTACTGAAATTCAATCAAAAATTAATGTCAATTCCGGCGGGATTGATATTTATATTTATAATTACTTTATTGCTTATATGACCTGCATGCCTGTGAAATATAGTTAGAATGAATGGAATATGCCTAATGAATTTTTGGTATCTTTGTTGAAAACCATCAAGTTTTTGGCAATCAACATGAGTGTATTATGTTTTTGGTATTGTTATTGAGAATTAATTTTATTTTAATTGAATGACTTTGAGTTGACTCTATTACTTAGAAGAAAAGTAGTTCATGTTTTTAGTTAATTAGATTGCTATTTTGTTTAGTGTTTATTTTTTTATTTTTGTTTTGTAGCAACAAAATTGTATACATAGAAGATATGCGATTGAGCCAAATCTTTGGACTCAAAAATAGAAAGGACTCGAAGATATTTATTAAGTAAGATAGAGCTAATAAAGCAATTGTGGAGAAAAATATTGGCAATGGACGCAACCATGAATACGTTGAACAAATTGTCCAATACTTTATTCAATACTAAATTCTTGGTGATTATTGAAGGACAACACTGATAGATAATGACTCTGGGACTTGGATTTTATCTATTCAGTAAATTATTTCGATTTGAAATTGAGTCTTATAGTCATGGTGCAACATCAATATGGAAGATGTATTTTAGAAGATCAAAATAGTTATATTGTGATATTTTTGGCGTTGTCACATAGTGAAAATGAATGAAATTGGTTAGGATGTAATAAAATTGAGATTATTTCTATTTTCTTTAAGGGACAAAATAATGAGTTGGTTTCAATATTTATCATGAGAATTAATTGAGAATTGAGATGAGTTTGTTCCAATATTTTTAATCAAATTATTTTCATCTTAAATCACATTATAATTGATTGAAATACCTATTGAGGGTGTGCTCACAAGCTCACAATACATATTTGAGCAGTGATTTCAAGTTCAAATATTTTACAAGCTAAATTATATAGTGAGATGTACAGTGGATGCAATCTTGGTTGGTTTCAAAATGAAAAAAATATTTAATGAAACATATTTTCTATTTGAGGAACTGACAAAAAATAACAAAATTTTAAATAAAAGAGTAATTATAATGAAATAAGTTGAAATTTTAGAGTTGAATAAATTGTTAGTGATAGTGGTCAAGTGGATGAGAGAGATGATAGGTATAGAATAGAGATCGTGTTTTTAGGCCCATCAATATTATATACTAGTGTATTAATGTGAGAAAAACATGGTAATTTATTATATGAGAATAAATAAAATTTATTTGCAAAAGAAGTATATAGTCTATTGTCTATATCAGCATAATAATGAAAGTAACTTGATGAGGTATCAAATAAAAAGAATTCAAACCTCTAATTACAACAAGCAGAAGGTAGCAACCAGGGTGTCATTTAAAGATATTATTTTTGCACTATTGATAGAGATGAAGAGAAATGATGTGGAAGAAGATTGAATGAGACAGATGAAAATGAGGCTGGGTCACAAGGGCACGATAATGAAAGCTATTGAGAATTAAATGGATGGCTTGTACTCATAATGAAGGAGAAAAATATCAATGAATTGTTTAAAGATATCAAGACAAACCCAAAGCAATGCATGTCTAAAACATTGAGAAGCTATAACTAAGTAGAATGATAAAAAACACAAACAAAATCTAAGAAAAAATTTGATACAAAAAAAATATTGTCACACATGATATCGTAACATTCGAAGTCTTTACATCCAATCTTGCAACATCCAATGTTGTGACATATATTGATCTTACTACCTAATGTATTATAGAAAATGAGCTTCATTTTCTAGAATACATTTTTTATTCTAGACATGTATAGACATGCCTTTTTTTATGTCATTGTTCCTTTTCCATAAGGTTCATAAAAAAAAAGTTAGATAAATTGTTTGAGAAATATTTTAATATTTTGACTAGGTTAGAGTTTAATATATTATTCTCGAAAATTCAATATCAAATACCATACTATAAAAAGTGCTTGAAAGATATTATGAGTAATAATAAGAAGTTAGAAATTTATGAAATGGTGAATAATTGTGAAATATAGAGTATGACTGAGAAGTTTTACCATTCTTGTATATTATAAGGGAAGTATGACTTTTTGTGTGAAAAACAAAGTGACTTTTTCAAAGGTCGTATGTAATTTGGAAGTAAGTATGAACTTGGAAATACTGTCTATAGTAGTAAATATGCTAAATTTAGGTGAAATTATCTAATTTCCTTCTTTTTACAAATGACCTGTTAATGTTAATGAAATAAAGCTTGTGAGCCATATATGACATTGAAGAGGGCACGTGTGTGCAATCTTCTCTCTTATTTTCTATCTCATATTACTTTAGTATATATTGTTTATTATTATTCTTTAGCATTATGTAATAAAATATTTTTTATATTCATGAATAGATTTTGAATGGATATGCATGTGGTCATTTTTGTTTTAGTGAAAAAAATCAATTTCTTCTTTTGATTCTTCTTTCTCTCAACATCTTGGTATATCAATCCTCAAATAAAGAAGATTTATTATAAATGAGGTTTTACTTCAATAAATGATATATATCAATCCTATATATCTATTAAAATTTTAAAGGGGATAATTGAAGATGTATTAGAAGTTGGGAGATTCATTTTTTTATCTATACTTTATGGTTATGGACATGAAAGAAGATTTATATACACCTTGATTTTGGAAAGATTATATTTGATGATTGGACATGTATAGATTGATATAAAAAAGGATGAATTTTCTCTTTGAGTGAGTGAATAACAAGTAAAATTCAACATATATAAAAATTTGTAAATTTTTATATATAAAGAAATAAAACTATTGGAGAATAGATAATCTCATCTATATAGTTAAAAGCTAAAATATTGAGTTTAGAAAGAAATATTTTTTGAAGTAATAGGAGTCATGAAGTTAGTAGAAACTTTTGAACAAAATAAAGTTGTGACATAATTTTATGAAAGCACATGTTATAATGTTATGATATTTTTCAAAGTCATGACAAAAGAAAAAATAGGGATATGCTACGATGATGTCGTGCCTTGCATTATTGAAGTTGTTATATTTATACGTGAAGAAAAATGAGAAATATACATGGTGATTCCTGAAAATGTAGACACAATATGATTGGAAATAGGCTAACTTGTGCTTGATGATGGTCCATGGGAAAATATACGAAGCTATGATGAATACTATTGAAGTACATAATGAAGTTGAGATATTTGCAAAAATTGTGACTACAACAACGAGCTCAATGAAGATATAAATCACCACAAAAGTTGCCGCAACATTGATAGAATAGAATATAAAAGAAGTTGCGAAATGTTTCATGAGCATGAATTTGGTTGAAGTAGAGATAATAGACAATGATGTTGCAATAATTAATAAATATGTGACATTCAAAGATAATGAAAGAATGAATGAGCACGACATATGACCAAAATTGCATGGTCACTTGGAGAAGATAAATGCTCAATACATCCATTAGGAATGGACATGACATTAATCAAAAATTGAAAAAGATACATGCACAATTTGCTATCCTAGGAAAATAGGAAACTTAAATTATCTTTCATCCAGGATCATTAATTGAAGATACAAAGAAAAAGGTTGCATGGTCAGGTGGAGTTGTCAAAGAAAAAAATTAGAACTAAAAATTAGTTTAACTAAAGATGGTAAACATAATGTTTCTTTAAAAACAACCTAAATATTGATTTATTTTTTTTCTTATGTTATTGTAATTTTTAATAAGCATCCCATTGAGACATATACAAAAATCCACAAACTAAATGATGTCCTGACATCAAACCAAGTCATGATATTAATACATGACTTCTCATCCACTAAAGAAAGTCATAACCCTCAAATTGAGTCGTGCAAATTCTACTTGAAATGATCATGCACTTAGGTCATATTTGTTTGATGTTGTGACATGCCTTGTAGGATATTACGTTGTCAGATGGCGACAAGCTATGCATGTAGCAACTCCATAAAGTAGTCTATCTTATATATTTTTATTTTTCTTTCTCATTTGACCAAAAATAGCAACTGAAAGAGAATGAGATTCTCTTTGCTTGAGGATGAACAAATGTTTAAGTTTGATGATTTGCTCGGCATTGAAAGTATCATGTTTTGATGTATATTTTTGGCTTATTCTATGTAGTGTTTATAGGAGAATTGAGTATAAAAGACATGAATATCACAAAAATGGATTTTGATTAGTTATGATAAAAAATAGTGAAATCAGCTATAAATTAAGTACAAAAGATAAATTTGATAGAACATTAAATTAAAGTACAAAAGAGTAAGGTAAAAAGTGATGTTTTTAAAATTTTGATATCATTAATACTAGTATATACTTTTGAAATAGTCATGACAAACATTTATTATTTGTGACTTTACATATTAGTAATGATATTTTTTGTATGTTGTGATTCTACTACATGGTTGAAATAACTTTCTACTTCATGACAGTGTAGAAATATATTTTTGAGTTGTGGCCAAACTTGTTTCAAAATTTATTTTTGTTCTTGATATTATTTTTACGTCTTGAAAGATAACGTTGAATTTTACTCACGACATCAAAATGAAGTCATTATAATACATGAATGATAATATAAAGTCGCGACATATTTTTTAAGGTAATGATATTATTTTTATAGAATTGAAATCACATTATTCTTAAAGTAATGAAGTTATTTTTAATTGTGATATTTTTTTTCATGCCGCAAAATCATACTCAAGGGAATGATTAACTATAGTTGTATGCATCATGATTTGGATTTATTTAAAGTTGCTACAATATTAATTTAAAACTTTTGTAATAGATGGGATCCAATGATATACAAGATGAATTTAATGGAAAAAGGGAGTTGAGGGAGAGAAGAAAGCAAGAAGAAGAGGCTAGAGCATGATCCATTCCACTC
Organism: Sapria himalayana; assembly: GCA_029783825.1. Lineage (NCBI taxonomy): Eukaryota > Viridiplantae > Streptophyta > Magnoliopsida > Malpighiales > Rafflesiaceae > Sapria > Sapria himalayana. Next base: position 2,594,895 of record JAREIK010002121.1, read on the forward strand.
CAACTTTGAAAACAAGAATAGAAACTAAATGCAAAACAAATTGGAACCTATATTCTAAATTCCTTGCTACCTTTGGGGATACTTAATTTGACAAGATAATTCTCAAATTATCTTGCTCGAATTTCTCTTATGGTTTATTTAAGTAATTTATAGTTAATTTATATAATTGTGTATGATGAATTTGGGTTGTAATTAATGATTTTTGTTGTGATATATTGATTGTTTTTGGATATGAAAGTATCTTAGTAGATACTTAATCTGATGAGATAATTTTAAATTTCCTTGCTCGAATTTCTTTTATGGTTGATTTATGTAATCTATGATTAGTTTTACCATTTGATGGAGTATTTATGTTAGTTGTGGTAGATGATAATAAATAAGTAATAAGTCACATTTAAATATACATGCTTCGAAGTAATGTGATAATCCTTTTATCACATTTTTTTGTGATGACATCTATGTGTGAAATTATTAAATCGACGTAAATTAATTAATGTGAGTATGACACTAATGATGTTGAAAGCAAAATATATTTATGATCATATTGTTGTGTTTTTTAGAAGTATTGATCGGAGAATAGAGATATGTACAATCAAAACGAACATCACGAAAAGTTGATGAGTAGCCAAAAAAGAGTATGAATTGTGAAATTATTAATCGTTAGGTAATTGTGCATTTTTGATGGGTGATTTCATGTATATCAAAGGCACAATCATAATAGGATCATTCTTGGTAGTGATAACAAGTGGTTGAGTAACTCTTGAAGACTAGCAAAGTGATTGAAAATCATGCATCTTCATGTTCTTCATTCAACAAACATTAATTGCCTAAATATAATGAATAAAATATGTATAGCAAGCTTTTTTTGCTGTTGTTGAGAATCATCATGTTTTTTGAATCGTCAACAAGGTTGTAATAACTATATAGAGGCTTGCATGCATTTGCCTCATATAAACCAAACTTGTTGATATAACTTTGTGTGGCAGGAAATTCTTTAAGCACAAATTAGGCAGTGAAATACCAAAAATTCATTAGGTAATTATATAGGAATATCATGTCAAGAAGACTATCAGTATCACTCTTTTTGAAATATTGATATATAGTGGAAAAACCTCCAAAAGTTGAGTAACCTATATAGAGTCAAGAAGACTATATCAGATTCACTCTTTTCGAAATATCGACATCCAGTGGAAAAACCTCCAAAAGTTGAGTAACCTATATAGAGTGAATTGTGTAAAATTAGTAGTAACATGCTCAAGTGCTCTAATTTCCTCTAGTCTTATTCCAAAAAAAATATGTAACTATGTCATATATTTGTGATGTTTGAGATGAGAATAATGATGTTGTTAACTCTTGTGAATTTTGCAAGTCATGTTAAATGAGAAAATTAAGGTTAAATTAAACTTGGTTGATTGCCACATAGAAATCTAAATGTATGAATCTATTTGTAGTTACTGCTCAAGTGCACATATGCATGTATAGAGATGGGTTTAGATGCATGAATGAGCAACAAAGGAGTAGGTGCATGGTGCATGTCTATTGTTGCTGTCGATGATGGGCATGGTGGAATGCTGATGCTCACTGCATCATTTTGTTGGTGCTTCTACACAACATGTGTAGTGCACATGTGTGCAGTGAGCATGTGCATAGGAAGTGTGTGGATTGTGCATGCAATGTGTGAACTGTGCACAATTGTGTAGTGAGTGTGGATTGTGAAGAATACTGGTATGTGTAGTGTATTTGTTTTGTGGTATGTCGGCAACTTTTTGGTATGATTCATATATTTATATTTATATTCTGATTAATAAAGGTGATGAAAATCTAATTTATTATTTTATGAAGACTGAGAAAATGAAATTATATGCAATGAACTACTAAAGGTTAGACGTGATTTTTGGGTAAGTAGAATATATATTATTTGACAAAGGAATTTTTTAGTTATAAGATAAAAAAAAACTTGATTATAAATTGACTATCAACTATTAATTATCATGTAGTAATCTTTTGAGATAGAGTCGCATAGTTAATTTTAATTTTTTATGTTACATGACTTCAAGATATTATGAGAGTCAACATTATCACTATACTCATCTTAGATCACACAAATATATAACTCAATTTCATAATTAATGAGATTGAGGCTACATAAGCATAGAGAGCTAGAATAGGTTACCGATCAATTTATATGCTTTACACAATCAACTACAAATCTCTTGGAGGAATTCTTAGCATAGGTGAATGAGATTGAGAAAGATAATTAGATGAAATTGTTTCTTGACATTATGTTTATGTTCTCACAACTCAATAGTTTCTCATTATTTTATTCCTTAATGTAGGGTGATCATTATTTTTATAGCATGTCTTTTAGTGATGAGTCCTTTCAATGTTGTAGTTTGGATTCAATTTGAGTTGGACATTAGTTTGTATTGAGATGAGCTATGTTGCACGGATACGGACACGGGGATATGACACGACAAGATACGGGGACAAGGTAAATTCTAAAAAACTAGGATACGGATACGGCTAGGATACGTCATGATAAAAAAAAAAAAATAAAAAAAAATTATTAATTATAAATATTAGGTATTTTAAAATAATTAAAAATACTATATTTTAAAATAATGTAAAAAAAATTTGAACCATCTAACACCCTCCCCCTCTCCCTCCTTAGCCTTCCCCCCCTCTCGAACCTTTTCCCCCCCTCCAAAACCCCCCTCCCGAAACCCCCTCCCCCCCTCCAAAACCCCCCTCCCGAAACCCCCTCCCCCCCCCCCCTCCCGAACCCAACCCCCCACCCGATTTTCGAATTCTCCCCCTCCCGATGCAGATTCCAAAACCCACCCCTGGCCTATCGGACCCGTGTCGCCGTATCCACGTGTCGTGTCGTACACGTGGACACGGCAGCACTTAGGCGTATCCATGCAACACAGGAGATGAGGTTTGCTATAAAATTAAGTATTTTTGGTAGACAATTTGTCTTTTAGAAAAATAAATAATAAATATTGGTCTCAAGATTCAATACATATACATAATTAGGGAAATGATAATATTTAATTATGAGACATTTTGAGTTAGATATCTTGAAAAGATTGAGTAATTACTTACTTTTTTTTATTAAATTATATTATAATAATCAGATAATTAGATATATAATTTGTATTTTAATATTTTATAAGTGAATAAAACATATAAATTTGAATTATTTTTTTATATAGAGTAATAATGCATGATAAGGTATTATTATGATTTATATTCCTATAGTATATTAGTTAATTGGTATTTTCATGAAGGTTTTAAAAATATTGAAACTCATTTTTTTTTTCTTGATTTAATGTTCTAATATTTACTTATCAAGTTTGGTATAGTTGAATACGATTGAGAGAGAGAATTAGATAATATTGTTTTTTGATATTATATTTATGTACCTGCAACTCAATAATTTCTCATTATTTTGTTGCTTGATGTTGGGTGATCGTGAATTTCTTAGCTTGTATTTTAGTGATTATGAGTTCCTTCAATTTTGTATTTTGGATTGGATTTAAGTTGGATATTAGTTTGCATCGAGAGGAGGTTTGCTATAAGTCTTAGTATTTTTTTGATTGAAAATCTTATCTTTAAAAAAAATAAACGATAAATATTAATTTTCAGATTCAATACATAGGTAGAATTAGGATAATGATGATATTTAATTGTGAGATATTTTGAGTTAGATATCTTGAAAAGATTAAGTAATTACTTATTTTTTTTATTAGATTATATTGTGATATTCAGATAATTAGATATATAATTTTATTTAGATATTTCACGAGTGAATGAAACACATTAATATATATATTTTTCATAGAGAAAAGATTCATTGTGAGATATTATCATGATTTATTTTCATATAGTATATCAATTAATTGATATTTTTATGAAAGTACAAAAAATATTTCAACTCATTTTTTTTTCATGACTTGATATTCTAATATTTATGTATTAGGTTGAATAGAGTATTATGATTTATACTTAGTCATTTTTTTGTCTTTATAATTTATGAAATAGAATACTTAACATGTGGGTTATCCTAATCTATTTATTATAATATTTCTAATTAATCAGTGTTTTGGAGTTTGCATTTATCACATTTTATATGAAACCCTTAATGAATGGAGATTTAGGTGTGTTTTTCTAAGAGTATTACAATATGTGTTTCTTTGATTTATCATGAATGAAAAAAACATGTAGCTTTTTACAGGATTGGGAGCTGCCTTGAGATTTACAAAAAAGTTATTTTTTTATGTATACTGTGTAATTCTGATGTATTTAATAAATTGGAATATTGTTTGTTCTATTTTCCATTGTCATGTATTTTAGTACCTTAGGATCTTAGTTAAAATGCTCTTGCCCCTTTTTATGCCTCATAATTTGCATGGAAACAGTATGGTTAGAAATAATTAAGAAATTGACCTGTTCAAACGAAAGTTATTTGGATGTTTGTTCCATTAGAAAAACTTGGTTGGATTGACGAAGTTAAATTGTTTCAAAATTTGGGTCTCTATTCTTTTTGTACTATTTGTGCTCTTGTTATGGGGTGGAAAAAAGGATAGCCGTTTTGGGCCCTCAGGCAAGGGATAATGCTTGCTTATAGATACTAACTTGGGTTCTCTGATTAAACAGAGCTTCTCCACATTATCACTTTTAGTATAATCTAAATTCATGTAAAGATACATATTTGATGTTCAGTCACATTATTCTCGGTAAAGTTATCCTATTTGGTTCAGTTCAACTGATGGTTGTTTTTCATAATGTCTATTTTAGTTGGTCAATATATTTTGTTTTGTTTTTAGCATTGTCAATAGCATGCATGCTCCAAGCAAGCTGGCAGTGGGAGCAGATTTCTATTGTTTCAAACATTACATTGAGCCAAAATGGGAAGATCCTGTCTGTGCTCATGGTGGAAGGTGGACATTGACCTTCTCCAAAGAAAAATCTGACACACCTTGGTTGCACACGGTATGGTGCTTCTTGGCCATGCCTTGTTGCTCTATATGATTGTTCTTGTTGTTGGGACATTATATTTCATCGTTATTCCATTTGGCATAGCTGTTAGCAATGATTGGGGAACAATTTGAACATGGAGATGAAATTTGTGGGGCAGTCATTAATGTCAGGAAGACTCATGATAAGATAGCTCTTTGGACGAAAAATGCTTTGATGGAAGCTGTTCAGGTGAAAACCTCATTATAACTCTCGTATTGGATAAAGACGACTTCATGCAAGTAGATGATATTATTTCTTATAAAATCGGGCTCACTTTTTTTTTCCATCTATTATGAATTTATTTTCAGCTCAACATTGGAAAGCAGTGGAAGGAGTTTCTCGATCTCAAGGAAACAACAGGATACATTTTCAATGTATGGAATGTGCCACAACGGATAAGGAGTTTTATATTTGATGGCCATGATGTTATGCTGCTTCTGCCAACTTGTAAGTGTTTGTTAACCACATTCTCTTCTTCTTCTGTTAATTTTGTAGGAAGATTCTGCAAAGCTTGACCGAGGTGCCAAGAATCGGTACAGCACATAGTTCTTTCATGCTTGGAGGTGGGGATGGTTGGCACGCCTGGCTGCATTTTTCTCGTTAGCGTATGCCACATCAGATTTTCATATTTATTGTACTGGGATATATCTTTAATTACTTGAGTTACTGGGTTGGTAGTGTTTGTAATGTTTTGTGATATTAGTTTACATAAAGTTTTACTGCATGGGAAATTATTTGCTTTTAGTATTTGAAGTTTGAACTTTAGTTGAATAATAATAAATACATGTCATGGATAATTTGAGAAACAAAAATGTTCGTATAAATTGTTCCTATTATTCGGTTAAGCTGTATAAAATCCAAGAATTACCCCTGTGATTAAATAAAACTTTCCTGGAAACCACCTGGGTCTTAATGTGCATGTAACACATACTGTTGCGTTAATCAGTAGATTTTTCTTGGATTCGCATCCCTGGATCATTGGGCGCACTTTTCTTCTATGAGGAAATTTATTTGAAACCATACAAATTTATTGGACAAGAATTTCAAAAAACATTTAATGTGAATCCAATTGTTTGCGAAATCTCTGCATTGAATACATATTAATATTTCATACAGCTCCTGTGAATTAGCTCAGTTGACAAGGATTGTGGTTTGTATCAAAAGGATCAGCTTTCATTTGTTTCTAGATTAGAGGCATTCCATATCTGGTCCTTTATAGAGATTAATCCAAAATAAGGTTTGAGTGTTTTAATGATTCATTCTCTCACATAAACATAAAGATTAATCATGGGAGACATATACAGCATGAATAGTTTTAGGTTTCTCTGCGCATATGTACACGAGAAATTGTAAGATAAGGGAATTATCTTGCATTTCTGCTACTATTCCAACTATTAAGAAATATGAGTATTTATTACCTTTAAGTAGGGATGAGCTGATAATGTGATTGTCAGTTGCCTCTTAGGATACTGATAACAATAGTGTTAAATGAAGTCCTAATGATGAGAGGTCTTATTGGAGGGACTTAATGTGACCAGGAAAAGGATAGTTTTTGTAATGAAGATTGTTTTAAACGAATATTAGTTGTCTGAATTTATTGTTTTAAATGAATGTTAGCTGTCTGAATTTATTGTTTTAAATGAAGATTAGTTGTCTGATGTCTGAGCATCTTATTTCATATTCACTTCTGTTTGAAATTATTCCATATCAAGAAGATTAAATATTTGATGTTCAAGATTATTTTTCTAGTTTGTATAAAAGATAAGGTAGAGTTGGTTTGTTGATTGTAAGATAAATCTTTCAAGAGTGGTCAGTCAAATTAATAAGGTGTTGAATCTCTTTTAGATAATAATGAGCTGAGAAATTAAGGATAATACTAAGGTGAACATATATGTAACTTTGTTGATATATACTTTTGTAATTCTATCAAAGTTAGATTGAGGGGTTTTAGTTCAAAAGGTATTATGTTATAAGAAAATATGTTGATTGGTATTTATAAAATACAAACTCTTTGGATTAGGAGGGCACATCAAGATTTGGCGATTTTTAGAAAACAATATTAAGAAAAGATAGCATTAAATAATTAGCAAAAACATCCACAATCTATTAAGGTAATGTGATATTTTTTTGTTTGTTTTGTGTCATTTAATTTTCGTGCCGCATGTGTGTCAATAACATAAATTCACTTTTGTTGTTTTTTTTTCTTTCATTTATCATGATGCATGGAGGTGCTGAAAATGTAAAAGGTTTGTTTTAATTTGATATGATCATTAAATATTGCATTTTGATTTTTAAGTTTTCTCCTTTACAAAAACTATCTTGAACTAGAGTTATTTACAAATTGAAGAAACCTAATATTTGATATCAAAGCTATTAATTCATAAGATTTTTGCTCAATCATCATTATTTTTCTTCTCCTTGTTCTCTATTTTTTTTATTCTTCAAAAAATAACTTTTGAAATCATTCTGATTCATCTAGAACAAAAGTAATAGATGGTGTGTTAGGGTTTTTCTATAGAAATTCAAATCCATCTAGAAATAAAGCTTGGTTCAAATAAAATCACTATATATACAAAATCTAAAGGTGGAGAAGTTTGGGCAGAGATGATCGTAACTATTTGAGTAATCAGTATTATATATCCCTAATTTTTGAAATAGAAGCATCAAATCTTGAGTCTAAATTGATTATGAATGCAATTTTCACCAACTTTAGCCTAAGATGATCTCTATTTCATTATTTTAAGGCAAGAATGATGATTTTGGTGCGTGATGATACATAAGAGATTTATGTAATATGAGAGCATGTGAGATCTAGTCAAGGATGGGTTTGATGATCCATCCCTAGACCACTAGAAAAATTTCTTTGCATGAGTTGGAGTAGTTGGATGCCAAAACACTTCTACTCATTCCATAATGAGTTAAAAACATCATCTTTCCATGAATTATGAGAACAATTAAAACTAAGGAAATATGACATCTCTTACATAATGAGTTCTAAGGTAATAAAAAAAATACTAGTTAAACAACAATCCTTGAGACAAGAACTCGGGGATATGAAGATGAAGGAAATTGAGATACTAAGTTTTTTTTTCCTAAGTTAAAGGAACTAAAAAAATCAAATGAAGATGCATGGTAAATTAATTAGAAACAATAGAATCGTAGAAAATTTAATGATCATCCACCCAGGCAAGTTTGATCCTATAGTAACTGTGATTGAAGAAAATATAGATATCTCACAACTTAATATATAAGAACTTTAAGCTTATTGAAAATAATAAAAAAAAAAACAAAAAAAAATAAAATAAAAAAACAATAAAAAACAAAAAAAAAAAACAAAAAAAAAAAAGCTTATTGATGACATGAACAATAGCTTCTGAGATACTGAGAACTTTATAGAAGCTGCAATTCAAAATTTAATTTAGTCTCAATGCAAAGTGTATGTAGAATTTAAATATTATACATATCAAAACAACGAGACTTCTTTTAGAAGTACAAGAAATGAAGTGGGATATTTTACTTAAAAATATATTATATGCATGTATAATAATCATGCTGAGCACTGTTGGTATTTTAATCAAATGTAACAAGGAATTTGAATAATCATTCTGAGCACCTTAGAATCAAATGTATCAAGGAAGTTTTGCTAGTTTTTGATCTGGATCAGAATGTACTTAGTGTGGGTCACTTGATCCAAAATGGATGAAAGTTGGTATTCGAAGAAATAAATATATCTTATCATGAAATGACCAGCAATAGAAAATTTTTAATTCACCCTCAATACTTATATTATTCTTGTCATGAAAATAAAAAATTTGGAATAATCTAAGTTGTGACATAGAAGGTATGGATATCAAAACTTAATCCTCTGGAATCCTTAATTTAGAAAAAACTGGTACATGAGTTGCCTAGTTACATTGAAGATGTGAAATATTTCTGTGAATGATATGCTCTTGGAAAAATCATCACAAACAATCCTTTTCGAAAAGAGTTGCTTGTAGAGCTTGATGCATTCTAGAACTTTTCTACACTGATATTTATGGAGTAATGTCGATACTTTCACATGTAAATAGTGGATGTTTAGTGTTATTTGTGGATGATTACTCTAGGATGATGTGAATATTTTTTATCAAGCTCAAATCAGAGGTATTCTAAATTTCAACAAGTTTTAGAGTTTTGTTTAAATATAATCAGAAGTTTTAATTAAAGTTCTGAGATGTGACAGAAGTAATGAATTTGCTTCAAATCAATTTATTCGTTATTTTAAAAATAAAGGCATTGAAATGTAATACTCAACTCCTCACACACTTTAAAAAAATAGTGTAATAAAAAGAAAAAAACAAGTGGTAGTTGAACTAGTTAAAGTCATGCCATATGAGAATAAATTACCCAAAATTTTTTGGGCTAAAGTAATTGATATTGTAGTGTGCATACTTAATAGAAGCCCAACCACTACTTTGAAGAATATCATTTCAATTGAAGCTTAGAATGAAAGGTCCTTGATGAGGCATTTGAATGTATTTATTAGTTTATTTTTTTCACAAATATTAAAATATAATACAAAAAAGTAGGATGAATCAACCCAAAAATGCATCCTTTTGGGTTACAATGCATGATCTTAAATGTTCATAATATATATTTTGATGACTCAAATTTGTAAATCAGGCTGTCCTTCCTTTTTGAGGAAGATATCAATTGAAGAAATAAAGTAGAATTCTTTCCACTAAAACTTTTAGTTATTAGTAATTTGCTAACTCCAAATTATGAAGTAATTATTCTTGACATAGATGAATCATCTGGCACTCTTAAGTTCTATAATTATGTCATCAAGAATCAACACTGCATCTCTAGAAAGTACCTTTTCTTTTTTTTCTTATTTCTCATAAAAATTAAAACTCTAAAAGACATGAGATATATAATTTTAGTGTTTTAGATTCCAAATATTGTGAGGAAGTTGTACAACTCTCTGATTGGCTAAGTGTAATGAAGAGTGAATGGAAATAAGTGAAAATAACAACACATGAAACTTAGTTGAAAAATTAGAAAACAGAGAACTCGTGGGGGGTAAAATGGGTTTTCAGAATGAAATATCATTCTGATTGAAATAAACCAACTCTTAAAGCCAGGTTAATGTTCAAAGGCTACTGCTTGTTTGTTGAAATTGATTTCACAGAAACATTTGTCCCCGTAGCAATCATGGAGATCAGTAAAATTATTTGTCTTGGTTGCTCAACAAGGTTGATCATTGTACCAACTTTATATTTAATCAGAATTTCTTAGTGAGAATTGAATGAAGAGATATATGTCGCCAACCATCTGAAAGCAGAGTTATTGGGCATGAAAGTAAGGTTTATAGTAGAGGTCAAATGGGTCGGGCGGGCAGGCCCAGTCTAGTTTTAGGTGGCACAGTCCAGTTTTAGGTTTCCCAATCCAGTTTCTTCTGGCCAGCCCGGCATGGCCCGTTGGCTCGGTAGGTCGAGAAACCATGCTGGGTTGGGCCCGTACTTGCCAGTTTTTGCTCGTACGGGCTGGTTTTAAATTTTTAATAATTTTTTTAGTTAATGTTTATACTTTATATTTTTAATATTTTTAATATTTTAAAAACTTATTTTTATTGTTAGTTATTTTTAGTAATTAGTTAATGTTAATTATTTTTAATACTTTATAATTTAAATGTGTTAATGTGTATCAGACTATCAGTGTAAGATTGTAAGTGTATGAATTATTAATTAAAAAAATATTAAAACTTAAATATAAATAAAAATAAAAAACCAATGTAAAATAAAAATTAAAAAAAATAAATATTTTAATTTTAACTTTCAAGCATCAAATACTTCAATTCACAAAGGCACAAATCACAAGCTCAAGTCTCTAAATAATATCATAATTAAAAATTTAACAAACATAAATACAATGTAAATGAGTAAATCGAAATCAAATATCAGAATCAAACATAAGTATCACAATCTGGCAATCGTTAATCGTCAACGTTATTAATCATCATATCATCCTTGTGGTATATAGTTTGTCGTGATAAACTATTTTGTATAACTCAAAATATTTTCTATTTCAATATTTTTAATATTAGTGCAGGAAAGAAAAATATTAAGAGATTGTGAATATAGTAATAACACAAAATGGGGGTCTTGCTGCCCGGTCAGTGGGCCGAAGAAAATTTTGGAGCATAACCTGATCCATTCAAGTGATCTGACTCGCTCCGTTATTAAATACCAAGAAACTATTAATATAAATATTTATTTTTGTTTGATGTCATTTTTTTACGGGACTGTTCATTTTTGTCTCTCTTCTCTATGTGATTTTTTTTTGCGTTTGCTGCTCACAAATTGTAAGAATATTTATTTGGTTATAATCTATAAATGCATAAGTATTTTTTTGATGAATGTAGCTAGTCATTTTGAATGACTAGTGAACTACATTATTTTCATATTTCTGCTATAGTTTGATATACTGTGATTGTGGATATATTATTTATTATTTTTTTTCTTTTTTCGAATCTGTAAAATTAGAAACCTTGAAAGCAAAATTACCCAACATTCCTCAATATCAATATCACATGAATTATCATCAGCAATTATTCCTTTGCTTTTGCTGTAGTCCCAGCATGATAATGGATGTCAAAACTTAAATTCTCCCATTTCTTCATGCATGATAAAATCTTGATAATATCTAGACGTAATCTCGATCTCATATCCGAAATCACATTCATTGTTATAGAAAAAGTAGACTCCGATGTTAAGCTCGATACCGGCGGAGTCAGTAGATCTTGTGTCATCTTAGATAACACGAGAAAAATGGACTCATATGATTTTCATTACTGTAATATATCAAGATTATTAGTATTAGAATGTGATAGGATCGAGTAGTAATCTGTATCTAAGTACTGAGATAGTTTGTTTCTATTCGATCGTCTCCTCAGTCTTTTTTTCTTGCTAATTGAATAAAAAAGGCATCTTTAAATATGATATTAATGTCCGCACTTGGAATCTCACTAGTATTATCATTATATTTAGTATCGTAGTATGCAAACAGCTTAGTCAACTTTTCGTGAATAAACTTTTCAGGTGGACTTTCCGGTTCATGGATGAGAAAATGTAAGTCAAAACATCATATATTTCTTTCACTTTAATTTTAGGATCCATGCAGACAACCAGATAATAAAGAGATGAAATGGTGGACTAGTACTTTAAGCACTTGATTTTTATCTCTACAATCATATTGTAAGTGTTGGGTCATCTCGTTACTTCCTAAACATGTTATTAATATTATATATGTACTTGAGTGCAATGTAAGTCGTGAGAGTATAAATTGACGAATACATGTTCGTTGTGTCATAAAAAATTTTCAAGAAATTCATAAATAAAATTCTTGTAGCTCAGTCAGTATCATCAATATTAAGTTCGTTACTTTTATTATTGACATAATTGGATATCACGTATTCGAATCCAACACATGACTCAAACATCAGATAAGTGTAATTCTAATGGTGTCCCACATTCGATTGAAATTTTTTCTTTTTAAGATTTATAGACAAATAGAGATTATACAACTCCTATTGTCTGTGAGGCATACGAATATATTTTAGTGAGTTACGTATATTTTCTAAAGTGAGGGTACATTCCTTTATTATTGCTTGTACAATCAGGTTAATCACATGATACATGTTCTTAACATAGAAAATCTTTTTTAATAGTTCATCTCAAATATTCCTAACTAACGTATTAATTACTACTCTATTATCAGATATAATATTGAATGCGATACTAAATATTTTTTTTTGAATTTTATATTCTCTAAAAATTTTTATCATATACTCAAAAATGAACGGGTCATCACGAGATTAGAGAATTTCAGAGAATCATAATATTTTTTTATTTAGTATTCATTTATAATCTATATTGTGGGTGGTGAGGCATGCATAAGATGCACGTCATGATAGTTCAGATATTAGACATCACGTATACCACTCTACTATAATTTTTAAATTTATTTATTATTATTTATTTTTCTAATTTATAATATTTTAGTATGTCTTTTTTAGATGTTGACCTAGGAATCCTATGATATGCAGGTTGAAAATATGTCTTATGATACTGACTATTAGTGGATCCTCTGAAAATTTAACTGGAAGACTTATTGTGGTGATCAGTTTGACTATGTCTTTCCTCCCCAACTCGTTGTAGTATATGAATGGTATAAACTTTGAGACTGAACTGGATCCAGTCTCAAAGTACTTGCCACGGAGTAGGATTTGCCTAAGATCTTATATGTCATATTTTTTGGTGTATACTTTGGCATGTCTTTTTGTTGAAATATAAACTTATTTTTGTTAAAAGATAAATTTATTTTAATAATTTTAAAAGTTATAGACTTGGTCAAAGTTAGGTGAGAATTAAATGTAACTTTGAATAATTCAAAGTTTTTAATAACCACCTAAGACTAAGTCTAAAGCAGTTGAGAGTTTTGTGGGATTTGTAACCTATAAATAACTATGTTGTATTATTGTTTAATGTACTCCATTCTCAAGTGAATTAAAGTATTTTTCTATCTTCTTCTATTTATCTTCTTTCATTTTCTTTTTCTTTCCAACAAAGTGGTATCAGAGGAGAAGGTTAATAGCGAGGTGATGATGAATAGTGGTATGATTCCCTTCCAAGTCCCAGTGCTCCAGAAAAGCAGTTATGACAACTGGAGCATTAAGTTGAAGGCCCTCCTTGGATCACAAGACGTGTGAGACATAATAGAGAAAGGCCATGAAGAACCAGAGAATGAAGATGCCCTATCTCGAGCTCAAAAGGATAGTTTGAGAGACTCGAGAAAGAGAGACAAGAAGGCTCTCTATCTAATCTATCAAGGATTAGATGAAGATGCTTTTGAGAAAATCTCAGAAGCAAAGACGACAAAAGAAGCATGGGAAAAGCTTCAAACCTCATATAAGGGCCCAGATCCGGTTAAGAAAGTACGTCTTCAAACATTAAGAGCTGAGTTTGAAACCTTAAATATGAAAGGAGGAGAAGTCATTTCAGACTACTTCTCTAGAGTTTTAACAGTAACAAATCAATTAAAAAGAAATGGTGAAATATTAAGTGATGTAAGAATCATGGAAAAGATTCTTCGATCGATAGATGCAAAATTCGATCATATTGTCGCTATTATTGAAGAAACAAAAGATTTGCAAACCATGACAATAGAACAATTGATGGGTTCATTGCAAGCCTATGAAGAAAAGAGGAAGAAGAAAGAAGTGATCGTTGAGCAATTATTCAAAACTCAGATTGATAATGTCCAGAATGATAGAAAGCAACAAGGAAGAGGTCGCGGTCATGGAGGCCATGGACGTGGACGTGGACAAAGTTGGAGGTCCTATGATAACAACAATAATATCCAAAGAGATGAAAGTACAATAAGAGGTTATGGGAGAGACAACTACAGATCGAGGTATGATAAGTCACATATCAAATGTTACAACTGTAAAAGATTTGGCCATTATGCCTCAGAATGTAGAGCTCCAAATAATAAAAGAGTTGAAGAAAAAGCTAATTATGTGGAAGAAAAAAGTCAAGACAATGGAATTTTGCTACTGGCTTACAAGGGCAATACAAAAGGTGAAGATAACTCATGGTACCTTGATTTTGGTGCAAGCAATCATATGTGTGGGAAAAGAAGCATGTTCGTAAAACTTGATGAATCAGTAAGTGAGGATGTTGTTTTTGGAAATGAATCAAAAGTAGCAGTAAAAGGCAGATGTAACATTCTCATCCGATTAAAGAATGAAAATCATCAATTCATTTTCAATGTTTATTATGTACCAAATATGAAGAGTAATATTTTGAGTCTAGGAGAGCTCTTAGAGAAAGATTATGATATCCATCTAAAAGATAATAATCTTTCAATAAGAGATAAGAAAAATAATTTAATTGCTAAAGTGCCAATATCAAAAAATCGAATATTTATGCTTGGGATTCAAAGTGATATTGCAAAGTGTCTCAAGACATGTTACAAAGACACAACTTGGCTTTGACATCTTCGGTTTGGACATCTCAACTTCGGAGGATTGAAATTACTCTTTAAAAAACAAATGGTGAAAGGACTGCCTGTCATTAGTCATCCTGATCAAATATGTGAAGGATGTCTACTTGGAAAGCAATTCAAGAAGTGCTTTCCAAAGGAGTCAAGCTCAAGAGCTCGAAAGCCACTGGAACTTATACATACAGATGTGTGTGGTCCAATCAAGCCAAGCTCACTTGGTAAGAGCAACTATTTTCTTCTCTTTATAGATGATTATTCAAGAAAAACTTGGGTTTATTTCTTAAAAGAAAAATCAGAGGTATTTGAAAAATTCAAGAAGTTTAAAGCCCTTGTTGAAAAAGAAAGAGGACTTCTAATCAAATCTATGAGATCAGATTATGAAGGAGAATTTATATCGAACAAATTTCAGAAATATTGTGAAGATCATGGAATTCAAAGACCTCTCACAGTTCCAAGATCCCCCCAACAAAATGGAGTAGCAGAAAGGAAGAATAAAACTATTCTTGACATGGTGAGGAGCATGCTTAAAAGCAAGAAGCTACCAAAAGAATTGTGGGCAGAAGCAATTGCATGTGCGGTGTATCTATCCAATCGATCTCCAACAAGAAGCGTATGTGGGAAAACACCACAAGAAGCGTATGTGGGAAAACACCACAAGAAGCTTGGAGTGGAAGAAAGCAAAGTATTTTTCATCTAAAAGTCTTTGGAAGCATAGCTCATGTGCATGTCCCAGATGAGCAAATAAGCAAGCTGGATGATAAAAGTCAGAAATATATCTTCATTGGTTATGATGCAAACTCTAAAAGCTACAAGCTTTTTAATCCTGATACTGGAAAGATAGTCATTAGTCGAGATGTCATATTTGATGAAGAAGGAGAATGAGATTGGGAACAACAAAATGAAGACTACAATTTCTTCTCTTATGTGAAGAAAATGATGTGGAACATCTAACGCTAGAACAAGCAGAAGATGAGCCTACAACTCCACCAATTTTACCAGCTGAGAGTATTCAAGAAGAGGAAAGCTCAAGCGAAAGAATTTCATGTTTCAGAAGCATACAAGAAATATATGAGATTACAGAAAATCAGGAGAATCTAACTCTCTTTTGTCTCTTTGTCGACTGTGAGCACATGAACTTTCAAGAAGCAATTAGAAACAAGAATTGGAAACAAGCAATGAATGAAGAAATAAAGGTAATCAAGAAGAATGATACTTGGGAATTAGCTTCACTTCCTAAAGGGCACAAGGCAATTGGTGTGAAATGGGTGTACAAACTAAGAAATATATCAAAGGAGAAGTCAAAAGATACAAGGCAAGATTGGTAGCAAAAGGTTACAGTCAAAGAGCCGGTATTGATCATGATGAGGTATTTGTTCCTATTGCTCGATTAGAAACTATTAGATTTCTTATTTCCTTGGTCGCTCAAAATAATTGGAGAATACAACAAATGGATGTGAAATCTGCCTTCCTAAATGGAGTCCTTGAAGAAGAAATCTATATTGAGCAACCACAAGGATATGAAGTAAAAGGAAAAGAATTTAAAGTTTTAAAGCTGAAGAAGGCACTGTATGGATTGAAACAAGCTCCAAGAGCTTGGAATGCTCGAATTGACAAATACTTTCAAGGAAGAAATTACATCAAGTGTCCATATGAGCATGCAATCTATATCAAAATTGAAAATGGTGATATTCTTATTGTATGCTTGTATGTAGATGATTTAATTTTCACGGGTAGCAATCCAAGCATGTTTGACAAGTTCAAGAAAGAAATGACGAATGAGTTCGAGATGACCGATATTGGACTCATGTCTTACTACCTTGGTATTGAAGTTAAGCAAGAAGAAAAGGGAATTCTAATCACCCAAGAAGGCTATGCTAAAGATATACTTACGAAGTTCAAGATGGATAACTCCAATACAGTTGGCACGCCAATGGAATGTGGAATCAAATTATCCAAACATGAGAAAGGAAGTAGGGTGGATCCCACTCTCTACAAAAGCTTGGTGAGAAGTCTACGTTACCTAACATGTACAAGGCCTGATATTCTTTATGCGGTTGGAGTCATTAGTAGATACATGGAGAATCCAACAACAACTCATTAGAAGATAGCAAAGAGAATCCTTCGCTATATTAAAGATACTACAGACTTCGGCTTGTATTATTCTGTTTGTGATAATTTTAAGCTTGTTGGGTATAGCGATAGTAATTGGAGTAGAGACATGGATGATCGTAAGAGTACTACTGGTTTTGTATTCTATATGGGAGACACTGCCTGTACTTGGGTATCAAAGAAGCAGCCGATAGTCACTCTTTCCACTTGTGAAGCAGAGTATGTAGCAGCTACCTCTTGTGTATGTCATGCAATCTGGCTTCGAAATCTGTTAAAAGAGTTAGGAGTGCCTCAACAAGAGCCGACCAAAATTTTTGTGGATAGCAAGTCAGCTATAGCTTTGGCCAAGAACTCAGTCTTCCATGATCGAAGTAAGCATATTGATACTCGCTATCATTATATTAGAGAGTGCATTGCGAAGAAGGATGTACAGTTGGAGCATGTAAAGTCTCATGATCAATTAGCTGATATTTTTACAAAGTCTCTCAAGCAAGAAGATTTCACCAGGCAAAGAAGTTCACTCGGAGTAATAAAATCAAGTTTAAGGGAGGGTGTTGAAATATAAACTTATTTTTGTTAAAAGATAAACTTATTTTAATAATTTTAAAAGTTATAGACTTGGTCAAAGTTAGGTGAGAATTAAATGTAACTTTGAATAATTCAAAGTTTTTAATAACCACCTAAGACTAAGTCTAAAGCAGTTGAGAGTTTTGTGGGATTTGTAACCTATAAATAACTATGTTGTATTATTGTTTAATGTACTCCATTCTCAAGTGAATTAAAGCATTTTTCTATAATCTTCCATTTATCTTCTTTCATTTTCTATTTCTTTCCAACACTTTTAAGGTGTTTAGTTCCACATGAATTCTTATAACTTAAATTTTTTTTATAATATTTACACAGTATCGATTCTTCATTGGGACTTTTAATTTTTTTTTATTTTATTATATTAAAGTGAGTCCAAATTACTGATTTTTTTTTAGTTTATACATCTCAGATCTTTTCATAGGATTTTTATTTTTTAAATTAATTTTAATTTTAATTTAGTTATTTAAATACTATTTGTTATTTTTTATTTTTTAGACTAGAGAGTAGAGAGAGAGAGAGACTAGTTAACTAATTAAAAAAAATATGAAATAATAGTAAATCAAAATGCGAAAACTTTAGTTTTTTTATATCCACACCACACGCCCACCAAAAATCTAAAGACCAAAGCTGAGTTGTGAGATCCGAAGCCTGAAATCCCGAGAGAGAAGAGCAAGAGCCAAGAATAAGAAGATGGAGATTTATATTTTTTTAAAACATAAATCTTAGAGTGAGGGTGGAGGGGGGGGGGGGAGAAGTGTTTATAAATTATAAAAATATTTTTTAAAGTAATTTTTATTAATTTTTAATTATTAAAAAATGGTCAGAATTTTTAGGACTGTTGGATTTTTCTTCTTAGTTGTTGGAGGCGAAATCTAATGGCTTAGATTCAATTTTTTATATTTGTTTTGGTTTGTTCGACCGTTGAACTGATCCAGACACTCTCATTCTAGAAACTTTGGGCCTTCGGCTTATGGAATGGAGGGAGTGGAGGCAAAAAATCAGGCCTCGGACTCGGGTCAAAAAAGGTAATGAATTGGGTTTGGGCTCGACGGAACTTTCTGATCCTTTAGGCCTCAGGTTGTTGGTTCGGGTCAGGGGCGTCGTGCTGGGTGGGTTGGGGTATTTCTTGGCTTGTGCTGAAAAATCGTGCCCACTGGCCTCAGTACCGTGTCGTGCTTGGCCCGACACGTGGATTGGTTGGCCTCAACACTATATGGCTCGTGTCTTGAACAGGCCCAACACTGGCACGGGCACAGATCATTTCTGTGCCATGCCGGGCCAGGCATGGCCGTGCCGTGCCTCGGGCTGGCCTGACCCGGCTCTTTTTGACACCTCTTGTTTATAGGTTAAATATGACATTAAATGATTTAAAACAAGCACATAATACTGGATATACTTGGATAAATAATTATTTGATGCAACAAGGATTTTATAGAATCCCTATTGAACATACTCTCCATATAAAAAGCAACAACCTTGAAACTTTAATTATTATCATTCATGTGGATATGGGTAATAATCTAGATATAGTTATCAAATTTGAAAGTAATACATTGGAGAAATGTGAAATGAGTAATATGAGACTTTATATTATTTTTTGGGTATTGATATACATTAATATAATAAGGTATATTCATTACTCAAAACAAGTATATAAGTTTGGTATGGTAGATTGTAAATCATTGTCCACTCTTTTAATTACAAATCAAAAATTTACAAATTTTAGTGGTTCTATATCTTACAATGAATGAAATTTAATTTAAAAGATTAGTTGTGAGTGTTCTGTATCTTACTACAAATAGACTTAATATAGTGTTTGAAGTAAATATGCAATCAAGATTCATTCATTGTCATCTTCACTTAGAGTTGCATGAATGATTTTGAGGTGCTTTAATGATACAATAATCCTTGGCTTAAGGTATTTCAAAACTATGAATAAGGTTATATTCATTATTCAAAACATGTGTAAAAGTAATATTCATAAGAAGTTTGGTATGACAAACTATAAATCAGTGTCTACTCATTAATAGCAAACTAAAAGCTTACAAATCATGATGGAAGAACCGTGAATGAAAATCATTGTAAAAGATTAGTTGTATGTCTTCACTATCTCACTACAAA
Organism: Sapria himalayana; assembly: GCA_029783825.1. Lineage (NCBI taxonomy): Eukaryota > Viridiplantae > Streptophyta > Magnoliopsida > Malpighiales > Rafflesiaceae > Sapria > Sapria himalayana. Next base: position 2,614,779 of record JAREIK010002121.1, read on the forward strand.
GACTTGATATAGTGTTTGAAGTAAACATGTTATCAAGATTCATGCGTTATCCCAATCATCTTCACTTAGAATTGCGTGAATGATTTTGAGATACCTTAATGATACAATAATTCTTGATTTAAGATATTCTAAAACTATGAATCATGTATATTCATTTCTTGAAATAAGTATAAAATTAGAGGTGTCAACCGGGCCGGGCAGGGCCGGCCCGGCACGGCACGAGGCATGGCACGGTTCATCCGTGCCTGGGCCGGTCAGGCACGTAAAAATTCTGTGCCCGGGCCGTGCCGTGCTATGCCTGGCCCGGTACTGTTCGGCCCGTGGTACGGCAAACCGGCACGGGTTTATCCCGTGTCGGGTGTCCCGTGAGCTCGACCCCATGATGCCCCTCCCGCAAAAAAAGATCGCGGGTTGGGTCTGATTTGACCCGACCCGCGGTCCCCCGTATTCTGAACCGCTCGGACAGGCAAGCCCGAGCGGGCCAGGCAAGGCACGGCACGGCAAGCAGTGCTGGGCCCGGGTTTTTTAAACCGTGCCGGGCCGGGCACGGAAGCACGATCGTGCCCTAAAATAACGGGCCGGCCCGTTTGACACCTCTATATAAAATTAATATTCATAAGAAGTTTGGCATGGTAGACTATAAAATTAATATTCAAAATCTTACACATTATTGTGGAAGAATCGTGAATGAAAATCAATTTAAAAGATTAGTTAGTGATTCTTCTATATCTCACTACAAATAGACTCAATATTGTGTTAAAAGTAAACATGTTATCAAGATTCATGCATTATTTCAATCATCTTCACTTAGAGTTGCATGAATGATTTTGAGATACCTTAATGATATAATAATTCTTGACTTAAGATATTTCAAAATTATAAATATAAGAATATATGTGCATTGTGATAGTGATTGAGGAGGATATACAGAAAACTTGAAGAGCACTTTTGAATGTATGTTCTTTATTGGGTTTGCTATTATATATTGAGTTTACAAGTAGTCTTTAGTGGCTATTTCATTTTCCTTGGTCATTTTAGTAGCTATTATATCTTCGGCTTGCTATTATTTATTGGATATATTCTTACTTAACTAGTAACTTCCCAAGTTATTTGATTAATAAGGATCCTGGAAGACATTAAAAAAAAAGCAAACTGAGGCAATAAAAGTTTTCTACAACAAGTTTGCTATTTCAATTTTTCAAGATTATGTCCTCTACAATAAAATTAAACATTTATCTTTGAAATATTATGTCAGTAAAGTCTTGCTTGTGAAAAAACATATTCACTTTCGAAATCTGTTTGGATTGATTGAATATCACATTAAGGGGTAGAAATGATAATATGATATGATATTTATTTGTTTGTTGTGTTATGTAATTTTTGCACCTTGTGTGTGTCATCTAACATTCAAGCATGTGTTTTATTTTGTTTTTATTTTATTTTATTGAGATTCGTGATGATGCTGAAAATGTAAAAGATTTGTTTTGATTGAATGTGATAATTGAATATTTAAATTTTGATGTTTTGGGTTATCTCCTCTCCAAATACTTTCTAACAAGGGTTTCCTACAAACTGAAAAAACCTAAGGATCTAATATATCTAGAGCAGTGGAGAGTTTTCTTTCAGATTTGCTTCATGGGTATTTGAGTATTTCCTGGCTCCTGCATAAATTTTGTTATTCTCATTTCTTTATCACCACCATGATGTTTTCTAGCTGATCTAGGAATTTTATTTCTGCGATGATCCTCGTTTCTGCGAGTGTATTTTAGCTTGAATAATTTGTTAGCTATATGAGTGATCTTCCTACCGTTATGCATAAACATTAGTTTATGCATAAACTCGTTATGCATGATGTGTTTGTTATACATAAATGGTAATTTATGAATAAAGTCATTATGCATAATGTTTATATATAAACTCTCTAGGTTATGCTTAACGTCTCATTATGCATGAACTATTGAGTGCATAAACTCATTATGCATAATGTTAGTTTATGCATAATGTCTCGTTATGCATAAACTCATTAGTTTAGGCATAATGTCTCGTTCTGCATAAACTTGTTAGTTCATGCATAACATCTTGTTATGCATAAACTCATTAGTTCATGCGTAACATCTTGTTATGCATAAACTCATTGGTGTATGCATGAATGTTACACAATGTTTATTGAGTACCTTGTAGGATGTGTTTCTGACCATTTTGAGTACATTTTTTAGACCTCATAGAATGTGATCTATATGCATAAATAAAAATTATGCATACTGAGTTTGTTCATAATCACTACTAAAATTTATCAAATTACTAACTAATTATTTAGTCGCTAATTTTATGTTTTTTGGTCGGTAAACCAAATCGTGACCAATTACCGACCAAAATATTTGGTTGTAATTTTGCTCGTTGGTAATTTTTTTTCCGATAAAAAATTAGTCGGTCGGTAAATTACCGACCCTCTACTGACAAATAATTACGGACTATATTCTGATAATTTTTTGACCAAAATATTTTGGTCGGTACATCGGTCTCCAAATGGTCGGTAATTAATGATTATTTACAGACCATTCACTGATAAATAATTACTGATTAAATTCCAATCATTTTCCGACCAAAAGTAGTTGATCTGTAAATGATCTCCTAATGATCGATACTTATCGACTGACTACTGACTATTTACTGACAAATAATATCTGATTATATTCCGATCATTTTCTGACCAAAAGTATTAGGTCGGTAAATGATCTCCAAATGGTCGGTAATTATCGATAATTTATAGACTATTTACCGAAAAATAATTTCCGACTATATTCTAACCATTTTCCGATCAAAAGTATTGGGTCGGTAAATTATCACAAAATGGTCGGTAATAATCGAAAAAAATGGGACCAAAAATTGACCAAAATCTGTTAAAATTATTGTTCGGTAATTGATCTCCAAAAGTATTACCGATTATTTGGTGACCTTTTACCAGTCATTGATATTAAAAAATCTTGGTCAGTTTTTGGTCGTAATTTCGTCGGTAATTATCGACCAAATTTTTTTTTTTAGTTTTGATGCTTGTGCTGCAGAAACATATGTAGATAACACAAAAAAATCCAATTAATTTCTAGTTTTGATGCAGCTGTTGTAGAAACGTGTACAGATAACACAACAAAAAAAATGTAATTAACTCCAGCAAACAACTATTTATATTGCATATATATATATATATATATATATATATATATATATATATATATTAAATACATCAAGAGAAAATAAAAAAATGAAATCCAAAATCAAAGTTTAATGCATTGAAAAAAGATGTGTGTAATATACTCAATCATCAAATATAGTTTCATAATTATTATGTTGCGACGTATCTGGCCCACATGGTAAGTTGTTGGGTACGGGGGTAGAGCTATCTGCTGCTAGTCCTGATGCAGGTGTTACTGTATGTGATGGAGTAGATGCTATAGCTGGAGCATTACGCCGAACAATCCGAGGTTGATTATCAGGGTTGAACTCCAGTCATTCTTCCTGAAACTTCATTGTAAGTCAGTCAAAACGTATATGCAACTCACCCCTATCATTCTCATTGTCGATCATTCGTCGTTCGGTATTGGTCAATTGATACTGTATTGTATTTTGCATCACGTCCTGAAATTCCTCTATCATCGAGAACAAATTTGAAATTGGTCCTGAAAATTCAGGTTCATAATCTGGTCGTCTATGCGAGTAGAATGATGATGTCTACGAACCAACGTCATAGATGGTCATCTTCTCCTTGTTATCAACAGCCGCATACCAATCTGATTCGTATCAACTGGTAGAGCCGATGAATGAGAAATACCTGTTACACCATCACATGAACCTGAAGTAGACTTGGAATACGCTTTAGTCACAACAACTAATATTTCTTCATATCTCGCCTAATAAAAATATACGAAAAATATTTCAATTTATATTCAAACAAAAAAAAGAAAAGTTAATTTTTTTAAATGAAACTTATATTTGCTGCATGATATCTCTAATCAACGAAAGTTTGATCATCATGAGCCTTTGTGTGCGTGTATCTAAATAAGTGAGGAATACTAGGCTTCTACCCCTCTTTGTGTGCCTATAATTACAAACAATACATACGTTAATTTTATTGAAAAATAATTCCTTGAGAAATACAATTTAGGCATAATTAAACATATTTCACAAAATAATAAACATAAAAAGTATAAATTAGAAATAATAATAATGCTCGTTTGTGCTCACGCATAGAGCGAGATCCACAAGTGTGTGTAGACATGTCACTGCCCTTCCCAGCTCACTTTAAGCGACGATTGTCGCTCTGTTTATCACATTCCTTCCTATAATTTGGATCTTCCCATATGCTCCGCCACTCTTTGAAAACATGATTCGGGATACTCAAATCTTTCGCTCTTCTTCAATCATTTATTTTTGATCTCGTATACTGTGTCTTTTTACCGACTGACATCATGTTTGTTATACATAATTTTGACCACATTATTTGGCTATGTCCACATGTAAACATTTTGTAATTATAATTAAAAAATTTTTAATTAATGAACAAAAGAATAAATAAAAGATGTAAAAATTTTCAGTTAGTAATATTTATCTTAAATTTTCTCCAAATCATCAATTGGTCTACATGTATGAGTGACTTTCAATTATATCCTTTAAGTTTAAATAAATTCCTGAAAATTATCCTCAGAATCCTAGAAATTGAATCAGATGGTTCTAATTTCGTTATGTAACCCAAAATTTATTAGCTAGTAAGAAATAAAATAATAAATTAATAAATTATTTATTAAGGTTTATATCTTACAGATTATTAATTGTCGGATCAAACTGAGTAATAATGTGAGTCTTGTTTGTAGGGTGCTCTGAGGAAGACTCTCCAACATCTCCATATTCTTCTTCCTCTCCCTCCCACGTCTCTTGATCATTCATCAAAATCTCAGGATTATTATGTGGATCAGTCAGCTGATGCTGCTGCTGCGGCATATCCACAACCTTCTCTGTATGCTGTGGCGTCTTATCCACCCATGATCTTCTACCAGTTTCAGGCATACCTAGCGTCATGCTGCCTATACTATAACTGGTACGACCTTGCAATGTGCTGCCTCTACCTCGTTCACGTGCCATATCTGTTAAAAATACATAAGACAATAAAAATAAACAAAAATGATTAATGATTAAAATAACATAAAATTTACTGTCTACTCATTCATATTATAATCATTCAAATCTAGTTCTTCTTCTTCTTCAGATATAGTAATATTATTTTTAAATTTATCTTCATCACTCGTTTCTTTCTCATAATCAATTAAATTTTCATTATTTACATTCCTACTTGTATCCATCTTAGAAAATGCGACTAAAGGATATTTTCGTTCCTTACCACAGCTTCGATTATAATATCATTGTTATCATTTTGAAAAGTTGTTTCTATGAAATTAGTACTTGGTGATACGGGGGTATCAACTTGAGCATTTGCTTGATCTTGCACACAACTTTTCAATTATTTCTAGGACCTGTACAATCTAGATATTCACAATGATAAACCTGTGATGCTTGTACTACTAAGACAAAATGTTCATACCTGTTAAATCATTTTTTTATTATGCAAATCGACAAGCTTATATAGAGAATGAATAACAATACCAAAATGTGATGTTGGGTCGAATCATTCACATTTGAATAATAGTTTTTTTAACCGAGAGGGCTTTAAATTCTAACTTGATTATTTTGACCATAGTTCCTTAATAGTCATATTCAGTTTCATTGTATACGGAATATTTAATGTATATTCCCGTATTATCTGTTGCCCGGTAACTATCATATGATTTAGTGTGAAATTTAAAATTATATACACAGTAACCGTTATATGTTCTAACCTCTCTTAGAAGACCTCGTGCTATACTTCGAAGATAATGATTAGAAATTTTAATTGCACGATTATGAACCTGTAATTAAAAATTAAGTCACTCATAAAAATTAGAAAGAATTGATACATTGATAGGAAATAATAAATTATAATGGTAAATAGATCTCATTTCACTATTAGGAAATACATACTCAATGAATGATTGAATCTCTGGATAATTCATTAGGACATATAGATGAGCTGTAGTATATTCATAGTATGTTAGACACCGTTTTTCTTCCACACAAATTATTTTACCCGAAGGCTTGAAAATTTCAAACATATCATTATTCACATTGTCATATAGATAAATCTCATTTTGTTTTAACTTAAGTGAAAGAATTGGATCTCCTTCATTGAAATAGAATGATGCGAATTTTGCAGTCTCATTCATAATATAATCTATTGATATAGAATTCTCAACTTGAGCCATATTCATTATTGTATGTTTTATTTTTCACAAGTATCTATAAAAAGATTGTTGAAAATTACAAGTTATTTTTGTGTATATATAAATATATATATATAGGAAAAAAATTGTTTGAGTGAATTAATATTACCTTTCTGGAGGATACATCCAACGATAATAGACAGGACTAGCAATTCTAGCTTTGTAATTCAAGTGTACTAGAAGATGTTTCATTGAGTCAAAAAAATTAGGAGGAAAGATTTTCTCAAGATTGCATAAGATAACAGGAATTTGCTCATCTAGATTTTTTAACTCCTCAATGAAGAAGAAGTCAGTTGTTTGAAAAATAAAGAAATCTTAGTTATCAGCTCTCATATTCTTTTAGGCAGAAATTCTCAAAGAGCAATTGGTAATAACCTTTGCATGAATACATGATAATCGTGACTTTTCATACCAAACATTTTAAGTTTTTTCGCATCAACATATCTCTCCAGATTAGAAACATAACTATCTGAAAATCTAAGTTTTTTTAACCACTCCAACACAACATTCTTCTTTAATTTATTCAGAACAAATGACACATCATGGTATTTATTAGGGACAAGATTTTTTACAAATTGAGGACGATGTCAATATTTATTCAACTCATTTATTGACTTGTTCGTGTCCTTAATTTTTTCTAAAATATTTAATACTATATTTAAAATATTGTCAAATATATTCTTCTCAATATGCATAACATCAATATTGTGCCTGAGCAATTGTTTATGCCAGTAGGGCAAATACTAGAAAATATTTTTTTTATTTCACTTACAAGTCTTAGATATAGCTGCATTCACAACCTTAGCATCAATATCTATCACATTCTTCAATCTTATGTTATTCAATTCCTGTAAAATTTTATTCCTTGATTTAGCATCCGGGAATTGTCTAGTAACCTTTATATTTTTAATGAAGTCTTTGGTATTATGTCGATACAGATGATTAATGAGCAAAAATTTCCGATGATTATCAATTCACGATTGTTTTTCGCTTTTAATTAATCTAAAAGTATCAGAATCTTTTATACAATGCGGACATTCCAACATATCAGTTGTATTCCACCCAAACATTATTGAATATGTTGGAAAGTCATTTATGGTTCATATGAGGGCAGTGCATATCAGAAAATTTTGCCGTTTGAAAATATCATAAGTTTGAACCCTAACACCCCCAAAGACTTTTAAACTTCACTATCATTGGCTGCAAGAAAATATTTATCTTCTCCTTTAAATTTGTAGGTCTCGGTACTAACACAGTCAAAAACATAAATTGCTCATTCATACATAAGTATGGAGGCAAATTATATGCTATTACCATCATAGGTCACACAGAATATTGCTGTCTAGATTGAACAAATGGCTGAAAATCATCAGCAAATAAACCCAGCATAGCATTTTGAACTCTAGAAGAAAAATTAGGAAAATACTCATCAAAATGTTTCCAAGCAGGGGCATCAGAAGGGTGACACATCTTACCGTCCTCCATATGATATTTTGAATGTCATCTCATTTTATTAGTTATTGTAATTGATGCTTACAATCTCTGCAACCTAGACATTATTAAAAAATAGTGCATCTTTTTATACGGTACCTTAAATTACATATATACAATCTATTTTCAGAATTCCTAATATTTTGCTTGTATCGAGCATGCTCACATATTTTATAACTGTTAAGGTCACTGTCATTATCCCAGTATATCATACAGTTCACAAAGTAATTAATGACATGTACGGGTAATTCCAAGTCTCTAACTAACTTTTTCGTACTGTAGAAATCAAATGACATCAGATTATATTGTGGCAACTATTCTTGAATGAAATTAGACATATCATCAAACCATGCCCATGAATATCTATATCTGTACTTTATTTCTAACATCCCCATGGCTTCAGAAAATTGAGTATGCTTAGAATTTCTCTCATATACAGGTTTGTTTCAAGCTCGAATTAATTTATAGAAATTTTTTGCATCGGCATTGAGTTCCTCATTCCGGTTGAATTTAGGACCCGCAGTATCAAAAACTATTTTATGATATGTAGTGTGGTTAATATCATCCGAGATTATCTGATCAGTTTCACTTACTGACACCTGTATTAAACTTAAACTCCTTTGGTAAACTTACTTCTCATCATGGTATATCCGAATATAGTAATCTGTTACAAAACTATTTCTATACAAATATATCTTTATAGTCTTAACTTTTAAAAATTTTTTATTATGACATTTAACTAAAGTGCAAGGACACCTTATATCTGTACCTCCATTCACACACTCAAGATATCTCAAAGTAAACTCAACAAATTCATCAACTTTACCTTTCCATTTATTAGAAAATATTCTATTCATTATTCGACCATTGTATATCTATTCACGATCGTCTTTCATAACTAGTTAAAAAAAATAATTTATTAAACAAACGCAACTGTTTCTAATTATAGTTATATATAATTATATAGACTTTTATTTAAATATACAAATATTTATATATAGTTATACACATATAGTTTAAAATAATATTATATATTGTTATATATATAATTATAAATATAGTTACACGTGGTTATACATGTAGTTACACATATAGTAAAATAAATATAGTAAAATAATTTTTTATATACTACTATATATAAATATATATTAAATATATGTTGTAAATTTAAAATTAAAATATAATTATGCAAAAAACTTTTAAAATTATACATATAGTAAAATATAATTATTTATAGTTATATATTATTTTACATATAATATATATCGTTAGTTATAAATAGTTATACATAAACATATACAATATTATAAACAAATATTTTGATTTAATAAAATGAATACATATATGTATATATAATTATATAGACATTCATTTAGTTATACAAATATTTATGTATAATTATACACATATAGTTTAACATAATATTATATGTTGTTATATATGTAATTATAAATATTATTATATGTAGTTATATATATAGTTATATATATAGTTAAACGTATATTTATACATGTAGGTTTATATACTCGTTCTTTTAATTTTATATATTTATACATATAATAATGCATAGGTATAGATATAGTAACATATTTTTTTATATATTATATATAAATATATATTAAATATAAGTTATAAATTTAATATTCAAATATAATTATGCATAAAACTTTTAAAGTTATTCATATAGTAATATATAATTATTTATAGTTATATATTATTTTACATATAATATATACAATTATAAATAGTTATATATAATTAAATATATAGTTATATATAGATATATTCATACAAATATTTATAAATAGTTATACATAAATATTAACAACGTTATAAACAAATATTTTGATTTAATTATATTATTATATATGTATATATAGTTACAAATATAGTTATATATAATTATATATATATATATATTTATTTAGATATACAAATATTTATATATAGTTATACACATATAGTTTAAAATAATTTTGTATGTTGTTATACATGTAATTATAAATATAGTTACATGTGCTTATATATATAGTTACACCTATAATTAAACATATATTTATACATGTTTGTTTATATATTTGTTCATTTAATTTTATATATTTATACATATAGTAATGTATATGTATAGATATAGTAAAATATTTTTTTATATACTACTATATATAAATATATATTAAATATAAGTAGTTAATTTAATATTTTAATATAATTATGCATAACATTTTTAAAGTTAAACTTATGGTAAGATATAATTATTTATAGTTATATATTATTTAACATATAATATATATAGTTATAAATAGTTATATATAATTAAACTTAGAGTTATATATAGATATATTTGTACAAGTAGTTATAAGTATTTATACATAAATATATATAATGTTATAAATAAATATTTTGATTTAATTATATGAATACATATATGTATATATAGTTACAAATATAATTATATTTTATTTTATATAGTGTTACATAGTTATACAAATATTTGTATATAGTTATACACACATAGTTATAAATATGTATGTAATTAAAGATATAATTATATATAATATTTATATAGTTATATATTTAGCAATATAGTTATATATTAGTATACATATAGTATATTTTTTTTAGAAATATAGTTATATAGAATTATTCATATAGTTATACATTATTGTATAGTTAAAAATTAGTTATGTAAAGTTATAAATATAGTTATAAAAATATTTACTTTATTATAAATATAATTATAAATACTTTAATATAAAATGACATTTGATTATATAATTAAACACATGTATCGATATAATATTTGTGAATAAAATATTTTTATAAATATTACATAAATATTATTTTATTTATATGTAACACTTTTATAAATAATATATAGTATATATATCACTTTTATATAAACATTATATATATTCTATATTTATATAAAAAATAATTATAATATAAATATTTACCAAATTGTATAATTATTTAATGCTACATAATTGTTATATAAAAAATTATATAAATGGATAGTTTTATGTAAATATTGTATAGATATTTATAGACATTAATACATATGTATAAATATTTATATATAACATTATATGTTTATATAAACATATCAAAGTATATTTATAATTTAATACGTTTATATATATTAAAGTATAAATATTTATACACAATGTCATACAATTATATAAATATATAAAAGTTTATATATACTGTTATATGTTTATAATTTATTTGGATACAACAAAAATATAACTCATTTATATTGAGATTAATTTTTGTTACAGAAGCAGATAAATCAATTATTATATAATTATTTTGTATTTATATAATAAATTATAGTCATTTAAGACTAACATTATATAAAATCTTGATTTAATATTAATCATTATATATATTAAAGTATAGATATTTATACATAATGTCAAACAATTATATAAATATAACTTATTAACATTAAGATTATTCAGATACAAATATTCTTAATTGAAATAAAAATCAATAAAATCCTAAAAATCTAAATAGTAGAAGAACAAATATTAAACTGAAAAATTATAGTTTAATTTATTGTGTCGAGTCAAAATCATGTTAGGTTAAATAAAATTTAAGCAAAATTAAAGAAATTTGGAGGAGAAATAAAAAAACCTAATACCTGATTAAACTGAAAAAATGAAAATCTGATTGTCTATATAAAATTCAGAGAAACAAAGATATGTATATGCATTTTGAAAGAGAAGAACAAAGAAAAACTTACCTGAATTCAAAAGAAGAGAACAAAATATATTGAATTTATGCTTGCAGTCGCCTTTGCTTCAAAAAATCTACTGAGTTTTGAATGAATGTAGGTGTTAATGACTTAGTAAATGAATTTTAAATCAAAAAAATAAAACTATGAATTACCGACCAAAATTATGGTCGGTAAAAGGTCGGTAAGAACAAATTTGGAATTTTAGTTTACCGATCAATTTTAATGGTAATATGTTTTTGGTCGTTAAATGGTCGGTAATTTGTCAGTAATTTATATTCGCTAATTTCATACTAATTTATAGACTAATACCTGACCAAAAATATTTGATTGGTAGGTATAGTCGGTTTTTGGTCATGAAATAATCAGTAATTACCGATCTAAATATTTGGTCAGAAGTTTGGTTTGTAATTACGACGTTATAAATTTAACCACTTTACCGATCATTTTTAATGTTTATATATTTTTGGTAGTTAAATAGTCGGTAATCTTTCCACGGTATATTTTATTAATTCCCTCCTAATTTACAGACTATATTCCTGACCAAATATATTTGGTCGGTAATATATGGTTGGTAGTTGGTCAGAAATTTGGTTGGAAGTATTTTTTTTCAATGTCTCTCTTTGAATTTTTAAATTGGTCGTGAATTGATTAGTAATTATTGACATATATATATGGCCGGTAAATGGTCGATAAGTACGAAGTTATAAATAATTTGAAAAACTACTGTACCGACTAATTTTAATGGTAATATATTTTTGGTCGTCAAATGATCGGTAATATATTAGATAACTACTTTACAGATTAATTTTCGATAAAAAATATTTCGTCGATAATTATGGTCGGTTTTTGTTGGGAATTTGGTTGGAAGTTTTTTTTTTTGATACCATTTTTTGGTGTCCAAATGGTTGTGATTTGGACAGTATTTACTGACTAAATTTTTAGGTCGGTAATTTGATATGTATTCTCGTAATTTTTAGTAGTGAATGCTTATGCATAAATACTTCCATGGTGGAAGTGTATCTGACCATGAAATCTTGACAAACAGCTACCTAGAAATTATTTCTTGTTATGATATTACTCATTATGTTTATGCATAAAGAGTTTATGCATAACATTTGTTCATGATCATCACACATAAACTTGGTATAGAGGTGTCAAACGGGCCGGGCTGGGCCGGCCCGTTTTTTTGAGCACGAGCGTGCCTTCGTGCCGGGCCAGGCACGGCTTAAAATAGCCGGGCCCGGCCCGTCACGGCCCGCAGGCATGGTAGGCCGTGCCGTGCCTTGCCAGGCCCGCTCGGGCTGGCATGTCCGTATGGTTCGGAATTCGGGGGACCACGGGTCGGGTCGAATCAGACCCGACCCGTGGTTTTTTTTGCTCGAGGGGCCATCGTGGGGTCGGGCTCAAGGGACACCCGACACGGGACGAACCCGTGCTGTGCCACGGGCCGAACCGTGCCGGGTCAGGCACGGTACAACATGGCTCGTGCCTAACCCGGGCACGGAATTTTCCCGTGCCGGGCCGGCCCAGGCACGGCTGAACCATGCCGTGCCTCGTGCCGAGCCGGCCCGGCCCGGCCCAGTTGACACCATTAACTTGGTAATGTTTATGCATTAATTTAGTAATGTTTATGCATAAATGGTGCTAAAACGTCATGCATAAGCTTAAACGCCATGCATACAAGGGTAAATATTGGTATCATGTTTTGGGTTTTAAAAAAGTGATCCAAATCATAAATATTTTTTATATGGGTTCCCATTCGTTAAATTAAAATAAATGGTGTCCTAAAGCATTTTTTTGTTTTGTTTTGGGACCTTTTAACATAATTATTATTTTTTTATTTATCTAATTTATTTTCATGTTTTAACTTTTTCTTATTCCTTTTTTAGCTTCTACAAGATATTTCATGTTTACATTTAATTTTCATTAAATGTTGTTGACTTATCTTTGCCGATATGATATCTCATGAAATTAGGTATTTTATTTATTACTTGTCTAGTATTGGCCAGACTCGTGACATAGGTGCTTGGGGCCCCACTTCTCATTTTCATTTTGCATTTCAGTGAACATTCTTTAATTCTCAGTTTATATTTCATTTATGGTTCACATTTTATTTTTCCAATTTATTTTTTAGTTTCATTTCAAAGCTTCTTTCACATATAGAAATTTTCAAGCATTAGTAACAATCATAAAATGTTTCATATTTGAAAATGCAGTAAATAAATTTGTTTGCCTTAAGGTAATAGCATCCTTGCTGCTACAAAATGCACTTTGCCTGGTCAGCAACAAAAGCGATTACAAATTATATGAACTAGAAGCTTGGATAGATGTTAGTGTATGTAACTTCTTCCTACTTGAGCACAAGACATTTATTATTTATCTCATTTCAAATATGTACATGTATATTTAGAAATTGTTGAATTCAAATTAGCATGGTTTCTAAATTTGTTCAACTTGAGAAAGCATGTATCATACCAACCTAGAGGTGTCAAACGGGCCGGGCCGGCCCGGCCCAGCACGAGGCACGGCACGGTTCGGCCGTGCCTGGGCCGGCCCGGCACGATAAAAAAACGTGCCCGGGCCCGTGCCGTGCCCGGGCGAACAAACCACGTGCCGTGCCGTGCCTTGGCACGGCACGCCGGCACGCGTGCCTGCGTCGTGAGTCGTGAGTCGCGATTCACGAGTCGCGACTCACGAGTCACGACTCACGGTCACGACTCACGAGTCACGACTCACGGTCACGACTCACTGAGTCGTGACTCGTGACCCAACCGGGCCCCGCCCCCGGTAAAAAGACCGCGGGTCGGGTCCAAACAGACCCGACCCGCCCCGCCCCGCCTGCCCACGGGCCGTGCCGTGCGCCCGTGCCCGAGCGGGCCGGCACGGCACGGCACGGCCTTGCCGTGCCCACGGGCCGTGCCGTGCCCGAATTTAAAAAACCATGCCGTGCCGGGCACGGCACGGTACAGTGACCGTGCCGTGCCCGGCACGGCACGGCAGCACGGCTGGGCACGTGAAAAACGGGCCGTGCCGTGCTGGGCCGGCCCGTTTGACACCTCTATACCAACCTATGGACAAATGCATGTTTACCTGAGCCATGCATTACATAACACTATATACTGATACCACAATGCAAAACTCACATGCATTCAAATGTTTGTTAAATCATGTTTAATCATACACACATGCACGTGTGCATGGGCACGTGCACATGCATGCACACATGCATATGCGCACATGCACATGCACATGCACAAACACGAGCGTGCACACACACACACACACACAATAGCGCAGGCGCGCACACACACACACGCAGGGGCACACACACACACACACGCAGGGGCACACACACACACACAGGCGCACACACACACACACGCAGGCGCACACACTTAATTGGTTGTAATGCTTTCCATGTATATGCCACATATATAGGCACTAGAGTAAGCACATCTATCCAAATGCACTGCACTTCATTTATATTTGTCTATATACTTGTATTTTTGTGAATCTATTGTGGTAATAATAATATTTTAGGTAAATGTTTTTTGTGGGTTTCTAGTTATTTATTTTTGGGGTAATATTTGTATTTTAGTGTTTTTTTGTTTTCTAGCATATCTATCCAAATGCACTGCACGAGAGTAAGTGCATCTATTGAGTGAATCTATTGAGTGTTAAATTTTTTTGGGCCTTAATGTTTAGTTAAATCTATTTTGAATTATAAAATTGATGTTAATTACATTTTCTATGAAAACATTATAGTTTACAGCTGGTAAATATTTAAATATAAAATATAAAATATAAAATTTTAAAATAGAAAATTGAAATTAATAATGATTATTCAAATTGCTTGTTAGACAAAAAAATTAATAATAATTTTCTAGAATTTAAATAATACTACATTTGTTTTGAAATGATAATTTGATTCACGCACTTATTTAAAAATAAAGAGCCAAATAGCAGTAAAATTTCGTGACTGTCTTTTTGAGAAAATTTTTTAGATTATTTTTGATTGGTGTATAATTTGATCATGTTAGGTTATGTACAAGATCCATTAACTGGATCTATAAATCAGTTAAACTAAATATAAATAGTAAATTTCAATAATAAATAACTAGATCTTAACTTCTTTAATGCCATCCAGTCCCTTCAGCATCAGCAGATAACTAAGGATATCGATGAGCTCATTATTACCGTCAAAAATTCTTTATGACAATATTCTTTGGAGAAGCTCAATGATCTCTTTTTGACATTTCAGAAGTGTATGGAAGCCATAAATGATCGATGAGCCTTCCTGTGATTGTTAGTTGTAACCAGGAAGCTATCAATGCAGCAAAATTGCCTTTCCAAATAAATTAAATTTTATTATATCATATTGGATCATTATTTTGGAATAAATTCTTGTGAGATATCAGTAGAGGTGTCAAACGGGCCGGCCCGGCACGAGGCACGGCACGGTTCTGCCGTGCCCGGGCCTGTGCCGTGCCCGGGTTAGGAACTGCTCGTGCCATGCCTGGCCCGGCACGGCATGCCGGCACGGGTTCATCCCGTGCCGGTTCACGTGGGGCGTGGGCGTGACCCGTACCCCGGCCTCCCCTTGAAATTATATTAAAAATTCAAAAAAATAATAAAAAATATCTTTTTTTATAAAAAATTAATTTCTTTAATCTATAAATTCTACCCCCCTTCCTATAATATTTATGTTTTTCAAAAACATATATCCTCTCAAAATTTTCTCTTTCTCACATAAATCGTGCATCTCTCTCTCTCGGGCCTCGGTATTTTGATTTCGGCTTGGATTTTCGTGAAATTCTACTTAAGTTTTGAACATCAGAGCTTCCTGCGGTGCACCTTGCATGTGACTGACCTCATTGCTTTTACCGGGTAATTTATTTTATGTTTTTATTTACTTTCTCTCTCTAAAGCTCATCTCTCTAGAAAAACATAGGAAAAAAAACATAAAAAATGACAAATACATCTGACACGTATTTAAATTTGGAAAATAAAAATGTTAGTGTTTTACAGACGTCTGCGGCTGTTGAAACCTTGGTTTTTCCAGTCGTCTCAATCCAAAGTTCTAAAAAACAAAAAACTAGGATTTCTGTAGTTTGGACTCATTTTAAAATCATAACACAAATAAATGTTAGGGGTGAGGAACATGGAATGACACAGTACAAATATTGTATGAGACTTTTAACATGCAAGAGTTCATGTGGGATTGGGCACTTAAGAGACATGCCGAATTATGCACCAAAAAACATGGACCCTTAGATCCTAGGCAAACCCAACTTGGCACTATATTTTAAGAGACTGGATCGAGTTCAGTCTCAAAGTTTGCTCCCTTCGTATACTCCAGCGAGTTGGGTAGGGACGGCATAGCCAGGCTCATCACATTGATGGGTCTTCCGATCAGATTTTCGGAAGATCCGAGGGTAGTGCGCATCATGCAGACTTATTTTCAGCCTTCCTATCGTAGGATTCCTAGATCCACATCTAGGAGTGACATACTAAAGATATATAAGTTAGAAAAACAAAAAATAATTAAGGAATTTATGACATATAGTGGAGTGGTGTCAGTGACGTCCGATATATGGACATGTCACGATGATTCTTCTTATGCATGTCTCACGAGTCACTATGTAGATTCTAACTGGACAATCAATAAAAAAATTTTAGGATTCATTGAGATTCTTCATCCTCATGATGATTCGGCCATTTTTGAGTGTATGATGAAAATATTTAGAGAATATAAAATTCAAAATAAAATTTTTAGTGTCACTTTCGATAATGCTTCTAATAATGGAGTAGCGATCAATATGTTTGTTAGGAATAATTGAGACGCACCATTAGGAGTTTTCTTTCATGTCAGATGCATGTGTCATGTGATTAACCTGATAGTTCAAGCGGGTATGAAGGTGTGTTCCCCCGCGTTGGAAAATATACGCAATGCACTTAAGTATATTCGCACTCCTCGCAGACAACAAGAGTTTGGTATTCTCTGTTTGTCTGCGAATCTTAAGAAGAAGAAATTCCAATCGGATGTGAGACATCGTTGGAATTACACGTACCTTATGTTGGAATCATGTGTTGGATATGAACATGTGATATTCGACTACGCCAATAGCAAGAGTGACGAACTTATTATTGATGACACTGACTGGGCTTCAGGAATTCCATTTATGAAATTCCTGAAGATATTTTATGACATGACGAACATGTGTTCGTCGGTTTATACGCCCACCACTTGCATTGCACTCCGGTGCATATGTAATATTAGTAGTGTGTTTAGGAAGTATCGATCTGACCCGACGCTTAGCCATATGGTTGCAGAGATGGAGACCAAGTACTTGAAGTACTGGTCTACCGTTCCATCCTTTATTGCCTCGCTGCATTCATGGACCCTAGGGCTAAGGTGGAAGGGGTTGAAAACACCCTGACTTTCATTTCCTCGTGCATGAACCTGGAAGAGCTACCTGAAGGGTTCATTTACGAGAAGTTGACAGACCTGTTCACATACTACGATACTAGGTATGGTGGTGGTGGTGGTGAGACTGTGAGTACGGACTCTGATACCTTGTTCGGAGATGACGCTTATTCCATTAACCTAGCGAGGGGGAAACGTAGGGGTGAACCTTCACATAGGAGCAAGCTGTCTCGGTACTTAGATACCGATTACTGCTCAATCCTATCATCTTCTGACAATAAGAATCTTGATTTATTACAGTGGTGGAAATCATATGAGTCCGCCTATCCCGTGCTATCTAGGATGGCACGAGATCTACTGACTCCTCTGGTGTCGAGCGTAGCATCGGAGTCTGCTTTTTCTGTTGCAGTGAACGTGATTTCGGATAGGAGATCGAGATTACGTCCAGATATGGTTGAGGCCTTAACATGTTTGAAGGATAGGGAGGAATCAAGATTTAGCATCCATGATCGTGCTGAAGCTGGGACTCGGACAGACACTGCAGTCGCATCCACATCCACTACGATGGCGGAGGTGCTGATTGCCGATGATGATGATCCATATGATACTGATCTTGATGTTGCGGCTGATGATTCTCATGATATGCCGCTTGACGATTGATGCTGATCTGCTGTTTTTTTTCGATGTTTTGTTATTCATTGTATTTATATGCTTTGTTTGTACGTTGTGTTGAAACTTATACTTGTTTTGTTCGGACCATCGGTTTTAAATGCATGATTGGTAATTTTTCATTTGTGTAGTTTAATTTTTTTTTAATTTTAATTTTTACTAACATAATGTATTGATTTATTTTTTTTATGATTTAAATTTTATTTTAAAAATTAATAACTTTAATTTATAATTAATAAATTATAAATATAAAAAAAGCTAAACTAATTTGAATTTGATATAAAAAATAATTTTCTAAAATTTGTTTTTTTTTAATTTTAATTTTTAACATTTTTTTAAAAAATTATATTTAATAATTAATACTTACACATAACCTTAAGCAATAAAATTTACAATATATAAATTAAAAAAAAAACAATATTCTGATTTCAGATTTCTACCTGTTCGTACGGCCTCCCGTCCCGTCCCGGTCCCGCTTGCCCGGCCCTGCCTCTCTCTCACTCTCAGCCTATGTCCTGGCCCCCGGCTTGTTTGGCCAGGCCGGGCTCGAGCGGGCCGGCACGGCACGGCACGTCGTGCCTATGGGCCGTGCCGGGCCCGCCTATATTTAAACCGGCACGGCATGGTAGCACGATCGTGCTGGTTAAAAACGGGCTGGGCCGTGCCGGGTGAGCCCGTTTGACACATCTAGATATCAGGTTATCATTTCAGAACGGAGGTAGTATTTAGTTTATGTAATGTATTTCAATATAATATTTTGATACCATGTATTTTTATATTTCACTTAAATAGATTATTCATATGATTAGTATGACTTATAGTTTTTACAATTCAATGAAAATGTTGTTAAAATATGTATTCGATATTAATAATTTTATTTTACTAAAATTTTTAATAATTTTTTTTTTTGATTTTTTATTTAATTCAGTTGTGCACAAACCACAAGCACAAATACATGGATTTATTTTTAGTTTATATTCAATTATAAGTTAGTATCCTTTTTGTTTGATTAGCTTTTGTCCTCAAAGATGAAAGGTAATATAAGTTAAAATTATCTAAACTTTTTTTCTTATGACTATATTATTAAAGCAAACTAATATCCAAAGGTGACAAAATTTTGTACTTGACATCGATATAGTTTTTTTGTACTCAATAATTAACATTCACCTCATAATAAAGTATTATAGTGTTTGGAAAATAGTTTTTCGACTCTTATTCCAATTTCTAATGTATTGATCAATACATATTTAAATCTTAATGTATTATTTTTAATCATTTATCAGGTGAGTTAGCTTAATTTAGTCATTTTATAATGTTGGACATGGACTAAATTTTAGAGATGATTGTTTAAACCTTTTGATTAGAATTAACATATGACTCATGAGAGTTAATCTTGATCATGAAATTAGTGGCCATTTCACTTGATATTGTAGATATTTCTAAGATAATTCACTCACACCATGATAAAAATTACACTAGCAAAATACTATTGTTAGGTATGCTCATTAATAATGAAAACTAAAAGAGGTAAAGTGAACAACATTTTTGTACTAATATTATTAATGAAACTCTAAACTCTGTTAAGAATCATCTTTGAATTTTAGTATAAAGATTTATATATATTTTTCTAGAGTCCACTTCCCGATCCCTTTAGGTAAGGATATCTGATCATAAATTTGGTTGACATGAAGAAATTTCATCTCTTTTTTCATAGCTAGAAGTTATTACTCTTAATTCTTAAGAGAAATGACCTTACATATCCGGAGCTCACATATATTTGTTAGTAATATGTAATTTAGAATTTGAAGGATGCTTGGCATATTTTAAATGATCTTCTCAGTTCAAACTAAGACGTATTATCATGTACAACTGGATCTTCCTTAGTTCCAGCTAGGTGAATCTTGTGATTCTCGTGACTCTTGTAATTCTTGTGACTCATAATCATTAGGTAA
The DNA here is from genome assembly GCA_029783825.1 of Sapria himalayana. Lineage (NCBI taxonomy): Eukaryota > Viridiplantae > Streptophyta > Magnoliopsida > Malpighiales > Rafflesiaceae > Sapria > Sapria himalayana. The sequence goes on from JAREIK010002121.1 coordinate 2,635,422, forward strand.
ACGCTTAATTTCCTCCATTTGATTAGATTGATCTATGAAAGGAATCAGTATATGATATATGTAAATAGGAATTTCTATGGAATCAATCCACTCTCTACTCGGATGATTAACAATCAATAATTGATTCTTTAAAAAAATTATATCATTTGCTTTGAATAGGTTTCTCAGTAATTGGGTCTTATAGTTTGTATTTAAACTCTTCATATTCGCAGACAATGAAAATACATGGATGTGCAAAATTATTAAGTCTTGATCATTAATTTTTTGAGATATGAACAAAGACATTGTAATTGAAAACTCATAAATCATTAAATGTGATATTTTTTTCAATTTAAAATTTATTAAGAATATCTTCATCTAGGGCAATGGTAGAACTTATATTGATAATGTCAACAATTATATACATAGTTTTTTTTTCAAAAATTCTTTAAGAATATGTACGTGAAATAACACGTATCTGACTCTCTCCAATTGTCCGATTTATTCTCTCAAATGTTATTTAATTGTGACATCTTAGTTGATATTTTTTTATTCATAATATTATGGAATACATAATACCTATCAAATTGGTATTTGTATTCTTCATTATTATAATGTACGAAAATTAATTTTTTACCGGTCTCTCTCAACTCTAGCATAAATATTCACAAAAATAAGAAATATATATTCTTTAGTTTTTAATATATATGCACATATTTTCCTAGGATGATAATCAATAAATCTGATGAAATAAAGGTATTATCAAGAATTCTACTTTGCATGGAGTAACATACTCCATGTCATACAGTCCATATATTCTTAAAGGGGGTGTTGTAATTATATGAATAAGATTGAAGATATTCGATTTCTTTGAGGGTAAACAAAGTAAAAATGTGTTTTATAGTTTTTTTTTTCAACCATACAGTTCATGTATTTATCAAGAGAGGATTTATGATTAAGTGATATGATATTCTTTTTAGCTAAAAATTAAAAGTTTTTCTCACTCATATGGCTAAGTATCTTTTGTCATTACTTGATCTCCAAGATACTCTTGTTTGAGTGACATAAAAGTATTTTTTTTTTCTTATCTCTTATAATGATCAATACATTATTGGATAATTATTATTGATCGTTATCAAAATGACTCATATATCTCATGTTATTTATTATGTTAATGAACATTAGGTTTACATGAATGCCTAGTATGTATCGGGCATCTTTCAATATTCGTTAATATCTTGTGTGCATTCACGGACATGTTTTTTATTTTTAAAATTATTAATATCTCATTATTATTAATCTCTATTGTGTCATAATTACTAGGTGCGTATCTAATAAAGAAATAATATGTAGTGTGATGTGAAATGATATTCTTTGATCAATAAGTTAATCATGCTCATGTGATTCTATATTAACATAATAATCATTGTTAATTAGTATCAACTCACATTCCAAGGTAATATTGGCATCTCCCCTGGGCCTATATATTCTCATGTGTTATTACTACAATATTCTGTAAGAATACTATTTTTTTTTTCATATCTCATCATATTATAGTAATAATGCTTAATCACTTTTTTATTTTATGACTTGTTTTTGAAAGTATGAGTTTTTTCATCATTTTATGTCTCATGATGTTCCTACCATGTTTTTTTAAAAAAAATGAGAACACCACGAGATATTTTCTTATTTCTTCTTATGATAATAATTGTTTTGAGATGATGTGTATTGACATAATACTTTTAGGTAATGACATGCTCAAGAAAATAACAAAGATATCCCAATTATTCGAAAGTAAGCTCAACGTTATAGAGGCAAGAAACTTATTTTCTAAAAGTATCTTTATGAAAAAGCTGATTTACTAGCCTTAAAAGATATTTATGTGCACTAATATTAAACTATTATCTTTGAATTTAAAGTTAACTAGATATTTAATGATTAATATTTAATTTTTAAATGTAGTTTTTGAACATAAACACTAGTTTCTCCTATAATATTGACTTCATTTCATAGGCAATATGTTATAACTATTACTAATTATTAATTATTGAATTGTGGAGGGAGTCCTATAATATAAATTATTTGCTTGAAAGGTAGTCACATTTTATTTATCAAAATAAAATGGTGCATGTTAATTTTATTATCACTGAGTTACTTTTCATAATAATAAAAATCAATTACAACCACAAATAACTAATGCTCTTGATGATTTTTTTGGATAATAAATCAATGACATCCCTATGTTCTTTCCATCTAGGCATTTAGAATCTTTCTAATATGTGGTTTATTGGATCTACTCATTATTTTTTTTCTTTTAAGGAGGGCATTCGTTATTTTTCTTACTCTAGATGATTTTCTAATATTACTATTCTAGGTTCTTCCAGGTGTTCTAATTACCAATATCACTAGATTTGTTAACTAAAATTTTCTTATATGTCATGAAGCCTATCGTACATCCCTTTCCCAAATTTTGTTATCTTCCTACTCTACTATTTTTCATTTACTAGTTTATTTCTATGGGGAATTGCAACATTTTATTTATGTTTTAAATTTGTGACATCTAACAATTTCATTTATAATAAAGTAGAAACATCTATATTAAAAAAAATGGTGATATGTGTTTGTAAATAATGTAGGTAAACACATAATTAAAGAAAATGTAAGATAACATGTGTCCAATTACTTTGACATAATAAAGTTTACCAGTCTCTCCCAATAATGCCTCAATGCAACTTTTTATTTATGCTTTTAATTTGTGACATCTAGCAATTCATTTAAAAATAAATTGAGTATAATTTGGTTTTCAAAAAAAAAAAAAAAAACTTTTGTAAATAAAAAGTAAACACATTCTATCATTAAATCCTGGATAGCATGTGTTCAACTACTTTGTGTCATAATAAAATTTGGCACTCTCTCAATAATACCTCCATACAAATTACCTAGCATTAGAATTTATGTCAGATATTTTGTCTACTATACACAATTCATATAATAATAAACACCTCTCATTTCATAATGACCACATTAAAATTTAGAAACAAATTGGCGCAATTTTAGCCATTAAAAATATACATTGAATTTTTGAGGACCAATTCAGAAGCAGGTAATAATCCAGTTTCTAAAGATGACTTCGTTCCTCTTCACAATTATATCTTAATAACAATACATTCTCACTTACATTACGCTTCCATCATTATATCCAGTTGCTAATACTAACTAGTAATTAAACATGTACTTATATCAAAGTCCTCACTAAGGAGTGACTCATAGCTAACTTTATATCCCAAATACCAGCCCATGATAAAGATATTTTATTAATGATTTGATTAGGATCCAGACATCAATTCGTGAGCACTAATAAAGGATCTCAATTCTCAAATCATTTCCTTTTTGTACTTGAAGAAGACTTTCTTTTGCCAATCCAAATATTTTCATGGAGGATCTCCATGATTTATGGATATGTATGTATGAATGCAAGTATGTATTCTTATATTCATGAATGCATGGATTTAAGCTTGTGCATATAATTTACATAACTATATACAATAAAGGTCTATTCTATGGAATAAAGAATTATAACATCATATTTTAACACTAAAAAACAATCTTATAGAAGATCATATTCATGTCCAATCTATGGTGATTAGCAATTCATAATGAAAATATTTTTTTTCATTGTGATTTAATGTCCCAACTATTTTTAAATACTAATTTAAGAACTTTCAAAACCCATATGGTTAATGAACAAGTTCATGTCAGTGACTATTCTGTAACATCTATAACTTTTTCAATAGCAAGCTTGCAGAATGTATTTTGATAACTACAAGCTTCATAAAATTCCATGATTACCACTAAACACTGAGATTAATCATATGAAAAGGTGTTTTTTTCCTTGACTACAAAATTTGTGGTGCAACTTTAATAAGCATAACTCTTTCTTTCATATTAATTTTCATATGAATTTATATATGAATTCTTAAGTAACGTATACTCAATAAAAAATAGAATCCAAGAAGAAACCAATATATGATCTTTAAAACAAAGATGTCACAACGAAAGCTTCAAAAATACATGCTTGTGTATCAAAATGAAATAAAACATAACTTCACTAAAAATTGGGTGTTCTGCCCTAAACCCATAAGCTAATCAATCAAATAACCTAAATAAAGATGAAAAAAAAAACACTAAATCAAGATTAAGGCCATTTCATCATTCATTTTAGATTTAATTGTAATCCAATACTTTAAGCACCAATGCTTCTTAGTCTTTCATGGAAAGCAATTGTGCATCCATTTTTTTCTTTCAAAATCTTCAAAGATTTCATATCATATGCCAACATGCACTATACTGTGGTCCCATAAGAGAAAAGTAGTAATTTCTTTTTTTAGTCAATTATCCCAACTCATGAAAGTTGGTAAGTCCATGAAATATCTAAGGATATATAATATTGAAGACCATATATCAATTTAATTGAATAAGAATACAAAAAATAGCTTATATAATTTTCGTGTCATTCCAAAAAACCTCTATCCCTTGACATGGTTGTCAAATGATTTTTTTATTATTGATTTTTTATTTTATCTATTTTGAAAGTTAGGAGTGATTACATAAATTATGATGATGTTGTAATTTTCATCTATGGGTATCTATTTAGCAATCAATCATCTAGTTTCTTTGAGCATACTTAAATTTTATTTTTAATTTGATTCCAAGAGTTTCACCCATCCGGAGGAATTGTAAAGCTATGATAGTGGTTCCATCCCTTTTTGATTTTAATGATTTTATCTTGTTTTAATTAGGAGAATTATGTTTTGTGGTGCTCCGCCAGAAATATTTTAGAATTTGAAAATAATCTTTTAAAGTTTGAAAATAAATCATCAAAATCAAAAAAAAAATTGAAATTTAGGTCACTCTATTTTGTTTATACTAAAATACCATTCATTAAATCACTAAAAGCTTCCCACTCCACCATTGGCCCCCACCTCGCCCTCTCCCATCGGCCCTCACCTCGCCCTCTCCCATTGCCCCCCCCCCACCCCACCGGCTCACCTTCTCCCATCTCCTTGAGCTCGAAGAAGAGCTCCCAGAGCTCATAGTCGAGCTCCTGGAGCTTTCGTCGAGCTCCAAGAGCTCTTCCTCGAGCTCGACAAAAGAGTCTTCAAGCTTCATCGAGCTCGATGACGAGTTTCTGGAGCTCGAAGACTAACCCTTCGAGCTCGTCGTTGACCTCCAGAAGCTCATTGTCAAGCTTCAGGAGCTCTTCATCAAGCTCGATAGAACTCATCATCGTGCTCCAGGAGCTCTTCTTTGAGCTAGATGGAGCTCATCATCGAGCTTGATGGAGCTCGACGGGCAAGTCTTTGAGCTCCAGGAGCTCATCGTCGAGCTCCAGGAGCTCGACGGGCAAGTCTTCGAGCTCCATCGATATTAAAGACGAGTTCCATCGAGCTCGAAGTCGAGCTACGGGAGCTCTTCGTTGAGCTCCATCGAGCTCGAAGATGAGCTTCTGGAGCTCTTCGATGAGCTCTAGGAGCTCGTCTTCGAGCTCCAAGAGATGGGAGAGGGTCGAGGGTGAGATGAAGACTATTGGGAGAGGGTGTGGTGAGGGCCGATGGCAGAAGGCTGATTGGAGATGGCATATGTTAGAGGGCGAGGCGAGGGCTGATTGAATAGGGGGATGGTCGTATTTAAAATTAATCAGTGTGACTAAATGTTAGTTTAGTGATTTAATGGACATTTTAGTATAAATGTAATAGAGTACCCCAAATTTTAATTTTTTTTTAATTTTTTTTTAATTTTGATGACTTTTTTTTAAAATTTTAAATGATTAGTTTCAAATTCTTAAATATTTCTGATAGAGCACCCTAACACATAATTTCCCTGTTTTAATTTTATAAATAGGTGATTCATCATGGTAAGAAGAAAAGTTACACTTTGACAAAGTTACACTTTGACAAAGTCACAAAACTAGAGCATTGGCATAAAATCCCAAAAGCAAAATATTTGTCATTATCTTTCTAAAAAATATTAAAAACTCAAAATTATCATCCACATGAGGTAACCAACATTATAATGAATAATCAAGGTGATATATTTTCTCACATTTTTGATGAATGTCATAATTTGCAAGAATATTATAGGACTTAATCAAAGGAGGTAAAGTTATTTGCAAACTGTCAAATTCACTTGTATTTGATAAGTTGCTAATGATTGCTAATAATTTTACATCAAAGAAGAGACAAGTTGTAAAATATGCTATTAAAAAATCCAAATCTATTCTTACTCGATATTTTTTTGCCTATGAGCTTTGGTGTGAATGCTCATTCTTAGAGTGATATAGTTTGTTGGTGTGACTAAACATCATTACTTTTGTCAAACTCCAACAAGCAACATAAAATCTTATGGAGCTTACGCAACTAGAAAGCATGTGATAAAAGTCTTGATAGAATTTAAATTGATGGGAAAGTAGAATCAATTTCAGAGATTGAAATTGGAATGGAATAAAAATACAAAAACATGTTAGGGACCTCAAGGGAATGAATTGATTAGAAAGGAGGGGAGGCAAAACTTGGAATGAAAAAAATACAGTAAGATTAATTGTTAGCAGTTTCTTCCTTGTAAGCATTATTTCTACTAGATTTTTTATTATTATAACTGCACCATAGAAGTCAAAACTTCATAATATGGAGCCATTAATACCCAATTTTGGAGATTCTATAAACCATGTGGTGTCTTAATAGATGAAAAAAAAATGATTCATCCATTTACTTTAAGCTTTACATGTTTGCATATACTTTACTAGGCTACAAAGGAATGTAATAAATATGAAAAGGCATAGAATTCCAACTCTAATTCGCATAGATAATTATATGCCTCAAAGAAAAAGTACTTTCATTGGTTCAAGAGGAAGGAAAGTCAAAGGTAAATAGTCAGAAACTACTATATGATTCGCATCATTTAAGGCTTAATGTTTTATAAAGAAAAGAGTAATACACATGTCCTTATTAAGATATCCCATATCATTATTTCTTATATGGCTTACTCAAAGGGATTGGTTGGCAACCTAACTTGGATATATATGGAATGGGATTCCTATAATCAAAGATTCACCTACCACCCAAATAGAGCTACTATCAAATTAAAGAAAATTTATATTATCCTTTCATACTTCTATTATTACTTAGCCCAAGATATAAAAAATTATCATTATGATGCAAACGTACCCTACTCATGTCCCCTAGCCTATGGAACATCTTCAAAATTAGTTTTATCTTTGGATTTATAATCATGTATCAATGCATTAACATGCATTTTTTAAATGTTCCTTTAAATATATAAATATTTTTCATAGTTTGAAAGATGTTTTGTCAATAATTTTATTAATTTTTCATCACAAAAAGTTATATTAGTTATTCAAATAATGTTCTTACTATTCATGCCAAACATCCTATCATGAGTAGCAAAAAAATTTTGGATACATAACCTATTCAATCCATTTGATCATTTCAATTAATTACACATTTTGATGAAAATCAAAAGCAACACTAGCTCTAACAGAATCATGAGTTGCTAATTTTGATGCTATTTGATTCTATTATCTTTTCAATTTAAAATTTCAAGTGGATAGAACCATTAGAATTGAATATAAAATACTTAGAGATAGGTAAATAAACTATAACCTCTAGGACATCTACTAAGGCTACTGTAAAAAAATTAATAAATTTTTACTTTTGGAAACCACCCCTCCCCCCTTTCTCATTTAAGGGAATGAGAGAAACAAAAAAATTATTTCTTGCAAAAGTAGGGAAATTTTTTTTCTCCAATATAGGCTATAATTTCAATAGGAACTCAACCTAGAAGGGTCCTTTTTAAAATGACTTTATTTTTTATGACATTGTCAACCTTTATTAAATTTTCTACTATCCTCGGAGAGATTATCTATGATAATAACAAATTCTATTTTAATAGATTTTCAGTTTTTGAGAAACTTTGGATTCAATAGGAATTAGAATAGCTTTTTATTGTATCTTTCACTAGTTAAAACGACAACCCTACTAAGTGGAAAATGTCTACATATAGAAGGAATTGGGAAGAAAATGATAGAAATCCTTCATAAAAGCAAATTACCTATTCAATAATATTCATGTCTTTTATCACTCTGACTTCATTCAAAAATTGACTCACTATAGCAACAATAGTTGTGTTATCCAAGTCAAACAAACTCTATAAGGAGAGTATGAGATAGAGTACTACATGTATGGAAAATCTAATTTCACTTGTACAACTTGAATCTATTTTTTATAAATATATGGTAAAGGAACTTGTCGTTAAAAAGATTAGAAAAAGTACTTTGAATATTAAATGGGAATCACCAATAATTAATATTGGATTGATTGACACAAATTAATACTATATGAAATAAAAAATAGTAATAATAATTAATTTAAGTAACTATATATTTCATTAGTTACCCCTAAAAGAAGATGACAAAACCATATAAAAACATTATAAGTGCTTGATGAAGACATTTCAACCAACTCTTAAATCAATAAGAATGAAACAAAAAATCACAATGTAAAGAAATTTTAAAATATAGTTCACTATAAATTCTCTATGACTATATTTTCTAAAATAGAAAGTATCCCATAGTCCATAGCAGGTAAACACACTTTTGAGGAGGTTACATGTATATAACTAAGTTAGATATGCCCTTTCCTATTTCTATTTTTTGAATGGTAAGATATGTTGACTTATTAATGTATTTCATATTATTATTTCTCATATATCTTCCTCATAGGGTTGGTCAATAAAGCTAATTTGAAAATACATGGATTGGAACTCCTAAAGTCAAAGCATTATCACCCATATAGAACTCCTATCAATTTACTTAAAATTTATATTATCCTTCCATACTGCTTATTCATTACGTAGCACAAGAGTAAAAAAAATCTTCTTGTTAAGATGTATGCATAGCCAACTCATGTCTCCTAGCTCATAGCACCTCTTCTAAATTAGCTTTATCTTTAGATTTATAATTAATTATATGTGCATTAGAATGTACTTTTTCATTGTTCCTTTAAAAAAAGAATAATTTTCATAGTTTGAATGAGCTTTTGACAACAATTTTATTAATATGTTCTCCATAAAAAAGTTATTTTAGTTACTCAAATAATTTCCTTGGTATTCATGCAAAACATCTGATCATGAGTAAAAAATAATATTTGGATACATAATCGACTCCATCCATTTGACAATTTCAATTGGTTGCATATTTTGATGGAAATCAAAAGCAACACTAGCACTAACAAATTCATGGATTATTAATTTGGATACTATTTGATCTTTCATCATTTTCATTTGAAATTTATAATAGTGTATAGAACCTTTAGTATTTACTATAAAATACATAGAGATAGGAAAGAAAGCTACAATCCTCGAGATGTCTGCTAAGGTTAGTATGAAAAAAAGAATGGATTTCATCATTTAAAAATTATCCCCTCCCTCTTTTCTAATCGTAGTAAATGAAAGAATAATGTTGTTGTATGTATGCTCTAGGATCATATCCATTCTGTTCCCCAATCCAATTAGCTTGACCAATTTCACTTATGTATACAAACATTGATGAAGATGATGTGATTCTAGCAAAGCAAAGACACATTATTAATTGAAAAAGTAGGGAAATCTCATTTTTTCTCCAACTCAGACTATAATTCCAATTGGATCTCAACATAGAAGGGTCATTCTGAAATTGACTTTCTCTTGTATGACCATGTAAACATGGTAGATTTCTTACTAGGCATGTAGAGATTTCCTATGATAATAATAACTTTTATTTGAATTTATTTTCAGTTAGGAGTGGGATTAATATTTTATTGTATCTCTCACTAGTTAAATTGACAACCTTACTAAGTGGAAAATGGGGCTACATACATTTAGAATAGGGAAGGAAATTATATAAGTCCCCCATAAAAACATTTTACCTATTCAAAAGATTTCATTTTTTAAAAATTCAATAGTAATCCTATCTTTTAACATTTGGCTACATTCAAAAATTTACTTAGTACAAAAATAACATTGTGTTATCAAACTTAAATAAATACTATACAGAGAGTACAAATAACATTTTGATATTTGGACATTAGCAAAGAATAACTAACAACTAACATTGTATTGATTGACACACACTAATACTATATGAATCAAAAAAAATGCCATGGAGAAATTCTTATTATTCTTCTTGTCTTTCTTGTTCTACTTCTTCTTCTTCATATTCTTTTTCTACTTCGTTGTCTTCACCCCCTTCTTTTACATCTTTTTTTGATTATAATTAATAATAATAATAATATTATTATTATTATTCTCATTTTTTATTCTTAATCTTCTACTTTTTTTTTCTAACTACTTCTTCTACACTTTTTTTTCTTCTCATTATTATTCTTTCTCCTCCTCCTTCTCCTCCTTCTTATCATTCCTCTTTCTTCTTCTTCTTCTTCTTCTTCTTGTCCTTGTTCTTCAATTTTTCTTTTTTTTTCTTCTTCTCCTTCTCCTTCTTCTTCATCATCATCTTCTTCTCCATCTTCTTCTTCTCATCTTCTTCTCCTTCTCCTTATCTCCTCCTCCTCCTCCTCCCTTATTCTCTTCTCCTCCGCCTCCTCCTTCTCCTCCTCTCCCTCCTCCTTCTTATTCTTATTCTTATTCTTTTTTTTTTCTTTCATTCTTCTTCTTATTCTTCTTCTTATTCTTCTTCTTATTCTTCTTCTTCTTCTTTTTCTCCTCCTCCTCCTCCTCATTATTATTATTATTATTATTATTATTATTATTCTATTCCTTCTTCTTCTTTCTTTTTCTTCTCCTTTTTCTTCTTCTCCTTCTTCTCATTCTCTTTCTCCTCCTCCTCCTCCTTCTACTTATCCTTTTTTCTTCTTCTTCTTTTTCTTCTCCTTCATTATCACCACCACCACCACCACCAACACCACCACCACCAACACCACCACCACCACCACCACCATCATCCATCATCATCATCATTATCATCATCATCATCTCCTCCTCCTCCTCCTTCTCCTCCTTCTTTTTCTCCTTCTACTACTCCTCCTCCTCCTTCTCCTTCTTTTTCTCCTTCTCATTCTCCTCCTCCTCCTCCTCCTTATTATTCTATCTCCTCTTCTCTTTCTTCTTCTTCTTCTCCTTCTTCTCCTTCTTTTCCTTCTCTTTCTCCTCCTCCTCCTCCTCCTACTTATTCTTTTTCTTCTTCTTTTTCTTCTCCTTCATTATCAATACCACCACCGCCACCACCGCCACCACCACCACCACCACCACCACCATCATCTTCTCATCCTCCTTCTTCCTATTCTTCTTCTTCTCAATCTTATCCACCCCCCCTTTCATCATCATCATCATCATCATCTTCTCCTCTCCTCTCCTCCTCCTCCTCCTCCTCTCCTCCTTAATCTTATCCTTCTCCTTCTCCTTCTTTTCTCCTTCTCCTCCTCCTCCTCCTCCTCCTCCTCCTTCTTATTATTCTCTCTCCTCTTCTCTTTCTTCTTCCCCTTCTTCTCCCTCCTCCCCATCCTCCCCCTCCTCCCCCTCCTCCCCCTCCTCCACCACGTCATTGTACTCCTCCTTCTTCCCCTCCTTCTCATTCTTCTCCTCCTCCTCCACCATCTCCTTCTTCATCCTTTTCTTTTTAATCATCATCATTATCATCACCATCTTCTATTTTTCTTATTCTTTCTTCTTTTTATTTATTTATTTTTCTTATTCTTCTTCTTTCTACAACATCTTCTATTTTTTTATCTTCTTCTTTTTCTTTTCTTCCTCCTCCTCCTCTTCTTCTTCCTCTTCTACTCTTCCTTTTCTTCTTTTGCTTCTTCTTCTTCTTCCTCATCTTCTTCTTCCTCTTCCTCCTCATCTTCTCATTCTTCTTTCTCTTCCTCTTCTTCTTTTTTTTCTTCTTCTTCCTCCTCCCTCCTCCTCCTCCTCCTCC
>JAREIK010002121.1:2652386-2686706 GCA_029783825.1 Sapria himalayana
TGAATTTTCCTTGTGGATCTAACATACATTTCTATCCACTACTAACCAATATTGCATGCTTTTCAACAATATCCTGTTGCTTCTGCATCAATTTTCAGCTTTTGGATGCATTTCTTGAGTTTTTTGAAAGCCTTGTTTCCAAGACCATACCTAACCTTTATGTATTACGTCCAAAGGCTACCATTTTCTTTCAGCCTCCACCAGTTCTTACAGGCCCAGGATTTAGCTATATCATTTAAGTTTGAGAAGTCTAAATCAGCCTCCTCCTTCGAATAACATAAATCCTCCCATTTTTTTTCCAATGAAGCTTGTTTTCACCTTCTTTTTTACCCCATAAGAAAATAGACATTTCTTTTTTATCTTTCATATTATAGACTTTGGTGGCTGAATCGACATTAAAATATGTGCTAATGAACCTTGTAGCACATGTGTTATTAACGTGATTCTTCCTGCCATGCTTAACAAATCTTCTTTCCAGCCCACTATCTCTCGTCTCATTTTTTTCACTAAAAACTCTAGCACCTCTTTCTTAAGCCTTCCTTCATAGATCGGGCAACCCAGATATATTAGTGTGCCTTTCTTTTGTGTAAATTACCAAAGTCTTTTAACCTTTTGAGCTACATTTCAGGCACTTTTTTAGCTAACAAGAATTGATAATTGTTCTTATTTAATCTTGCTCTATCTCCTCTTCGAATGTTTACAAGAGCCTCATCAAATTTCTCATTGATTGACTACTAGAGTTCATGAATATTATAACATCATCTGCATATGCCAAGCAGCTCATGTTGGGCATGCGCCTTGGCTACTTATATATCAGGATGCTACCCTTCTTAATTTCATTCTTTAAATTTACAATGAATAATTCTAGATGTGTGTTAAAACAAGGAGGGAAAGAGCGGGTCATCTTGCTTGAGCTCTCTTACTGGTTTAAATTCTTCCATGGCCTACCCATTTATAAGAATTCTGACCCATGCACTAGAAACACATCTGTACATTAGATCAATCTAGACTTCCGAGAAGCCCATTTTTCTTATTAGATAACATAAGATATCCTATTCTACTCTATCAAATGCATTTGATAGATCTAGTTTCAGAATTACATTGTGTTTTTTAGATGTCACTCTAATCCCCCTTATCATTTCTGCGGTTAGATTAATATTTTCTATCATTAATCTATTTTTTACAAAATCAGCTTGTTCTACCTATATTATGGAAGGAAGAATCTTACTAAGCCTATTTTGGAGCAAATTGGCTAATATTTAATAAGTTGTGTTACATAGACTTATTGGCCTGAAATCTTCTCCTCTCTGTGGATTTGCTTTTTTGGAAATTAGTACAATAAAATATTTGGCCCATGCCTTTGTAATCTCTGCTCCAGCAAAGATCCAGGCAATAGCTGTGACCAGCTCTTTCTTAATTATTGGCCAAGTGCATTGAAAAAATCCATTATTCCACCCATTTGGTCCAGCCGTGCTATCTTTATTGACGCTAAATATAGCCTCTTTCACCTCCTCTTCTCAAGGGACCTCCTCCAAGGCTCTATTCTTCTCATATTTGACTCTCCTTTCTATCTTTTGCATTAATGTAGACCTTATGAGGTCATTTGAACCACCTAAATGACTTTTAAAGAATTCTTCTAATTCATTTTTAATTTCTTCCTCCTTTTCTACCCAAACACCATTAGTTAATTTTAGCACTTTTATTCTATGCTTTGATGTTTTGATTTTAGCCATAACATTAAAAAACTACGTATTTTTATCCCTATCTTTTAACCACTTAATTTTAGCATTCTTTTCCCAGAAGATTCCTTCCTTGTGCATTTGAAGCCTGTGTTTTGCTTTTGCTTTACTGACTTCAATTTTAGTAGCATCGTCTGGGATCTCCTTGTACTCAATTTCTAGAGTAAATACTTTCTGTTCCACTTCCTATATTTTTTGGGTGATATTTCCAAAGACTTCTTTATTCAATTTACTAAGCGCCAAACTTAACCCGTACAATTTTATAGCCATTATTTGCAAAGGGTTGCCCTCAGCTGTCCTTTCCCATGATTTTTTTACTATATTATCGAAATCCTTATGCATTCCCCATATATTTTGAAATTTAAAGCCCCTATTTCTCCCTGAACTTTTTTGAAGTGACAGTAGTAGCGGACTGTGGTCTGAGCAGGTTCTACTTAGATGCTTTACATTTATTTCGCCCAACTTATCCACCCATTTCGTATTAAATAGAACTTGATCTAGCCTAGACCAAATTTCCCCCCTTCTCTTCCAGCTATTACACCATGCAAACTTTGATCCTAAGAAATCTACCTCCATTAGACTTGCGCTAGCTATAGCCTCGTTAAACTATGCTACTGCTATCTGGTATGGCGATCTTATCCTATTTTTTCATTTGAGTTTCTAATATAATTGAAGTTGCCTCTGATAATCCACAGGGTCTTTAATGTGGATAGATCTTTCATCTCTTGCCATAGGGCATTCATTTCTTCCTTTGCATCACTTGCATATACTACTGAAAGAATAGGTTCTGACTGAATTCCTAGTCGGAAATTGACTATATGCTCATCTTCTGAAAATATTTCAACATCTATTACTTCTTTCCACATGACCCATAGCTTTCCGTTGGAATTTGAAAATGGCCTTATCTAGTCCGAGTATCCTTTTATATTTTCCTAGTTGATTTATGTCTACCATTGGTTCAGCTAAGCAGATAATTATGATCTTATGAATCTTAATTAATCTTCTAATCCTATTTATTGTTAGGGTGTTTGCTACCCCTCTTATATTCAAAAACAAGTTGTTAAACATTACTAAGTAAATCTCGTTTGTGCTCTAGTGGTTCATTTCGACTCGTATTTTATATTTAAATATTTATTGGAAGTTTACTTAAGCTTGTTAAAGGTGCCTATATTTCTTTTTCTAGTATCATTTTTCCTAGACTTTTTCCAAAGCTTCTAATTACTTCCATCACCTTCTCTCTATTTTGTGGGACATCTCTACAAATATTCTGCTCCTTTATCATCGAGTCATCCCGTGGTGGGGATGAAGACAGCTTATATGCTTCCTTATTGGAGCTAATAATCGGGTAGCTTTTAGACTAGGATTCTTCCTCTGATAGGAGGTCATCTTCCGCCCAATCATAAGCTTCTATATTTAGCTAGTCCTGCCTTTAGTTTCCCTTCTCTCACCCACCTTCCTTCCCTCTATGCCCGCCCTTTCTGGCACCCTTTCCAACCCCTCTAACTATCGTTTGATTTCTTCCCTCTTACTCCTTCCTAAAACTCCTTCCTCCCTCCTCTCCACCTCTCCAGTCCCTCTCTCTTTACTCATTCTTAATTACCATTCACCTATTCCCTCCTCTTTCTCTACTCTTTTCTACTTATCTATCTCCACATCTCTCTCTCACCTTCTTCTTTCCACTAGCCTTACTCCCTTTCTATTCCCTCTTATCTTTCTCTACTCTCCTCTACTTCTCTATCTCCACATCTCTCTCCCACCTTCTTCTTTCCACTAGCCTTACTCCCTCCCTTCCATTCTACTTCTAGCTCATTTACCTTATCCTTTTCATCCTCCTCTCTTTCTCCCCCCTCTTTCATATTCCTTCTCCCCTCCCATTCTCACTTACTGCCTCCCCTTCCCTCTACTCCCTCCTCACCCATTTCAGATAGAAAGATAGACAAATAGACCATATAGATAGATAAACAGATTCATTGATAGACATATAGATAGATGGATAAATAGACGGAATAGAGAGATAGATAGATAGATTGTAAGATAGATAGATAGATAACTAGATAGATAGACAGATAGACAGATAGATAGATAAACATAAGATAGATAGACAAAAATAAATAGATACACAGATTCTTAGATATACATATAGACATATAGATAGATAGATATAAGATAGAAAGATAGATATATAGTAGTTATATAGATAGATAGATTGGTTTACAGATAGACAGGCAGACAGATAGATAAATATATACACACAAAGACAGATATACAAATAGATAGAAATATAGATAGATAGACAGATAGACAAATAGACAAATAGAATGATATATTGTTTGATAGATATATATATAGATTGATAGATATATAGATAGTTAGACAAAAAGAGAGATATATAGATAGACAAATAGAAGATAGATAGACAGATTGATAGATAAATATTTAGACAAACAGATTGACAAACGGAAAGACAGATATACAAATAGACAGACATACATACACATAGATAGAAAGTTAAATATAGAGAGATTTATAGGCAGATAGTGGATAGACACAGATAGTTAAACATTTAGAGAGATAAACAGATAGATATATACACAAATAGATAGATAGTTAGATATATATATATATATATATATATATATATACATACATACATACAAGTAGATAGATAAAAAGATAAATTGATAAATATATAGATATATACATAAAGAGATAGAGAGATAAATAGATTGACCATATAGCCAGATAGACAGATATATAGTTAGATAGATATATAGATAAAAATTGATAGATAGACAAATAAACAGATAGACTGGTAGATAGGTAAATAAATAGATAGATATAATTATTGAAAGAAAGATAGATAGATAGACAGATAAAAAGATAGACAAATAGATAGATACGTAGATAGACAAATAGACTAATTGATAGAAAGGCAGATAGACAGATCGACAGATAGAAAGATAAGTAGATAGAATTATAGACAAATAAACAGATAGTTATTAGCCAGATAGGTACATAGAAAGAAAGAATAGATAGGTAGATAAATAGAGTGATAGATAGATAGAATTGATTGATTGATATATATTGTAGATATAGATAGATGGATCGATCAAGAGATCGATAGATAGATAGAATGATAGATAGACAAAAGACATATAGGATAGACTGTAGTGACAGACAGAGGTAGGCAGATAGATATACAGACAGACAAACAAACGAACAAACAGACAAAAGATATATAGATATATAAATAGAAAAGTAGATATATAGACACAGACATATAGAAATTTTAGAGAGATATCTAGATCTATATATATAGACACAGAACTAGATAGATACACTAAAACTAGATATATAATATATACCGATATTATAGATAGTAGTATATATATAATATATATATATAACAGACAACCAATATTAAATATCGAAATCAGATATATAGACATAGACAGCATAGAAATTTAGAGAGATAGACAACATAGACATCTACACAAATAGATAGATAGAAATATTTCAAATAGATTAGATATATAGATAAATAAATATCTAGATAGATAAAGAGATAAACTGATAGATAAATATAGAGTTAGATAGAGATACAACATAGATAAATAGACAGATTGACAAATAGATAGATAGACAGATTGCTAGTTAGACAGATAAAGAGATAGGCAGATAAATAGTTAGACAGATAAAGAGATAGACATATAGATAAATAGATAGATCGACATATAGACATATATACAGATAGACTGATAGATATATATCTAGATAGACAAATAGATAGATAGACTGATAGATAATAGACAAATAGATAGATAGATAGATAGATATATAGATAGACAGATAGACAAACAGATAGATAGATGAATAGCCATATAGACATATAAGTAGTTAGGTAGATAGGCAGATAGGGCACATAGATAGATAAGTAGATAGGCAGTTAGGAAAATAGTCATATAGATAGATATATAGATAGACAGACAGATAGATAGATAGATAGACAAATAGATAGATAGATAGATAAATAGATAGATAGATAAACAGATAGACAAGTAGACAGATATATATATAAATAGATAGCCAGAAAAATAGATAGACATATAGCCAGATAGACAAATACACAAATAGGCATATATAAAGATAGCTAGATAGATTGATAGATAGATAGACATTTAGAGAGGTAGACAGTAGACATATATACAAATAGATAGATAGAAAGATAATCATATAGATAGATAGTTAGAGAGACAAGTAGATAGATAAATAAATAACTGATAAATAGATAGATAGATAGACAAATAAAGAAATAGACAATTAGACCATATAGACAGACAAACAGATCGACAAATAAATAGATAGACATATAAATAGAAAGACATATATATATATATATATAGACAAATATACCATAAAGATAGATAGACTAATAGTCTGATAAATAGATAGATAGATAGATAGCCAAATAGATAGATAGATAGATAGACAAATAGATAGATAGACAGAGAGATAGATAGATTTAGTGATAGAAGATAGATAGACAAATAGCCAGATAGATAAATAGATAAACAGATATATAGTGAAAGATAGATAGATAGATTAATAGATTTATAGATAGATATATATATATATATATATATATATATATAGACAAATAAATAGATAGATAAATAGATATATAGTTAGTTACTTAGATAGATAGTCATATATAAAAATATATAGATAGATAGATAAACATATAGATAGATTTATAGAGAGAATGATAGACAGTTAAAAAGATAGCTAGATAGTCTGAGTAAAAGATAGCCAGATTGATAGATAAATAGATAGATAGATAGATAGATAGATACATAGACAGATAATTAAATAGATAGAAAGATAGATATATATATATATATAGTTAGATAGACAGATAGACAGATTAACATATTGACATATAGACAAATAGATAGTTATACAGATAGAAAGATAGAAAGATAGACATATAGACAGATAGATAGACATATAAAAAGATAAACAAATAGACAGATATAAAGATATATAGATAGATAGATAGACAGATAGACATATAAAAAGATAGATAGATATTAAAATAGATAGATACTTAGAAAAATAGATAGGTAAATAGAAACATAAAAAGAAAAATAGATAAATAGATAGATAGACAGATAGACAGATAGACAAAAAGATAGATAGACAGATAGATGGATAGATAGATAGATAAAAAGACAAATAGATAGTTGGATAGATTGACAGATAGACAAATAGTTAGACATACAGATAGACAGATAAATAGAAGACAGACATATAGATAGATAGATAGATAGATAGACTGATAGATAAATACACCAATAGATATATAGACAGATACATAGTTAGTTAGTTAGACATATAGATATAAAGATATATAGATAGATAGATAGACAGATAGATAGGTAGACACATATATATTTAGACCATATTAAAAGAAAGAAAGATAGTTAGATGGACATTTAGAAAAATAAATAAATTGACAGATACACAGATAGACAGATAGATAGATAGACAGACAGTTAGATAGATAGATATTCAAATAGATAGATTGGTAGAAAGATAGATATGCAGATATAAACATAGAAATTAAAGTAAATAGATAGATAGATAGACAGATAGACAGATAAATAGACAGATAGATAGATAGATAAATAGACAAATAGATAGATAGATAGATAGAAAAATAGACAAATAGATAGATAAATAAATAAATAGATAGACAAATAGACAAATAGACCAATAGATAGATAGATAGATAGACAGATAGATATAGAGATAGATAAATAAATAGATAGATAGATAGACAAATAGATAGATATATAGATAGATAGATAAATAGATAGATAGACAGATTGACACAAATATATTTAGACCATATAGAAAGAAAGAAAGATAGTTAGATGGATATATTGAGAGATAAATATTTTGAAAAATAGACAGATAGTCAGATAGATAGATAGAAATATAGACAGATATATAGATATATAGACAAGTAGACAAATAAACAAATAAATAGATATATAGATAGATAGATGGATATTTATATAGATAGATATACAGATAGATTGATAGATATTTCAATAGATAGATAGATATATAGATTGATAAGAAGATAGATAGATAGATAGACAGTAAGACATATAAACATATATACAGATAAAGAGACAGAAAGATAGATAGACAAATACAAATTTAGATAGATTGACAAATTGACAGAAAGACATATAGACAAAATGATATACAGAAAGATAGATTAATAGATCTACAGATAGATAGATAGATAAAAAGACTAATAAATAGATAGATAGGTAGGTAGATAGCCAGATTCACAGATAGACATATATACATATAGACAGATAGAGAGAGAGAGAGATAGAAAGATAATAGATCGACAGTAGTTAGATCGATAGATATAAAGATAGATAGATATATCGATTTATAGATTGCTAGATAGTCATATTGACATATAGACTGAAAGATTGATAGATAGATAGACTGATAGATAAAAAGATAGATAGGTAGATAGCCAGATAGATAGATAGACAAATAAAAAGATAGATGGATAGATAGATAAAAAAAGATAGAAAAATAGGCAGATAGACATATAGACAGGTAGATAGATATATAGAAGACAGATAGACAGATAGTCAAATAAATATATATACAGATAGATGAATAGACAGATAGACAAATAAAAAGAAAGATAGATAGACATATAGGAAGATATACAGATAGACATATAGATAGATAGATATACATATAGACAGACAGATAGATAGACTGATAGATAAATAGATACATAGATATATAGATATACATAAGATAGATAGATAGATAAATAGATAGACAAATAGATAGATGGACAAAAGAAAGATAGACCGAGACACTAATAGATAGATTTATAGATAGACAAACAGATACATAGATAGACAGATAGACAGATAGACGGATAGACAGTTAGATTGATTGATAGATAAATAGATTTATAGATAGACTGATAGATAGATAGTCAAATAGATAGATAGACTAATAGACAGATAGACAAATAGTCCAATCGATAGATAGATAGATAGTTAGACATATAGAATTGTTAATAGATACACAGATAGATAGATAAATAGATAGATAATTTTATATATAGATAGATATACACATAAATAGATATATATTTAGACCATATAACTAGATTGAGAGATAGATATATATATATATTTAGACCATATTGATAGATTGATAGATAGACAGATACACAGATAGAAATATAGACATATAGATAGACAGATAGATATATATGTAGATAGACAAATAGATAGATAAACAGATATATTAATAGATGGATAGACTGATAGATAGATAGATAGATAAACATATAAACAGACAGACAGATAGACTAATAAAGAGATAGAAAAATAGATAGATAAAAAGACAATATAGATTGATTGATTGATAAAAAGAAATATAGACAAATAGAATGATAGTCAGATATATGGATAGATAGATAGATAAGCAAAGAGATTGATATATAGACAGATAGATAGATAGATAAATATATAGATAGATATACATATAGATTGATAGATTGATAGATGATAAACATATAGACAGATAAGAAGATAGATAGATAGATAGACATATAGACATATAGACATATAGATAGATAAAGAGATAGAAAGATAGATAGACATATAGACATTTAGACAGATTGACAGATTGACCTAAAGACATATAGACATATAATATGATATACAGAAAGGCTGATTTACAGATATACAGATAGATAGATAAAAGAATAATAAATAGATAGATAGGTCGGTAGGTAGGTAGGTAGATTCACATATGAACATATATACATATAGATAGATATATAGATTGTGAGATAGAAAGATAATAGAGTGATAGTAGTCAGATAGATAGATATAAAGATAGACAGATAGACAGGTTGATAGATTGATAGATTGTCAGAATGACATATAGACTGATAGACAGAAAGATAGATAAACAGATAGACTATTAGATAGAAAGATAAATAGGTAGATAGATAGATAGATAGATAGACAAATAGAAAGATAGACAGACAAATAGATAAATAGAAATACAAATAGACAAATAGGCACATAGACAGATAGATAGAGATATAGAAGATAGATAGACAGATTGTCAAATAAATAGATATACAGATAGATGAATTGACAGATAGACAAAATCAAAAGAAAGATAGATAGACATATAGACAATAGATAGATAGATACATAGATAGATATACAGATAGACAAATAGATAGATAGATATACAGATAGACAGATAGATAGATAGACACAGACAAATAGATATATAGATAGATAGATATATAGAATATAGAAAGATAGATATATAGATAGATAGATAGACAGATATATAGATAGATAGATAGACAGATAGAAAGGCAAATAGATAGTTAGACAAAATAAAGAAAGAAAGAAAGGTAGATAGATAGACTGATAGACAGACAGATAGATATATAGACATACATACAGACAGATAGTCAAATAGATAGATAGACAGATTGAATAATAGATATATAGACAAATAGTCCAATCGACAGACTGACAGATAGATAGATAGATAGATCAACATATAGAATGTTTAATAGATACACAAATAGATAGATAAATAGATAGACAGACAAATAGATAGATAGATCGATAGATAGATATATATTTAGAACATATAGATAGATAGAGAGAGAGAGAGATATATATATATATATATATGACCATATTGATAGACAGATAAATAGATACATAGATAGAAAGATAGATAGATAGACTAATAGATATACAGATAGATATACAAATAGATAGATAGATCAATAGATGGATGGATAGATAGATAGACACATAGACAGACAAATAGATAAATAAATAGATAGACCGATAAAGAGATAGAAAATTAGATAGATAGATAGACATATAGATAGATTGATTGATAAAAAGACAAATAGACAAATATAATGAAAGACATATAGACATATGGACATTTAGACAGACAGACAGATAGACTAATAAACAAATCGACAAATAGGTAGATAGCCATATTCACAGATATACATATAAAATATATACAGATAGATAGACAGATAGATAGACAGATAAATAGATTTATATTAATCAGATAGACAAATAAAGAGATGGACATATAGATAGATTAGTAGATTGAAAGATTGATATATTGACATATAGACTGATAGATAGATAGACTAATAGACAGATAGACTCATACACTGATAGACAGATTAGAGGTGTCAAACGGGCAAAGACGGCCCGGCCCGACCCAAATTTTTTGAGCACAAGCGTGCCGCCGTGCTGGGCCAGGCACGGCGGCACGCTTGTGCGAAAAAATATATATAGATATACTAATATTCCAACAAATACATACATAGGCAGATAGATAGATAGATAGATTGAGAGAACGATAGATAGATAGATAGATAAATAGATAGACAGATAGACATATAGATAAATAGACATATATATAGATAGACAAACATATAGACAGACAGATAGATAGATATAGAGATAGAACATATTGACAGTTAGATAGATAGACAGATAGACAAATAAATAGATAAATAGATACACAAATAGACATATAGACACATATACAGATAGAGAGAAAGATAGATAGATATATAGATAGATATACAGATAGATAGATAGATAGATACATAGATAGATAGGTGGATAGACAGACAAATATATATATATAGATAGATAGATAAAAAGATATATTGATAGAAAAATAGACAATTAGACAGATAAAATATAGACAGAGAGAGAGAGAGAAGTCAGATAGACATATAGTAAGATAGATAGATAGCCAGATAGATCAATAGACAAATAGAAAGATAGACAAATAGACAGATATGTAGATATACAATTACCCAAATAGATAGATTGCCTGATACACAGAAGATAATTAGATTGATACATAGATAGACAGATAGACAAATAAAGAGATGATTGATAGATATATATATATATATAGTGAGTCAGATTGAAAAATAGATAGATAAATATATCGATAGATAGACATATAGACAGATAAATAGATATACATATAGATAGATAGAAAGATATACATATAGACAAATAGACAGATAGACAGATAGACAGAATTAAAAAACTACTAATAGATAGAAAGATATTTTGACATATACACAGATAGAGAGAAAGACAGACAGATAGACAAATAGATAATTAAATAGATACAAACATAAATAGATATTTAGGTAAACCATTTAGACAAATTCATAAATTGACGTATAGATACATAAATAAATAGAAATATATATAGATGAATAAATAGATAGATAGATAAATATATAGACAGATAGAGAGATAGATAGATATAAATAAACAAAGAAAAAAAGAAAGAAAGATAGATATACAGATAGATATATAGATGGATAAATAGATAGATAGATAGACAGATAGGAGATAGATAGATAGACACATATATAGATAGACATATATACAGATAGACAGATAGATAGATAAAAAGAGACATAGATAAATAGATTGACAGAAAAACATATAGACATATAGACTTATAGATAGAAAGATAAATTGACAAATAGACAGATAAATAAATTGACTAATAAATAGACAGATAGACCAATACACATATAGACAAATAAATAAATAGATAGATAGACACATAGACACATAGATGGATAAATAGATTGAAAGTAATTAGATAGACAAATTGACATATTGATAGATATAAAGATAAACATATTTACATATAAACTTCTAGATAGATAGATAGATATAAATATAGATAGAAAGATATCTAGATAGATATATAGCCAGAAAGGAAGATAGACAGATAGAGAGATACATAGATTAATATATAGACAGATAACAAAATAGAGATATAAGTAGATAGATAGATAGATTGATTGATTGTTGGATTAATAGGTAGATAGTTTGATAGATAAATCTATTGATCGATATTTAGATAGCTATATAGATAGATAGTTAGTTAGTTAACTAGTTAGAAAGATGCACATAGATACAAATAGACAAAATGATTTTTAAATTGATAGATAGATAGATAGATAGGCACACAGACATAGATAGAGAGAAACAAAGACACATAGACATATAGATAGTCAGACAGACAAACACATACACACACACACACACACACACAAACAAACACATAGATAGATAGTCAGATAGATAGATACATAGATAGATACACACACACACACAATGAAAGACACACAGATAGATAGATAGAGAAACACATAGTAAAACAAATAGATGTATAGAGCGACAGATAGATATATAGATAGATATGAAGATATAGGATAGATGTACAGAGTTAGATATTTAGAAAGAAAGATAGATAGAAAGATAGATAAATATATAGATAGATAGATATACATTTAAATATATAGACAGATAGAATAGTAGATAGATAAAAAGATAAACCTATAAACAAATAAACAGATAGACAGATAGATTGATTGAAAGATAGATAGATAGACCATATAGATAGATGATTAGATAGATACAGACTGATATACAAATAGACACATAGACAGATAAAAAGATAGATAAATAAATAGATACACACACACACACACACACACACACACACACACACACACACACACACACACACACAGATAGACAGATAGATAGACAAATAGACAAATATAATAATAGATTGATAAATAGATAGATAGATATACAGATAGACAGATAGACATATAGACATATTGATATATAGAAAGATAGACATATAGATACAGGCACATATATATAGATAGATAGACAGACAAAACATATAGATAGTTCTCTCCTTATGTCACAAACCCATTACATTTATAGATAGCCACTATCAATGACTAACAACACCTTCCCAAGCTTTTGGACAACATATTCCACCTCAGGTTGCTCCTCCTCCTCTGACAAACCCTGCAAAAAAAAAACTAATACCCCTACCAGGCCTAATTTGCTATAACCCCATACCCCTTGTATCCCCTTACAAATACATAAAATAGATCTCAAGCTCAAGTAGACTCATGACCACAAAGTCACAAACAGAATACATACACATATCCACAAACACATAAAACATAGGATACATGATTCTGCCCTGAGTTTGCTCCATTCCCATCTCCTCATGGGCTACTGCATCCTCTTCACATCTAACATGTAATTAAGCCAACTCAAAACAATAAACAAACCAGACAAGAAAATCACATAACCCTGGATTTTCTTGGTCTTTTTCTTTATAGTCACCCCTCAGGACCAGGGTGACTTTTGAATTTCCAAGACCTTTTCCTACCTTTTAAATTATACACTACAAAACAACTCAAAATGTACAAGGTAAATTAATTCAATCTTTTTAGTTAACCCTATTCCATGACTTATATACTCTTAATCCTTAATATTTTGATTTCTTATATATGGTAATCCTATTCAATCTAAATTTATTAAACCTTTAAACCTGTTGGGAATTTTATCCCCTTCAAATATTTGCTCTCCCTTTCTCATACACTCTTCTGCTAATCTGTTTGCTAATGCATATTCTTATCTAAAAATATGCACTGTTGTTCCTTTTAATTTATTTAACAATTTTTAATTATATCAATCTCCTCCTCGAACCTCAACAGTTCTATTTTACTTTGCACAAGATTCACTAGCAAGCTTGAATCTACCTATACTTGAATATCTTGGAACCTATTTTCTTTAAAGATCTGCAGACCCTTATGCAAGGCCATAATCTCTGCATGTAGGGCTGAATATGCTTCCCCTCTCATAGTGAAAGATTTCATTACCCTTCTCTCTTCATTTCTTATTGTACCTCTTCTGCCTATAGCTCTCATTTCTCTCTCAAAGCTACCATTCGTGTTGAAAGATAATCCACCTTGCGGAGGTTTTTCCCAGTGGACTATTCTTAATTTGGGATGCGTTCCTGTTTTTGTGGAGAGGCCTCAGGCCCTTTTCCTATTTTTGTCTAACTTTATATTTCTAATTCTTATTGGATTACAGGCTGAAATAAATGAATTTTTTCTTTTAATTTTTTCTAGTATATTATCAAAATTAATTGGAATACCCTCAAATCTGCTCTTATTTCTAGCTTTCCATAACTACCAGACCGCTATATGCAAAATATAATTTTTTAATCATTTAAGAATTTTATTTTTCATAGACTTTTTACTCCAATTTTTTAATCTCTCTTTCAAATCTATCAAACCTTTATCAATGTTCGACTCTACCTCCAACTTATGCTAAAGCTTTATAGCTATCATTCCTATTAAAAAACAAGTGATTAATGCTTTTCACATCTCGATGATAGTATTTACATTTAGACGCTAATTTTATTCCTTTTCTTTGTATGTTATTATCTACCGGTATAGTGTTTGAAAGTAATTTTCACATGAAAATATTTATTTTTTGTGGTAACTCCTTTACCCATGCCGCCTTGAATATTTCTTGTGACGGCCTTTTATTTCTCACAAGCTATTTGACACTCTTTAGCTTGAATTTTCCTTGTGGATCTAACATACATTTCTATCCACTACTAACCAATATTGCATGCTTTTCAACAATATCCTGTTGCTTCTGCATCAATTTTCAGCTTTTGGATGCATTTCTTGAGTTTTTGAAAGCCTTGTTTCCAAGACCATACCTAACCTTTATGTATTACGTCCAAAGGCTACCATTTTCTTTCAGCCTCCACCAGTTCTTACAGGCCCAGGATTTAGCTATATCATTTAAGTTTGAGAAGTCTAAATCAGCCTCCTCCTTCGAATAACATAAATCCTCCCATTTTTTTTCCAATGAAGCTTGTTTTCACCTTCTTTTTTACCCCATAAGAAAATAGACATTTCTTTTTTATCTTTCATATTATAGACTTTGGTGGCTGAATCGACATTAAAATATGTGCTAATGAACCTTGTAGCACATGTGTTATTAACGTGATTCTTCCTGCCATGCTTAACAAATCTTCTTTCCAGCCCACTATCTCTCGTCTCATTTTTTTCACTAAAAACTCTAGCACCTCTTTCTTAAGCCTTCCTTCATAGATCGGGCAACCTAGATATATTAGTGTGCCTTTCTTTTGTGTAAATTACCAAAGTCTTTTAACCTTTTGAGCTACATTTCAGGCACTTTTTTAGCTAACAAGAATTGATAATTGTTCTTATTTAATCTTTGCTCTATCTCCTCTTCGAATGTTTACAAAAGCCTCATCAAATTTCTCATTGATTGACTACTAGAGTTCATGAATATTATAACATCATCTGCATATGCCAAGCAGCTCATGTTGGGCATGCGCCTTGGCTACTTATATATCAGGATGCTACCCTTCTTAATTTCATTCTTTAAATTTACAATGAATAATTCTAGATGTGTGTTAAAACAAGGAGGGAAAGAGCGGGTCATCTTGCTTGAGCTCTCTTACTGGTTTAAATTCTTCCATGGCCTACCCATTTATAAGAATTCTGACCCATGCACTAGAAACACATCTGTACATTAGATCAATCTAGACTTCCGAGAAGCCCATTTTTCTTATTAGATAACATAAGATATCCTATTCTACTCTATCAAATGCATTTGATAGATCTAGTTTCAGAATTACATTGTGTTTTTTAGATGTCACTCTAATCCCCCTTATCATTTCTGCGGTTAGATTAATATTTTCTATCATTAATCTATTTTTTACAAAATCAGCTTGTTCTGCCTATATGATGGAAGGAAGAATCTTACTAAGCCTATTTTGGAGCAAATTGGCTAATATTTAATAAGTTGTGTTACATAGACTTATTGGCCTGAAATCTTCTCCTCTCTGTGGATTTGCTTTTTTGGAAATTAGTACAATAAAATATTTGGCCCATGCCTTTGTAATCTCTGCTCCAGCAAAGATCCAGGCAATAGCTGTGACCAGCTCTTTCTTAATTATTGGCCAAGTGCATTGAAAAAATCCATTATTCCACCCATTTGGTCCAGCCGTGCTATCTTTATTGACGCTAAATATAGCCTCTTTCACCTCCTCTTCTCAAGGGACCTCCTCCAAGGCTCTATTCTTCTCATATTTGACTCTCTTTCTATCTTTTGCATTAATGTAGACCTTATGAGGTCATTTGAACCACCTAAATGACTTTTAAAGAATTCTTCTAATTCATTTTTAATTTCTTCCTCCTTTTCTACCCAAACACCATTAGTTAATTTTAGCACTTTTATTCTATGCTTTGATGTTTTGATTTTAGCCATAACATTAAAAAACTACGTATTTTTATCCCTATCTTTTAACCACTTAATTTTAGCATTCTTTTCCCAGAAGATTCCTTCCTTGTGCATTTGAAGCCTGTGTTTTGCTTTTGCTTTACTGACTTCAATTTTAGTAGCATCGTCTGGGATCTCCTTGTACTCAATTTCTAGAGTAAATACTTTCTGTTCCACTTCCTATATTTTTTGGGTGATATTTCCAAAGACTTCTTTATTCAATTTACTAAGCGCCAAACTTAACCCGTACAATTTTATAGCCATTATTTGCAAAGGGTTGCCCTCAGCTGTCCTTTCCCATGATTTTTTTACTATATTATCGACATCCTTATGCATTCCCCATATATTTTGAAATTTAAAGCCCCTATTTCTCCCTGAACTTTTTTGAAGTGACAGTAGTAGCGGACTGTGGTCTGAGCAGGTTCTACTTAGATGCTTTACATTTATTTCGCCCAACTTATCCACCCATTTCGTATTAAATAGAACTTGATCTAGCCTAGACCAAATTTCCCCCCTTCTCTTCCAGCTATTACACCATGCAAACTTTGATCCTAAGAAATCTATCTCCATTAGACTTGCGCTAGCTATAGCCTCGTTAAACTATGCTACTGCTATCTGGTATGGCGATCTTCATCCTATTTTTTCATTTGAGTTTCTAATATAATTGAAGTTGCCTCTGATAATCCACAGGGTCTTTAATGTGGATAGATCTTTCATCTCTTGCCATAGGGCATTCATTTCTTCCTTTGCATCACTTGCATATACTACTGAAAGAATAGGTTCTGACTGAATTCCTAGTCGGAAATTGACTATATGCTCATCTTCTGAAAATATTTCAACATCTATTACTTCTTTCCACATGACCCATAGCTTTCCGTTGGAATTTGAAATGGCCTTATCTAGTCCGAGTATCCTTTTATATTTTCCTAGTTGATTTATGTCTACCATTGGTTCAGCTAAGCAGATAATTATGATCTTATGAATCTTAATTAATCTTCTAATCCTATTTATTGTTAGGGTGTTTGCTACCCCTCTTATATTCCAAAACAAGTTGTTAAACATTACTAAGTAAATCTCGTTTGTGCTCTAGTGGTTCATTTCGACTCGTATTTTATATTTAAATATTTATTGGAAGTTTACTTAAGCTTGTTAAAGGTGCCTATATTTCTTTTTCTAGTATCATTTTTCCTAGACTTTTTCCAAAGCTTCTAATTACTTCCATCACCTTCTCTCTATTTTGTGGGACATCTCTACAAATATTCTGCTCCTTTATCATCGAGTCATCCCGTGGTGGGGATGAAGACAGCTTATATGCTTCCTTATTGGAGCTAATAATCGGGTAGCTTTTAGACTAGGATTCTTCCTCTGATAGGAGGTCATCTTCCGCCCAATCATAAGCTTCTATATTTAGCTAGTCCTGCCTTTAGTTTCCCTTCTCTCACCCACCTCCCTTCCCTCTATACCCACCCTTTCTGGCACCCTTTCCAACCCCTCTAACTATCGTTTGATTTCTTCCCTCTTACTCCTTCCTAAAACTCCTTCCTCCCTCCTCTCCACCTCTCCAGTCCCTCTCTCTTTACTCATTCTTAATTACCATTCACCTATTCCCTCCTCTTTCTCTACTCTTTTCTACTTATCTATCTCCACATCTCTCTCTCACCTTCTTCTTTCCACTAGCCTTACTCCCTTTCTATTCCCTCTTATCTTTCTCTACTCTCCTCTACTTCTCTATCTCCACATCTCTCTCCCACCTTCTTCTTTCCACTAGCCTTACTCCCTCCCTTCCATTCTACTTCTAGCTCATTTACCTTATCCTTTTCATCCTCCTCTCTTTCTCCCCCCTCTTTCATATTCCTTCTCCCCTCCCATTCTCACTTACTGCCTCCCCTTCCCTCTACTCCCTCCTCACCCATTTCAGATAGAAAGATAGACAAATAGACCATATAGATAGATAAACAGATAGATAGATGGATAAATAGACGGATAGAGAGATAGATAGATAGATAGAGTGTAAGATAGATAGATGGATAACTAGATAGATAGACAGATAGACAGATAGATAGATAAACATAAGATAGATAGACAAAAATAAATAGATACACAGATTCTTAGATATACATATAGACATATAGATAGATAGATATAAGATAGAAAGATAGATATATAGTAGTTATATAGACAGATAGATTGGTTTACAGATAGACAGGCAGACAGATAGATAAATATATACACACAAAGATAGATATACAAATAGATAGAAATATAGATAGATGGACAGATAGACAAATAGACAAATAGAATGATATATTGTTTGATAGATATATATATAGATTGATAGATATATAGATAGTTAGACAAAAAGAGAGATATATAGATAGACAAATAGAAGATAGATAGACAGATTGATAGATAAATATTTAGACAAACAGATTGACAAACGGAAAGACAGATATACAAATAGACAGACATACATACACATAGATAGAAAGTTAAATATAGAGAGATTTATAGGCAGATAGTGGATAGACACAGATAGTTAAACATTTAGAGAGATAAACAGATAGATATATACACAAATAGATAGATAGATAGTTAGATATATATATATATATATATACATACATACAAGTAGATAGATAAAAAGATAAATTGATAAATATATAGATATATACATAAAGAGATAGAGAGATAAATAGATTGACCATATAGCCAGATAGACAGATATATAGTTAGATAGATATATAGATAAAAATTGATAGATAGACAAATAAACAGATAGACTGGTAGATAGGTAAATAAATAGATAGATATAATTATTGAAAGAAAGAAAGATAGATAGACAGATAAAAAGATAGACAAATAGATAGATACGTAGATAGACAAATAGACTAATTGATAGAAAGGCAGATAGACAGATCGACAGATAGAAAGATAAGTAGATAGAATTATAGACAAATAAACAGATAGTTATTTAGCCAGATAGGTACATAGAAAGATAGATAGATAGGTAGATAAATAGAGTGATAGATAGATAGAATGATTGATTGATAGATAGATCGATCGATCAATAGATCGATAGATAGATAGAATGATAGATAGACAAAAAGACATATAGATAGACTGGTAGAAAGACAGTAGGTAGGCAGATAGATATACAGACAAACAAACAAACAAACAGACAAACAGATATATAGATATATAAATAGAAACGCAGATATATAGACACAGACATATAAAAATTTAGAGAGATATATAGATATATAGACACAGACAAATAGATAGATAAACTAAAAACTAGATATATACATATATAGATATATAAATATATATATATATATATATAAACAGACAAACAAATATAAATTGAAAATCAGATATATAGACATAGACAGATAGAAATTTAGAGAGATAGACAAATAGACATATACACAAATAGATAGAAATAATTTCAAATAGATAGATATATAGATAAATAAATATCTAGATAGATAAAGAGATAAACTGATAGATAAATATAGAGTTAGATAGAGATACAACATAGATAAATAGACAGATTGACAAATAGATAGATAGACAAATTGCTAGTTAGACAGATAAAGAGATAGGCAGATAAATAGTTAGACAGATAAAGAGATACACATATAGATAAATAGATAGATCGACATATAGACATATATACAGATAGACAGATAGATATATATCTAGATAGACAAATAGATAGATAGACTGATAGACTTATAGACAAATAGATAGATAGATAGATATACAGACAGATAGACAAACAGATAGATAGATGAATAGCCAGATAGACATATAAGTAGTTAGGTAGATAGGCAGATAGGCACATAGATAGATAAGTAGATAGGCAGTTAGGAAAATAGTCATATAGATAGATATATAGATAGACAGACAGACAGATAGATAGATAGACAAATAGATAGATAGATAGAAAAATAGATAGATAGATAACCAGATAGACAAGTAGACAGATATATATATAAATAGATAGCCAGAAAAATAGATAAACATATAGCCAGATAGACAAATACACAAATAGGCATATATAAAGATAGCTAGATAGATTGATAGATAGATAGACATTTAGAGAGGTAGACAGTAGACATATATACAAATAGATAGATAGAAAGATAATCATATAGATAGATAGTTAGAGAGACAAGTAGATAGATAAATAAATAACTGATAAATAGATAGATAGATAGACAAATAAAGAAATAGACAATTAGACCATATAGACAGACAAACAGATCGACAAATAAATAGATAGACATATAAATAGAAAGACATATATATATATATATAGACAAATATACCATAAAGATAGATAGACTAATAGTCTGATAAATAGATAGATAGATAGATAGCCAAATAGATAGATAGATAGATAGACAAATAGATAGATAGACAGAGAGATAGATAGATTTAGTGATAGAAGATAGATAGACAAATAGCCAGATAGATAAATAGATAAACAGATATATAGTGACAGATAGATAGATAGATTAATAGATTTATAGATAGATATATATATATATAGACAAATAAATAGATAGATAAATAGATATATAGTTAGTTACTTAGATAGATAGTCATATATAAAAATATATAGATAGATAGATAAACATATAGATAGATTTATAGAGAGAATGATAGATAGTTAAAAAGATAGCTAGATAGTCTGAGTAACAGATAGCCAGATTGATAGATAAATAGATAAATAGATAGATAGATAGATACATAAACAGATAATTAAATAGATAGAAAGATAGATATATATATATATATAGTTAGATAGATAGATAGACAGATAAACATGTTGACATATAGACAAATAGATAGTTATACATATAGAAAGATAGTAAGATTGACATATAGACAGATAGATAGACATATAAAAAGATAAACAAATAGACAGATATAAAGATATATAGATAGACAGATAGCTAGATAGATAGATAGACAGATAGATAGATAGAAAGATAGACATATAAAAAGATAGATAGATATTAAAATAGATAGATACTTAGAAAGATAGATAGGTAAATAGAAACATAAAAAGAAAAATAGATAAATAGATAGATAGACAGATAGACAGATAGACAAAAAGATAGATAGACAGATAGATGGATAGATAGATAGATAAAAAGACAAATAGATAGTTGGATAGATTGACAGATAGACAAATAGTTAGACATACAGATAGACAGATAAATAGAAGACAGACATATAGATAGATAGATAGATAGACTGATAGATAAATACACCAATAGATATATAGACAGATACATAGTTAGTTAGTTAGACATATAGATATAAAGATATATAGATAGATAGATAGACAGATAGATAGGCAGATAGACACATATATATTTAGACCATATTAAAAGAAAGAAAGATAGTTAGATGGACATTTAGAAAAATAAATAAATTGACAGATACACAGATAGACAGATAGATAGATAGACAGACAGTTAGATAGATAGATATTCAAATAGATAGATTGGTAGAAAGATAGATATGCAGATATAAACATAGAAACTAAAGTAAATAGATAGATAGATAGACAGATAGACAGATAAATAGACAGATAGATAGATAGATAAATAGACAAATAGATAGATAGATAGATAGAAAAATAGACAAATAGATAGATAAATAAATAAATAGATAGACAAATAGACAAATAGACCAATAGATAGATAGATAGATAGACAGATAGATATAGAGATAGATAAATAAATAGATAGATAGATAGACAAATAGATAGATATATAGATAGATAGATAAATAGATAGATAGACAGATTGACACAAATATATTTAGACCATATAGAAAGAAAGAAAGAAAGTTAGATGGATATATTGAGAGATAAATATTTTGAAAAATAGACAGATAGTCAGATAGATAGATAGAAATATAGACAGATATATAGATATATAGACAAGTAGACAAATAAACAAATAAATAGATATATAGATAGATAGATGGATATTTATATAGATAGATATACAGATAGATTGATAGATATTTCAATAGATAGATAGATATATAGATTGATAAGAAGATAGATAGATAGATAGACAGTAAGACATATAAACATATATACAGATAAAGAGACAGAAAGATAGATAGACAAATACAAATTTAGATAGATTGACAAATTGACAGAAAGACATATAGACAAAATGATATACAGAAAGATAGATTAATAGATCTACAGATAGATAGATAGATAAAAAGACTAATAAATAGATAGATAGGTAGGTAGATAGCCAGATTCACAGATAGACATATATACATATAGACAGATAGAGAGAGAGAGAGAAAGAAAGATAATAGATCGATAGTAGTTAGATCGATAGATATAAAGATAGATAGATATATCGATTTATAGATTGCTAGATAGTCATATTGACATATAGACTGAAAGATTGATAGATAGATAGACTGAAAGATAAAAAGATAGATAGGTAGATAGCCAGATAGATAGATAGACAAATAAAAAGATAGATGGATAGATAGATAAAAAAAGATAGAAAAATAGGCAGATAGACATATAGACAGGTAGATAGATATATAGAAGACAGATAGACAGATAGTCAAATAAATATATATACAGATAGATGAATAGACAGATAGACAAATAAAAAGAAAGATAGATAGACATATAGGAAGATATACAGATAGACATATAGATAGATAGATATACATATAGACAGACAGATAGATAGACTGATAGATAAATAGATACATAGATATATAGATATACATAAGATAGATAGATAGATAAATAGATAGACAAATAGATAGATGGACAAAAGAAAGATAGACCGAGACACTAATAGATAGATTTATAGATAGACAAACAGATACATAGATAGACAGATAGATAGATAGACGGATAGACAGTTAGATTGATTGATAGATAAATAGATTTATAGATAGACTGATAGATAGATAGTCAAATAGATAGATAGACTAATAGACAGATAGACAAATAGTCCAATCGATAGATAGATAGATAGTTAGACATATAGAATTGTTAATAGATACATAGATAGATAAATAGATAGATAGATAATTATATATATATATATATACACACATAAATAGATATATATTTAGACCATATAACTAGATTGAGAGATAGATATATATATATATTTAGACCATATTGATAGATTGATAGATAGACAGATACACAGATAGAAATATAGACATATAGATAGACAGATAGATATATATGTAGATAGACAAATAGATAGATAAACAGATATATTAATAGATGGATAGACTGATAGATAGATAGATAGATAAACATATAAACAGACAGACAGATAGACTAATAAAGAGATAGAAAAATAGATAGATAAAAAGACAATATAGATTGATTGATTGATAAAAAGAAATATAGACAAATAGAATGATAGTCAGATATATGGATAGATAGATAGATAAGCAAAGAGATTGATATATAGACAGATAGATAGATAAATATATAGATAGATATACATATAGATTGATAGATTGATAGATGATAGACATATAGACAGATAAGAAGATAGATAGATAGATAGACATATAGACATATAGACATATAGATAGATAAAGAGATAGAAAGATAGATAGACATATAGACATTTAGACAGATTGACAGATTGACCTAAAGACATATAGACATATAATATGATATACAGAAAGGCTGATTTACAGATCTACAGATAGATAGATAAAAAGAATAATAAATAGATAGGTAGGTAGCTAGATTCACAGATGGACATATATACATATAGATAGATAGATAGATAGATAGATTGTGAGATAGAAAGATAATAGAGTGATAGTAGTCAAATAGATAGATATAAAGATAGAAAGATAGACAGGTTTATAGATTGATAGATTGTCAGAATGACATATAGACTGATAGACAGAAAGATAGATAAACAGATAGATTATTAGATAGAAAGATAAATAGGTAGATAGATAGATATTTAGATAGACAAATAGAAAGATAGACAGACAAATAGATAAATAGAAATACAAATAGACAAATAGGCACATAGACAGATAGATAGAGATATAGAAGATAGATAGACAGATTGTCAAATAAATAGATATACAGATAGATGAATTGACAGATAGACAAAATCAAAAGAAAGATAGATAGACATATAGACAATAGATAGATAGATACATAGATAGATATACAGATAGACAAATAGATAGATAGATATACAGATAGACAGATAGATAGATAGACACAGACAAATAGATATATAGATAGATAGATATAGAATATAGAAAGATAGATATATAGATAGATAGATAGACAGATATATAGATAGATAGATAGACAGATAGAAAGGCAAATAGATAGTTAGACAAAATAAAGAAAGAAAGAAAGGTAGATAGATAGACTGATAGACAGACAGATAGATATATAGACATACATACAGACAGATAGTCAAATAGATAGATAGACAGATTGAATAATAGATATATAGACAAATAGTCCAATCGACAGACTGACAGATAGATAGATAGATAGATCAACATATAGAATGTTTAATAGATACACAAATAGATAGATAAATAGATAGACAGACAAATAGATAGATAGATAGATAGATATATATTTAGAACATATAGATAGATAGAGAGAGAGAGAGATATATATATATATATATATATGACCATATTGATAGACAGATAAATAGATACATAGATAGAAAGATAGATAGATAGACTAATAGATATACAGATAGATATACAAATAGATAGATAGATCAATAGATGGATGGATAGATAGATAGACACATAGACAGACAAATAGATAAATAAATAGATAGACCGATAAAGAGATAGAAAATTAGATAGATAGATAGACATATAGATAGATTGATTGATAAAAAGACAAATAGACAAATATAATGAAAGACATATAGACATATGGACATTTAGACAGACAGACAGATAGACTAATAAACAAATCGACAAATAGGTAGATAGCCATATTCACAGATATACATATAAAATATATACAGATAGATAGACAGATAGATAGACAGATAAATAGATTTATATTAATCAGATAGACAAATAAAGAGATGGACATATAGATAGATTAGTAGATTGAAAGATTGATATATTGACATATAGACTGATAGATAGATAGACTAATAGACAGATAGACTCATACACTGATAGACAGATTAGAGGTGTCAAACGGGCAAAGACGGCCCGGCCCGACCCAAATTTTTTGAGCACAAGCGTGCCGCCGTGCTGGGCCAGGCACGGCGGCACGCTTGTGCGAAAAAATATATATAGATATACTAATATTCCAACAAATACATACATAGGCAGATAGATAGATAGATAGATTGAGAGAACGATAGATAGATAGATAGATAAATAGATAGACAGATAGACATATAGATAAATAGACATATATATAGATAGACAAACATATAGACAGACAGATAGATAGATATAGAGATAGAACATATTGACAGTTAGATAGATAGACAGATAGACAAATAAATAGATAAATAGATACACAAATAGACATATAGACACATATACAGATAGAGAGAAAGATAGATAGATATATAGATAGATATACAGATAGATAGATAGATAGATACATAGATAGATAGGTGGATAGACAGACAAATATATATATATAGATAGATAGATAAAAAGATATATTGATAGAAAAATAGACAATTAGACAGATAAAATATAGACAGAGAGAGAGAGAGAAGTCAGATAGACATATAGTAAGATAGATAGATAGCCAGATAGATCAATAGACAAATAGAAAGATAGACAAATAGACAGATATGTAGATATACAATTACCCAAATAGATAGATTGCCTGATACACAGAAGATAATTAGATTGATACATAGATAGACAGATAGACAAATAAAGAGATGATTGATAGATATATATATATATATAGTGAGTCAGATTGAAAAATAGATAGATAAATATATCGAAAGATAGACATATAGACAGATAAATAGATATACATATAGATAGATAGAAAGATATACATATAGACAAATAGACAGATAGACAGATAGACAGAATTAAAAAACTACTAATAGATAGAAAGATATTTTGACATATACACAGATAGAGAGAAAGACAGACAGATAGACAAATAGATAATTAAATAGATACAAACATAAATAGATATTTAGGTAAACCATTTAGACAAATTCATAAATTGACGTATAGATACATAAATAAATAGAAATATATATAGATGAATAAATAGATAGATAGATAAATATATAGACAGATAGAGAGATAGATAGATATAAATAAACAAAGAAAAAAAGAAAGAAAGATAGATATACAGATAGATATATAGATGGATAAATAGATAGATAGATAGACAGATAGGAGATAGATAGATAGACACATATATAGATAGACATATATACAGATAGACAGATAGATAGATAAAAAGAGACATAGATAAATAGATTGACAGAAAAACATATAGACATATAGACTTATAGATAGAAAGATAAATTGACAAATAGACAGATAAATAAATTGACTAATAAATAGACAGACATATAGGTAGATAGCATGATTCACAGATAGACATATAGACAGATAGACCAATACACATATAGAAAAATAAATAAATAGATAGATAGACACATAGACACATAGATGGATAAATAGATTGAAAGTAATTAGATAGACAGATTGACATATTGATAGATATAAAGATAAACATATTTACATATAAACTTTTAGATAGATAGATAGATATAAATATAGATAGAAAGATATCTAGATAGATATATAGCTAGAAAGGAAGATAGACAGATAGAGAGATACATAGATTAATATATAGACAGATAACAAAATAGAGATATAAGTAGATAGATAGATAGATAGATTGATTGATTGTTGGATTAATAGGTAGATAGTTTGATAGATAAATCTATTGATCGATATTTAGATAGCTATATAGATAGATAGATAGATAGTTAGTTAACTAGTTAGAAAGATGCACATAGATACAAATAGACAAAATGATTTTTAAATTGATAGATAGATAGATAGATAGGCACACAGACATAGATAGAGAGAAACAAAGACACATAGACATATAGATAGTCAGACAGACAAACACATAGATACACACACACACACACACAAACAAACACATAGATAGATAGTCAGATAGATAGATACATAGATAGATACACACACACACACACACACACACACACACAATGAAAGACACACAGATAGATAGATAGAGAAACACATAGTAAAACAAATAGATGTATAGAGCGACAGATAGATATACAAATAGACAGATAGATATGAAGATAGATAGATAGATAGATAAATAGATAGATAGATACATAGATAGATATGAAGATATAAGATAGATGTACAGAGTTAGATATTTAGAAAGATAGATAGATAGAAAGATAGATAAATATATAGATAGATAGATATACATTTAAATATATAGACAGTTAGAATAGTAGATAGATAAAAAGATAAACCTATAAACTAATAAACAAATAGACAGATAGATTGATTGAAAGATAGATAGATAGACCATATAGATAGATGATTAGATAGACACAAACTGATATACAAATAGACACATAGACAAATAAAAAGATAGATAAATAAATAGATACACACACACACACACACACACACACTCACACACACACACACACACACACACACAGATAGACAGATAGATAGGCACACAGACATAGATAGAGAGAAACAAAGACACATAGACATATAGATAGTCAGACAGACAAACACATAGATACACACACACACACACACAAACAAACACATAGATAGATAGTCAGATAGATAGATACATAGATAGATACACACACACACACACAATGAAAGACACACATATAGATAGATAGAGAAACACATAGTAAAACAAATAGATGTATAGAGCGACAGATAGATATACAAATAGACAGATAGATATGAAGATAGATAGATAGATAGATAGATAGATAAATAGACAGATAGATACATAGATAGATATGAAGATATAGGATAGATGTACAGAGTTAGATATTTAGAAAGAAAGATAGATAGAAAGATAGATAAATATATAGATAGATAGATATACATTTAAATATATAGACAGATAGAATAGTAGATAGATAAAAAGATAAACCTATAAACAAATAAACAGATAGACAGATAGATTGATTGAAAGATAGATAGATAGACCATATAGATAGATGATTAGATAGACACAGACTGATATACAAATAGACACATAGATAGATAAAAAGATAGATAAATAAATAGATACACACACACACACACACACACACACACACACACACACACACACACACTCACACACACACACACACACACAGATAGACAGATATATAGACAAATAGACAAATATAAAAATAGATTGATAAATAGATAGATAGATATACAGATAGACAGATAGACATATAGACATATTGATATATAGAAAGATAGACATATAGATACAGGCACAGATAGATAGATAGACAGACAAAACATATAGATAGATAGAAAGATAGATAGATAGACATATAGAAAGATAGATAGATTGAGTGATAGATAGATACATAGATAGATAGTTAAACATATAGATAGATAAATGGATAGATAGATAGAAGATAGATAGACATGTAAAGAGATATACACATATTTAGATTGATAGATAGACAGATAGTCAGATATTCAAATAGACAGAAAGATAGATATATATATATATATATATATAGACATAAAGATTGATAGACACATATATAGATAGATCGATAGATAG
This sequence comes from Sapria himalayana, assembly GCA_029783825.1. Taxonomy (NCBI): domain Eukaryota; kingdom Viridiplantae; phylum Streptophyta; class Magnoliopsida; order Malpighiales; family Rafflesiaceae; genus Sapria; species Sapria himalayana. The sequence goes on from JAREIK010002121.1 coordinate 2,682,305, forward strand.
ATGATAGCTGAATAGACAAATAGACAGATAAATTTATTTATAGAAAGACAAATAGACAGATCAGAGAGATAGATGGTTAGACAGACAGACATACAGATAGATAGATAGATAAATAGATAGCTAGATATGCAAATAGACACATTGACAGATATATAGATAGATAGATTGAAAGCCACATAGCTAGATTAATAGATAGATAAATAGTTAGAGAAGATAGATAGATAGATAAATAGATATATAGAGAGAGAGATAAATAGATAGATAGTTAGATATATTGATAGATAGATAGTTTGATAGCTAGCAAGATAGATAAATAGAAATCTATATAGATTGATTCATAAAAAAACATACATACAAACAAACTAAAAAGATAGATTGACTAATAGATAGACACATATACACATTGATAGTGAGACAAACAGACAGACATACTTACAAACACTAGACAGATAGACTGAGAGATAGTTTATAGATAGATAGAGAGAAACAAAAATAGATAGACATGCATACATACATAGAAATAGATTAAAACATAGACACACAAACACATAGATATATAGATAGATAGAAAGATAGATAGATAGACACATAGATAGATAGATAGATTGACAGACAAATATATAGATAGATATATAGATAAACAAATAGTCATGTAGATAGATAGATAGACAGATCGATATGCAGATAGATAAAGAGATAGACTAATAAATATATAGATAAAGAAATAGACCTTATACAAATATAGACAATTAGAGAGATAAATATATAGAAAGATTGATTGAAAGATAGATTGATAGATAAATAGATAGATCGATCGATAAATAGACAGATAGATAGATAGATAATCATATAGATAGAAAGATAGAAACTCATATTGACTGATAGATAGATAGATATACAGATAGATCACCAGATAAACAGATAGATCGATAGATAAATAGATAGAGAGATAGATTAACTGGTAGATAAGTAGACAGACAGATAGATAGACAGATACATAGATAGATAGATAGACAGATAGATAGATTGTCAAATTGACAGATTGATAGAAAGATATATAAAAATATAGACTAATATACATATAGATAGATTGATAAATAGATAGAAAGATAGATTGACAGATTGACTAATAGACTTATAGATAGATAGCTATATAGCTAGTTAGATAGATAATTAGTCAGAGAGACAGATAGACAGATAGATAGACAAATTGATAGATTGACATATTTATAATTTGACATATTGACATGTAGACATATAGACTGATAGACTGATAGACAAATATATTGATATATAGATAAAAAGATAGTAGATAGCCAGATAGATAGTTAGATAGATAGATAGCTAAATAGTTAGACATTGAGACATACAAATAGAAAGACAAATAGATAGATTTCTAGATATTCAGATTGACTGATAGATAGATAAATAGATAGATAGACAGACAGATAGATAGATAGATTGATTGATTGACACATTGATAGATTGACAAATATATATTTATATATGGACATATAGATAGATAGATAGATCTCCATATGGATAGATAGGTAGATATCCAAATAGACAAATAGAAAGATAGACATATAAATAGAGAGACAAATAGATATATAAACAAAAAGATAGATAGACAACTATACAGTTAGTCAAATAGGTAAATAGAAACATAAACAGATTGAATGATAGATAAATAGGCATTTAGAAAGAATGATAGATTTACAGGGTAATAGATAGACATATAGACAAATAGACATATGCAAATAGATTGATAGATTGATAGATTGATAGATTGATAGACAGATACAAAGATACATATATAGACACATAGACAGATTGAAAGATAGATAAATAGACAGATATATAGGAAGACTGAAAGATAGATAGATAGATAGAAGATTGATAGACAAATAAATAGAGAGTCAAAAAGACAATTAAATGGATAGATTGATAGACAGATAGAATAATAGACTAATAAATAGATAGATATATATATATATATATATATAGATATACATATAGATAGATAGTAGATAGATATACATATAGACAGATAGACATATAGATAGACACATTGACAGATTGATAAATAGATAGAAAGATAGATAAAGTGATAGATAGAAAGTTAGAAAGAGTGATAGATAGATATGTGTGTGTGTGTGTGTATTGATAAATATATAGATAGATAGACATAGAGATAGGTAGACTGAATGATAGATTGACAAATTGACAATTAGATAAATAGACTAAGATAGATAGATAGCTAGATAGGCAGTTAGATAGATAGACAGCAGACAGACATATAGATAGATAGATATATATAGATAGATAGATAGATAATTAGATAAAAAGAAAGAAAGTTAGATGGATAGAAAGACAGATAGATAGATACACAAACAGAGAGAAAGATTGAGAGAAAGATAGAAAGATAGAAAGAAAATTAGTCAAATAGATAGACAGATAGATTTACAAATAGACAGACAAACAAATAGAAAGTTAAAAAAGATAGATAGATATATAGATAAATGCTTATATAGATAGATAATAAGATAAAGGATCGACATAGACAGTAGACATTTAGAGAGATAGACAGATAGACATATACACAAATAGATAGATAAAAAGATATATAGATAAAAAGATAGATAGATAGATAGATCGTAATTTAGAGATATAGATAAATAGACATATACAGAAATATACAAATCTAAAGATTATAAGATTGATAAATTGATAGATAGATAAGTAGATGGATAAAGAGAAAAACCAATAAATAGATAGACAGATAGACAAATAGAAAGATAGAAAAATAGACATCTAGATGAATAGATAGATAGACAGATATACAAATACACAATTAGATAGATAAATAGATTGATAGATAGACATGTAGATATATAGATAGACTAGTATATAGATAGATAGTTATACAGTTAGATATATATACACATAGACAGATAGACAGATAGATAGACAGATAGATAGATAGATAGACAAAAAGATAGATAGATAGATAGCCAGATAGATAAATAGATAGATAGATAGATACATAGATAAAAGATAAAAAGATAGACACATAAATAGATAGATAGATAAACATACAGACAGATAGATAGATAGATATACAAATAGACAGGAGATAGATAGGAAAAAATAAATTGATGGATAGATTGTACGATAAATAGATAAACAGATAGACTGATAGATAGTTAGACAGCTAAACAGATAGATAGACATATAGACATATAGATGGATAGATAGATAGATATACATATAGACCATATAGATAGATGGTTAGATAGTGAGATGGATAGATATACAAAAAGACAGATAGACGGATAGACAGATAGATAGATAAACATATTGATAGATAGACAGATAGATAGACATATAGATAGATAGATAGATAAATAGATAGATAGGTAGACACATAGAGAGATAGACACATACACAAATATATAGATAGATAGATATACAGATAGACACATAGACACATAGACATTTAGATAGATATACATAAAAATGATAGATAGAAAGTTAGATAGAAGATAGATAGACAAAAATAAAGAGATAGATTGACAGAACAACAGATAGATAGATAGAAAGAATGACAGATTGCTAGATTGATATAAAGACATAAAGATATATATTCTGATAGACAGATAGATAGATTAACAGATAAATAGATTGACAGATTGAATGATATACATATAGACTGATAAACAGATAAATATATAAACAAATATATTGATAGATAGATAGATATGTAGGTAGGTAGATATCCATATAAACAGAGAGACAAAAAGATAAATAGATAGATAGACAGATATATAGGTTGATAGATTGGCAGATATATAGATATACCATATATATAGTTTGACAATTAGATAAATAGACATATAGATAGATAAATAGATAGACATATAGACAGATAAATAGTTAGACAGATAGATACATAGATAGATAGACAAATAGACATAGACACATATACATATAGATAGATAGAAAGAATGATAGAAAGACATACAGACATATAGCCTGATATACAACAAGATAGATTGATATATAGACATGTTGATAGATAGATTAATAAACAGATAGACATATTGGTAGATAGCAAGAGTCATATATCTATATATATAGGTAAATAGATAGATAGATAGACAGATAGATTGAAGACATATAGACAGATGAATAGATAGCAAATAAATAGATTAGCAGATAGAAAGATTGACTGATAGACTATTAGATAGATATACAGATAGATATATAGATAGATAGAGAGATAGACAAACATATAGACGCATATACACATCGATAAAGAGATAGATAGACATACATACATAAAAACACAGAAAGATAAACAAATAGTTAGATAGATAGACACACACAGATAGTAGATAGA
>JAREIK010002121.1:2691415-2711415 GCA_029783825.1 Sapria himalayana
TTGAGTACAAGGAGATCCCAGACGATGCTACTAAAATTGAAGTCATAAGCAAAAGCAAACACAGGCTTCAAATGCACAAGGAAGGAATCTTCTGGGAAAAGAATGCTAAAATTAAGTGGTTAAAATATAGGGATAAAACGTAGTTTTTTAATGTTATGGCTAAAATCAAAACATCAAAGCATAGATAAAAGTGCTAAAATTAACTAATGGTGTTTGGGTAGAAAAGGAGGAAGAAATTAAAAATGAATTAGAAGAATTCTTTAAAAGTCATTTAGGTGGTTCAAATGACCTCATAAGGTCTACATTAATGCAAAAGATAGAAAAGAGAGTCAAATATGAGAAGAATAGAGCCTTGGAGGAGGTCCCTTGAGAAGAGGAGGTGAAAGAGGCTATATTTAGCGTCAATAAAGATAGCACGGCTGGACCAAATGGGTGGAATAATGGATTTTTTCAATGCACTTGGCCAATAATTAAGAAAGAGCTGGTCACAGCTATTGCCTGGATCTTTGCTGGAGCAGAGATTACAAAGGCATGGGCCAAATATTTTTTGTACTAATTTCCAAAAAAGCAAATCCACAGAGAGGAGAAGATTTCAGGCCAATAAGTCTATGTAACACAACTTAGTAAATATTAGCCAATTTGCTCCAAAAATAGGCTTAGTAAGATTCTTCCTTCCATCATATAGGCAGAACAAGCTGATTTTGTAAAAAATAGATTAATGATAGAAAATATAATCTAACCGCAGAAATGATAAGGGGGATTAGAGTGACATCTAAAAAACACAATGTAATTCTGAAACTAGATCTATCAAATGCATTTGATAGAGTAGAATAGGATATCTTATGTTTATCTAATAAGAAAAATGGGCTTCTCGGAAGTCTAGATTGATCTAATGTACAGATGTGTTTCTAGTGCATGGGTCAGAATTCTTATAAATGGGTAGGCCATGGAAGAATTTAAACCAGTAAGAGAGCTCAAGCAAGATGACCCGCTCTTTCCCTCCTTGTTTTAACACACATCTAGAATTATTCATTGTAAATTTAAAGAATGAAATTAAGAAGGGTAGCATCCTGATATATAAGTAGCCAAGGCGCATGCCCAACATGAGCTGCTTGGCATATGCAGATGATGTTATAATATTCATGAACTCTAGTAGTCAATCAATGAGAAATTTGATGAGGCTTTGTAAACATTCGAAGAAGGAGATAGAGCAAAGATTAACTAATAACAATTATCAATTCTTGTTAGCTAAAAAAAGTGCCTGAATGTAGCTCAAAAGGTTAAAAGACTTTGGTAATTTACACAAAAGAAAGGCACACTAATATATTCTAGGTTGCCCGATCTATGAAGGAAGGCTTAAGAAAGAGGTGCTAGAGTTTTTAGTGAAAAAAATGAGACGAGAGATAGTGGTCTGGAAAGAAGATTGTTAAGCATGGCAGGAAGAATCACGTTAATAACACATGTGCTACAAGGTTCATTAGCACATATTTTTAATGTCGATTCAGCCACCAAAGTCTATAATATGAAAGATAAAAAAGAAATGTCTATTTTCTTATGGGGTAAAAAAGAAGGTGAAAAACAGCTTCATTGGAAAAAAAATGGGAGGATTTATGTTATTCGAAGGAGGAGGCTGATTTAGACTTCTCAAACTTAATGATATAGCTAATCCTGGGCCTGTAAGAACTGGTGGAGGCTGAAAGAAATGGGTAGCCTTTGGACGTATACATAAAGGTTAGGTATGGTCTTGGAAACAAGGCTTCAAAAACTCAAGAAATGCATCCAAAAAGCTGAAAATTGATGCAGAAGCAACAGGATATTGTTGAAAAGCATGCAATATTGGTTAGTAGTGGATAGAAATGTATGTTAGATCCACAAGGAAAATTCAAGCTAAAGAGTGTCAAATAGCTTGTGAGAAATAAAAGGCCGTCACAAGAAATATTCAAGGCGGCATGGTAAAGGAGTTACCACAAAAAATAAATATTTCATGTGAAAATTACTTTCAAACACTATACCGGTAGATAATAACATACAAAGAAAAGGAATAAATTAGCGTCTAAATGTAAATACTATCATCGAGATGTGAAAAGCATTAATCACTTGTTTTTTAATAGGAATGATAGCTATAAAGCTTTAGCATAAGTTGGAGGTAGAGTCGAACATTGATAAAGGTTTGATAGATTTGAAAGAGAGATTAAAAAATTGGAGTAAAAAGTCTATGAAAATAAAATTCTTAAATGATTAAAAATTATATTTTGCATATAGCGGTCTGGTAGTTATGGAAAGCTAGAAATAAGAGCAGATTGAGGGTATTCCAATTAATTTTGATAATATACTAGAAAAAATTAAAAGAAAAAATTCATTTATTCAGCCTGTAATCCAATAAGAATTAGAAATATAAAGTTAGACAAAAATAGGAAAAGGGCCTGAGGCCTCTCCACAAAAACAGGAACGCATCCCAAATTAAGAATAGTCCACTGGGAAAAACCTCCGCAAGGTGGATTATCTTTCAACACGAATGGTAGCTTTGAGAGAGAAATGAGAGCTATAGGCAGAAGAGGTACAATAAGAAATGAAGAGAGAAGGGTAATGAAATCTTTCACTATGAGAGGGGAAGCATATTCAGCCCTACATGCAGAGATTATGGCCTTGCATAAGGGTCTGCAGATCTTTAAAGAAAATAGGTTCCAAGATATTCAAGTATAGGTAGATTCAAGCTTGCTAGTGAATCTTGTGCAAAGTAAAATAGAACTGTTGAGGTTCGAGGAGGAGATTGATATAATTAACAATTGTTAAATAAATTAAAAGGAACAACAGTGCATATTTTTAGATAAGAATATGCATTAGCAAACAGATTAGCAGAAGAGTGTATGAGAAAGGGAGAGCAAATATTTGAAGGGGATAAAATTCCCAACAAGTTTAAAGGTTTAATAAATTTAGATTGAATAGGATTACCATATATAAGAAATCAAAATATTAAGGATTAAGAGTATATAAGTCATGGAATAGGGTTAACTAAAAAGATTGAATTAATTTACCTTGTACATTTTGAGTTGTTTTGTAGTGTATAATTTAAAAGGTAGGAAAAGGTCTTGGAAATTCAAAAGTCACCCTGGTCCTGAGGGGTGACTATAAAGAAAAAGACCAAGAAAATCCAGGGTTATGTGATTTTCTTGTCTGGTTTGTTTATTGTTTTGAGTTGGCTTAATTACATGTTAGATGTGAAGAGGATGCAGTAGCCCATGAGGAGATGGGAATGGAGCAAACTCAGGGCAGAATCATGTATCCTATGTTTATGTGTTTGTGGATATGTGTATGTATTCTGTTTGTGACTTTGTGGTCATGAGTCTACTTGAGCTTGAGATCTATTTTATGTATTTGTAAGGGGATACAAGGGGTATGGGGTTATAGCAAATTAGGCCTGGTAGGGGTATTAGTTTTTTTTTTTGCAGGGTTTGTCAGAGGAGGAGGAGCAACCTGAGGTGGAATATGTTGTCCAAAAGCTTGGGAAGGTGTTGTTAGTCATTGATAGTGGCTATCTATAAATGTAATGGGTTTGTGACATAAGGAGAGAACTATCTATATGTTTTGTCTGTCTATCTATCTATATATATGTGCCTGTATCTATATGTCTATCTTTCTATATATCAATATGTCTATATGTCTATCTGTCTATCTGTATATCTATCTATCTATTTATCAATCTATTATTATATTTGTCTATTTGTCTATCTATCTGTCTATCTGTGTGTGTGTGTGTGTGTGTGTGTGTGTGTGTGTGTGTATCTATTTATTTATCTATCTTTTTATCTGTCTATGTGTCTATTTGTATATCAGTCTGTATCTATCTAATCATCTATCTATATGGTCTATCTATCTATCTTTCAATCAATCTATCTGTCTATCTGTTTATTTGTTTATAGGTTTATCTTTTTATCTATCTACTATTCTATCTGTCTATATATTTAAATGTATATCTATCTATCTATATATTTATCTATCTTTCTATCTATCTTTCTTTCTAAATATCTAACTCTGTACATCTATCCTATATCTTCATATCTATCTATATATCTATCTGTCGCTCTATACATCTATTTGTTTTACTATGTGTTTCTCTATCTATCTATCTGTGTGTCTTTCATTGTGTGTGTGTGTGTATCTATCTATGTATCTATCTATCTGACTATCTATCTATGTGTTTGTGTGTGTGTGTGTGTGTGTGTGTGTGTGTGTATGTGTTTGTCTGTCTGACTATCTATATGTCTATGTGTCTTTGTTTCTCTCTATCTATGTCTGTGTGCCTATCTATCTATCTATCTATCAATTTAAAAATCATTTTGTCTATTTGTATCTATGTGCATCTTTCTAACTAGTTAACTAACTATCTATCTATCTATATAGCTATCTAAATATCGATCAATAGATTTATCTATCAAACTATCTACCTATTAATCCAACAATCAATCAATCTATCTATCTATCTACTTATATCTCTATTTTGTTATCTGTCTATATATTAATCTATGTATCTCTCTATCTGTCTATCTTCCTTTCTGGCTATATATCTATCTAGATATCTTTCTATCTATATTTATATCTATCTATCTATCTAGAAGTTTATATGTAAATATGTTTATCTTTATATCTATCAATATGTCAATTTGTCTATCTAATTACTTTCAATCTATTTATCCATCTATGTGTCTATGTGTCTATCTATCTATTTATTTATTTGTCTATATGTGTATTGGTCTATCTGTCTATTTATTAGTCAATTTATTTATCTGTCTATTTGTCAATTTATCTTTCTATCTATAAGTCTATATGTCTATATGTTTTTCTGTCAATCTATTTATCTATGTCTCTTTTTATCTATCTATCTGTCTATCTGTATATATGTCTATCTATATATGTGTCTATCTATCTATCTCCTATCTGTCTATCTATCTATCTATTTATCCATCTATATATCTATCTGTATATCTATCTTTCTTTCTTTTTTTCTTTGTTTATTTATATCTATCTATCTCTCTATCTGTCTATATATTTATCTATCTATCTATTTATTCATCTATATATATTTCTATTTATTTATGTATCTATACGTCAATTTATGAATTTGTCTAAATGGTTTACCTAAATATCTATTTATGTTTGTATCTATTTAATTATCTATTTGTCTATCTGTCTGTCTTTCTCTCTATCTGTGTATATGTCAAAATATCTTTCTATCTATTAGTAGTTTTTTAATTCTGTCTATCAGTCTATCTGTCTATTTGTCTATATGTATATCTTTCTATCTATCTATATGTATATCTCTTTATCTGTCTATATGTCTATCTATCGATATATTTATCTATCTATTTTTCAATCTGACTCACTATATATATATATATATCTATCAATCATCTCTTTATTTGTCTATCTGTCTATCTATGTATCAATCTAATTATCTTCTGTGTATCAGGCAATCTATCTATTTGGGTAATTGTATATCTACATATCTGTCTATTTGTCTATCTTTCTATTTGTCTATTGATCTATCTGGCTATCTATCTATCTTACTATATGTCTATCTGACTTCTCTCTCTCTCTCTGTCTATATTTTATCTGTCTAATTGTCTATTTTTCTATCAATATATCTTTTTATCTATCTATCTATATATATATATTTGTCTGTCTATCCACCTATCTATCTATGTATCTATCTATCTATCTATCTGTATATCTATCTATATATCTATCTATCTTTCTCTCTATCTGTATATGTGTCTATATGTCTATTTGTGTATCTATTTATCTATTTATTTGTCTATCTGTCTATCTATCTAACTGTCAATATGTTCTATCTCTATATCTATCTATCTGTCTGTCTATATGTTTGTCTATCTATATATATGTCTATTTATCTATATGTCTATCTGTCTATCTATTTATCTATCTATCTATCTATCGTTCTCTCAATCTATCTATCTATCTATCTGCCTATGTATGTATTTGTTGGAATATTAGTATATCTATATATATTTTTTCGCACAAGCGTGCCGCCGTGCCTGGCCCAGCACGGCGGCACGCTTGTGCTCAAAAAATTTGGGTCGGGCCGGGCCGTCTTTGCCCGTTTGACACCTCTAATCTGTCTATCAGTGTATGAGTCTATCTGTCTATTAGTCTATCTATCTATCAGTCTATATGTCAATATATCAATCTTTCAATCTACTAATCTATCTATATGTCCATCTCTTTATTTGTCTATCTGATTAATATAAATCTATTTATCTGTCTATCTATCTGTCTATCTATCTGTATATATTTTATATGTATATCTGTGAATATGGCTATCTACCTATTTGTCGATTTGTTTATTAGTCTATCTGTCTGTCTGTCTAAATGTCCATATGTCTATATGTCTTTCATTATATTTGTCTATTTGTCTTTTTATCAATCAATCTATCTATATGTCTATCTATCTATCTAATTTTCTATCTCTTTATCGGTCTATCTATTTATTTATCTATTTGTCTGTCTATGTGTCTATCTATCTATCCATCCATCTATTGATCTATCTATCTATTTGTATATCTATCTGTATATCTATTAGTCTATCTATCTATCTTTCTATCTATGTATCTATTTATCTGTCTATCAATATGGTCATATATATATATATATATATATATCTCTCTCTCTCTATCTATCTATATGTTCTAAATATATATCTATCTATCGATCTATCTATCTATCTATTTGTCTGTCTATCTATTTATCTGTCTATTTGTGTATCTATTAAACATTCTATATGTTGATCTATCTATCTATCTATCTGTCAGTCTGTCGATTGGACTATTTGTCTATATATCTATTATTCAATCTGTCTATCTATCTATTTGACTATCTGTCTGTATGTATGTCTATATATCTATCTGTCTGTCTATCAGTCTATCTATCTACCTTTCTTTCTTTCTTTATTTTGTCTAACTATCTATTTGCCTTTCTATCTGTCTATCTATCTATCTATATATCTGTCTATCTATCTATATATCTGTCTATCTATCTATATATCTATCTTTCTATATTCTATATATCTATCTATCTATATATCTATTTGTCTGTGTCTATCTATCTATCTGTCTATCTGTATATCTATCTATCTATTTGTCTATCTGTATATCTATCTATGTATCTATCTATCTATTGTCTATATGTCTATCTATCTTTCTTTTGATTTTGTCTATCTGTCAATTCATCTATCTGTATATCTATTTATTTGACAATCTGTCTATCTATCTTCTATATCTCTATCTATCTGTCTATGTGCCTATTTGTCTATTTGTATTTCTATTTATCTATTTGTCTGTCTATCTTTCTATTTGTCTATCTAAATATCTATCTATCTACCTATTTATCTTTCTATCTAATAATCTATCTGTTTATCTATCTTTCTGTCTATCAGTCTATATGTCATTCTGACAATCTATCAATCTATCAACCTGTCTATCTTTCTATCTTTATATCTATCTATCTGACTACTATCACTCTATTATCTTTCTATCTCACAATCTATCTATCTATCTATCTATATGTATATATGTCCATCTGTGAATCTAGCTACCTACCTATCTATTTATTATTCTTTTTATCTATCTATCTGTAGATCTGTAAATCAGCCTTTCTGTATATCATATTATATGTCTATATGTCTTTAGGTCAATCTGTCAATCTGTCTAAATGTCTATATGTCTATCTATCTTTCTATCTCTTTATCTATCTATATGTCTATATGTCTATATGTCTATCTATCTATCTATCTTCTTATCTGTCTATATGTTTATCATCTATCAATCTATCAATCTATATGTATATCTATCTATATATTTATCTATCTATCTGTCTATATATCAATCTCTTTGCTTATCTATCTATCTATCCATATATCTGACTATCATTCTATTTGTCTATATTTCTTTTTATCAATCAATCAATCTATATTGTCTTTTTATCTATCTATTTTTCTATCTCTTTATTAGTCTATCTGTCTGTCTGTTTATATGTTTATCTATCTATCTATCTATCAGTCTATCCATCTATTAATATATCTGTTTATCTATCTATTTGTCTATCTACATATATATCTATCTGTCTATCTATATGTCTATATTTCTATCTGTGTATCTGTCTATCTATCAATCTATCAATATGGTCTAAATATATATATATATCTATCTCTCAATCTAGTTATATGGTCTAAATATATCTATTTATGTGTATATCTATCTATATATAAAATTATCTATCTATTTATCTATCTATCTGTGTATCTATTAACAATTCTATATGTCTAACTATCTATCTATCTATCGATTGGACTATTTGTCTATCTGTCTATTAGTCTATCTATCTATTTGACTATCTATCTATCTGTCTATCTATAAATCTATTTATCTATCAATCAATCTAACTGTCTATCCGTCTATCTGTCTATCTGTCTATCTATGTATCTGTTTGTCTATCTATAAATCTATCTATTTGTGTCTCGGTCTATCTTTCTTTTGTCCATCTATCTATTTGTCTATCTATTTATCTGTCTATCTATCTTATGTATATCTATATATCTATGTATCTATAAGTCTATATATCTATAATGTCATATGTCTATCATCTAGTTATCTATCTGTCTAATCTATTCTCTATATGTCTATCTGTATATCTTTCTATATGGCTATCTATCTGTTCTTTTTATTTGTCTATCTGTCTCTTCATCTATCTGTATATATATTTATTTACTATTTGTCTATCTAGTCTTTTATTATAATCTATCTACCTATCTATATGTCTATCTGCCTATTTTTTTGTCTTTTTATTTATCGATCGGTATCCTATCTTTTTATTTGTCTATCTAACTATCTGGCGATCTACCTATCTATCTTTTATCTATTAGTCTATCTATCTATGATATCATCTATCAATCTTTCTTCTATCAGTCTATATGTCAATATGACTATCTATCAATCTATCCAGCGGATATATCTATCTATCTTATATCTATCGATCTGACTACTATCGATCTATTATCGTTCTATCTCTCTCTCTCTCTCTATCTATATATATGTATATATGTCTAGCTATGAATCTAGCTATCTACCTATCTATCTATCTATTTATTAGTCTTTTATCTATCTATCTATCTGTAGATCTATTAATCTATCTTTCTGTATATCATTTTGTCTATATGTCTTTCTGTCAATTTGTCAATCTATCTAAATTTGTATTTGTCTATCTATCTTTCTGTCTCTTTATCTGTATATATGTTTATATGTCTTACTGTCTATCTATCTATCTATCTTCTTATCAATCTATATATCTATCTATCTATTGAATATCTATCAATCTATCTGTATATCTATCTATATAAATATCCATCTATCTATCTATATATCTATTTATTTGTTTATTTGTCTACTTGTCTATATATCTATATATCTGTCTATATTTCTATCTATCTATCTGACTATCTGTCTATTTTTCAAATATTTATCTCTCAATATATCCATCTAACTATCTTTCTTTCTTTCTATATGGTCTAAATATATTTGTGTCAATCTGTCTATCTATCTATTTATCTATCTATCTATATATCTATCTATTTGTCTATCTATCTATCTATTTATTTATCTATCTCTATATCTATATGTCTATCTATCTATCTATCTATTGGTCTATTTGTCTATTTGTCTATCTATTTATTTATTTATCTATCTATTTGTCTATTTTTCTATCTATCTATCTATCTATTTGTCTATTTATCTATATATCTATCTGTCTATTTATCTGTCTATCTGTCTATCTATCTATCTATTTACTTTAGTTTCTATGTTTATATCTGCATATCTATCTTTCTACCAATCTATCTATTTGAATATCTATCTATCTAACTGTCTGTCTATCTATCTATCTGTCTATCTGTGTATCTGTCAATTTATTTATTTTTCTAAATGTCCATCTAACTATCTTTCTTTCTTTTAATATGGTCTAAATATATATGTGTCTACCTATCTATCTGTCTATCTATCTATCTATATATCTTTATATCTATATGTCTAACTAACTAACTATGTATCTGTCTATATATCTATTGGTGTATTTATCTATCAGTCTAGTCTATCTATCTATCTCTATGTCTGTCTTCTATTTATCTGTCTATCTGTATGTCCTAACTATTTGTCTATCATGTCAATGCTAATCCAACTATCTATTTGTCTTTTTATCTAGTCTATCTATCCATCTATCTGTCTATCTATCTTTTTTCTATCGTTATCTGTCTATCTAGTCTATTCTATCTATTTATCTATTTTTCTTTTTATATGTTTCTATTTACCTATCTATCTTTCTAGTATCTATCTATTTAATATCTATCTATCTTTTTATATTGTCTATCTTTCTCTCTATCTATCTGTCTATCTCTATCTAGCTATATATCTTCTAATATCTTATATAGCTTCTATTGGTTTATTCTTTTTATATGATCCTATCTATCTGTCTATATGTCAATCTTACTATCTTTCTATATGTATAACTATCTATTTGTCTATATGTCAACATGTGTTATCTGTCTATCTATCTATCTAACTATAATATAATATATATATCTCAGCTTTCTATCTATTTAATTATCTTGTTTATGTATCTATCTATCTATCTATTTATCTATTTATCTATCAATCTGGCTATCTGTTACTCAGACTATCTAGCTATCTTTTTAACTATCTATCATTCTCTCTATAAATCTATCTATTTGTTTGTCTATCTATCTATATATTTTTATATATGACTATCTATCTAATTAACTAACTATATATCTATTTATCTATCTATTTATTTGTCTATATATATATATATATATATATATATATCTATCAATAAATCTATTAATCTATCTATCTATCTGTCACTATATATCTGTTTATCTATATATATGGCTATTTGTCTATCTATCTTCTATCTCTAAATCTATCTATCTCTCTGTCTATCTATCTATTGTCTATCTATCTATCTATCTATTTGGCTATCTATCTATCTATCTATTTATCAGACTATTAGTCTATCTATCTTTATGGTATATTTGTCTATATATATATATATGTCTTTCTATTTATATGTCTATCTATTTATTTGTCGATCTGTTTGTCTGTCTATATGGTCTAATTGTCTATTTCTTTATTTGTCTATCTATCTATTTATCAGTTATTTATTTATCTATCTACTTGTCTCTCTAACTATCTATCTATATGATTATCTTTCTATCTATCTATTTGTATATATGTCTACTGTCTACCTCTCTAAATGTCTATCTATCTATCAATCTATCTAGCTATCTTTATATATGCCTATTTGTGTATTTGTCTATCTGGCTATATGTCTATCTATTTTTCTAGCTATCTATTTATATATATCTGTCTACTTGTCTATCTGGTTATCTATCTATCTATTTTTCTATCTATCTATCTATTTGTCTATCTATCTATCTGTCTGTCTGTCTATCTATATATCTATCTATATGACTATTTTTCTAACTGCCTATCTACCAATCTACCTATCTACTTATCTATCTATGTGCCTATCTGCCTATCTACCTATCTACCTATCTACCTAACTACTTATATGTCTATCTAGCTATTCATCTATCTATCTGTCTGTATATTTTTCAATCTATATATCTTTATATCTATCTATTTGTCTATCAGTCTATCAGTCTATCTATCTATTTGTCTATCTAGATATATATCTATCAGTCTATCTGTATATATGTCTATATGTCGATCTATCTATTTATCTATCTGTCTATCTTTTTATCTGTCTAACTATTTATCTGCTTATCTTTTTATCTGTCTAACTAGCTATCTGTCTATCTATCTATTTGTCAATCTGTCTATATATATATGTTGTATCTCTATCTAACTCTATATTTATCTATCAGTTTATCTTTTTATCTATCTAGATATTTATTTATCTATCTATCTATATATTTGAAATTATTTATATCTATCTATTTGTGTATATGTCTATTTGTCTATCTCTCTAAATTTCTATCTGTCTATGTCTATATATCTGATTTTCGATTTATATTTGTTTGTCTGTTTATATATATATATATATATCTAGTTTTTAGTTTATCTATCTATTTGTTTGTGTCTATATATCTATATATCTCTCTAAATTTCTATCTGTCTGTGTCTATATATCTGCTTTTCTATTTATATATCTATATATCTGTTTGTCTGTTTGTTTGTTTGTCTGTCTGTATATCTATCTGCCTACCTATTGTCTTTCTACCAGTCTATCTATATGTCTTTTTGTCTATCTATCATTCTATCTATCTATCGATCTATTGATCGATCGATCTATCTATCTATCTACATATCTATCAATCAATCATTCTATCTATCTATCACTCTATTTATCTACCTATCTATCTATCTTTCTATGTACCTATCTGGCTAAATAACTATCTGTTTATTTGTCTATAATTCTATCTGTATATCTTTCTATCTGTCGATCTGTCTATCTGCCTTTCTATCAATTTGTCTATTTGTCTATCTACGTATCTATCTATTTGTCTATCTTTTTATCTGTCTATCTATCTATCTTTCAATAATTATATCTATCTATTTATTTACCTATCTACTAGTCTATCTGTTTATTTGTCTATCTATCAATTTTTATCTATATATCTATCTAACTATATATCTGTCTATCTGGCTATATGGTCAATCTATTTATCTCTCTATCTGTTTATGTATATATCTATATATTTTTCAATTTATCTCTTTATCTATCTACTTGTTATATATATATATATATATATATATCTATCTATCTAACTATCTTTCTATCTATCTATTTGTGTATATATCTATCTGTTTATCTCTCTAAATGTTTAACTATCTGTGTCTATCCACTATCTGCCTATAAATCTCTCTATATTTAACTTTCTATCTATGTGTATGTATGTCTGTCTATTTGTATATCTGTCTTTCCGTTTGTCATCTGTTTGTCTAAATATTTATCTATCAATCTGTCTATCTATCTTCTATTTGTCTATCTTTATATCTCTCTTTTTGTCTAACTATCTATATATCTATCAATCTATATATATATCTATCAAACAATATATCATTCTATTTGTCTATTTGTCTATCTGTCTATCTATCTATATTTCTATCTATTTGTATATCTGTCTTTGTGTGTATATATTTATCTATCTGTCTGCCTGTCTATCTGTAAACCAATCTATCTATCTATATAACTACTATATATCTATTTTCTATCTTATATCTATCTATCTATCTATCTATCTATATGTCTATATGTATATCTAAGAATCTGTGTATCTATTTATTTTTGTCTATCTATCTTATGTTTATCTATCTATCTGTCTATCTGTCTATCTATCTAGTTATCTATCTATCTATCTTACAATCTATCTATCTATCTATCTATCTCTCTATCGTCTATTTATCCATCTATCTATATGTCTATCAATGAATCTGTTTATCTATCTATATGGTCTATTTGTCTATCTTTCTATCTGAAATGGGTGAGGAGGGAGTAGAGGGAAGGGGAGGCAGTAAGTGAGAATGGGAGGGGAGAAGGAATATGAAAGAGGGGGGAGAAAGAGAGGAGGATGAAAAGGATAAGGTAAATGAGCTAGAAGTAGAATGGAAGGGAGGGAGTAAGGCTAGTGGAAAGAAGAAGGTGGGAGAGAGATGTGGAGATAGAGAAGTAGAGGAGAGTAGAGAAAGATAAGAGGGAATAGAAAGGGAGTAAGGCTAGTGGAAAGAAGAAGGTGAGAGAGAGATGTGGAGATAGATAAGTAGAAAAGAGTAGAGAAGAGGAGGGAATAGGTGAATGGTAATTAAGAATGAGTAAAGAGAGAGGGACTGGAGAGGTGGAGAGGAGGGAGGAAGGAGTTTTTAGGAAGGAGTAAGAGGGAAGAAATCAAACGATAGTTAGAGGGGTTGGAAAGGGTGCCAGAAAGGGCGGGCATAGAGGGAAGGAAGGTGGGTGAGAGAAGGGAAACTAAAGGCAGGACTAGCTAAATATAGAAGCTTATGATTGGGCGGAAGATGACCTCCTATCAGAGGAAGAATCCTAGTCTAAAAGCTACCCGATTATTAGCTCCAATAAGGAAGCATATAAGCTGTCTTCATCCCCACCACGGGATGACTCGATGATAAAGGAGCAGAATATTTGTAGAGATGTCCCACAAAATAGAGAGAAGGTGATGGAAGTAATTAGAAGCTTTGGAAAAAGTCTAGGAAAAATGATACTAGAAAAAGAAATATAGGCACCTTTAACAAGCTTAAGTAAACTTCCAATAAATATTTAAATATAAAATACGAGTCGAAATGAACCACTAGAGCACAAACGAGATTTACTTAGTAATGTTTAACAACTTGTTTTTGAATATAAGAGGGGTAGCAAACACCCTAACAATAAATAGGATTAGAAGATTAATTAAGATTCATAAGATCATAATTATCTGCTTAGCTGAACCAATGGTAGACATAAATCAACTAGGAAAATATAAAAGGATACTCGGACTAGATAAGGCCATTTCAAATTCCAACGGAAAGCTATGGGTCATGTGGAAAGAAGTAATAGATGTTGAAATATTTTCAGAAGATGAGCATATAGTCAATTTCCGACTAGGAATTCAGTCAGAACCTATTCTTTCAGTAGTATATGCAAGTGATGCAAAGGAAGAAATGAATGCCCTATGGCAAGAGATGAAAGATCTATCCACATTAAAGACCCTGTGGATTATCAGAGGCAACTTCAATTATATTAGAAACTCAAATGAAAAAATAGGATAAAGATCGCCATACCAGATAGCAGTAGCATAGTTTAACGAGGCTATAGCTAGCGCAAGTCTAATGGAGGTAGATTTCTTAGGATCAAAGTTTGCATGGTGTAATAGCTGGAAGAGAAGGGGGGAAATTTGGTCTAGGCTAGATCAAGTTCTATTTAATACGAAATGGGTGGATAAGTTGGGCGAAATAAATGTAAAGCATCTAAGTAGAACCTGCTCAGACCACAGTCCGCTACTACTGTCACTTCAAAAAAGTTCAGGGAGAAATAGGGGCTTTAAATTTCAAAATATATGGGGAATGCATAAGGATTTCGATAATATAGTAAAAAAATCATGGGAAAGGACAGCTGAGGGCAACCCTTTGCAAATAATGGCTATAAAATTGTACGGGTTAAGTTTGGCGCTTAGTAAATTGAATAAAGAAGTCTTTGGAAATATCACCCAAAAAATATAGGAAGTGGAACAGAAAGTATTTACTCTAGAAATTGAGTACAAGGAGATCCCAGACGATGCTACTAAAATTGAAGTCAGTAAAGCAAAAGCAAAACACAGGCTTCAAATGCACAAGGAAGGAATCTTCTGGGAAAAGAATGCTAAATTAAGTGGTTAAAAGATAGGGATAAAAATACGTAGTTTTTTAATGTTATGGCTAAAATCAAAACATCAAAGCATAGAATAAAAGTGCTAAAATTAACTAATGGTGTTTGGGTAGAAAAGGAGGAAGAAATTAAAAATGAATTAGAAGAATTCTTTAAAAGTCATTTAGGTGGTTCAAATGACCTCATAAGGTCTACATTAATGCAAAAGATAGAAAGGAGAGTCAAATATGAGAAGAATAGAGCCTTGGAGGAGGTCCCTTGAGAAGAGGAGGTGAAAGAGGCTATATTTAGCGTCAATAAAGATAGCACGGCTGGACCAAATGGGTGGAATAATGGATTTTTTCAATGCACTTGGCCAATAATTAAGAAAGAGCTGGTCACAGCTATTGCCTGGATCTTTGCTGGAGCAGAGATTACAAAGGCATGGGCCAAATATTTTATTGTACTAATTTCCAAAAAAGCAAATCCACAGAGAGGAGAAGATTTCAGGCCAATAAGTCTATGTAACACAACTTATTAAATATTAGCCAATTTGCTCCAAAATAGGCTTAGTAAGATTCTTCCTTCCATAATATAGGCAGAACAAGCTGATTTTGTAAAAAATAGATTAATGATAGAAAATATTAATCTAACCGCAGAAATGATAAGGGGGATTAGAGTGACATCTAAAAAACACAATGTAATTCTGAAACTAGATCTATCAAATGCATTTGATAGAGTAGAATAGGATATCTTATGTTATCTAATAAGAAAAATGGGCTTCTCGGAAGTCTAGATTGATCTAATGTACAGATGTGTTTCTAGTGCATGGGTCAGAATTCTTATAAATGGGTAGGCCATGGAAGAATTTAAACCAGTAAGAGAGCTCAAGCAAGATGACCCGCTCTTTCCCTCCTTGTTTTAACACACATCTAGAATTATTCATTGTAAATTTAAAGAATGAAATTAAGAAGGGTAGCATCCTGATATATAAGTAGCCAAGGCGCATGCCCAACATGAGCTGCTTGGCATATGCAGATGATGTTATAATATTCATGAACTCTAGTAGTCAATCAATGAGAAATTTGATGAGGCTCTTGTAAACATTCGAAGAGGAGATAGAGCAAAGATTAAATAAGAACAATTATCAATTCTTGTTAGCTAAAAAAGTGCCTGAAATGTAGCTCAAAAGGTTAAAAGACTTTGGTAATTTACACAAAAGAAAGGCACACTAATATATCTGGGTTGCCCGATCTATGAAGGAAGGCTTAAGAAAGAGGTGCTAGAGTTTTTAGTGAAAAAAATGAGACGAGAGATAGTGGGCTGGAAAGAAGATTTGTTAAGCATGGCAGGAAGAATCACGTTAATAACACATGTGCTACAAGGTTCATTAGCACATATTTTAATGTCGATTCAGCCACCAAAGTCTATAATATGAAAGATAAAAAAGAATGTCTATTTTCTTATGGGGTAGAAAAGAAGGTAAAAACAAGCTACATTGGAAAAAAATGAGAGGATTTATGTTACATGAAGGAGGAGGCTGATTTAGACTTCTCAAACTTAAATGATATAGCTAAATCCTGGGCCGTAAGAACTGGTGGAGGCTGAAAGAAAATGGTAGCCTTTGGACGTAATACATAAAGGTTAGGTATGGTCTTGGAAACAAGGCTTTCAAAAACTCAAGAAATGCATCCAAAAGCTGAAAATTGATGCAGAAGCAACAGGATATTGTTGAAAAGCATGCAATATTGGTTAGTAGTGGATAGAAATGTATGTTAGATCCACAAGGAAAATTCAAGCTAAAGAGTGTCAAATAGCTTGTGAGAAATAAAAGGCCGTCACAAGAAATATTCAAGGCGGCATGGGTAAAGGAGTTACCACAAAAAATAAATATTTTCATGTGAAAATTACTTTCAAACACTATACCGGTAGATAATAACATACAAAGAAAGGAATAAAATTAGCGTCTAAATGTAAATACTATCATCGAGATGTGAAAAGCATTAATCACTTGTTTTTTAATAGGAATGATAGCTATAAAGCTTTAGCATAAGTTGGAGGTAGAGTCGAACATTGATAAAGGTTTGATAGATTTGAAAGAGAGATTAAAAAATTGGAGTAAAAAGTCTATGAAAAATAAAATTCTTAAATGATTAAAAAATTATATTTTGCATATAGCGGTCTGGTAGTTATGGAAAGCTAGAAATAAGAGCAGATTTGAGGGTATTCCAATTAATTTTGATAATATACTAGAAAAAATTAAAAGAAAAAATTCATTTATTTCAGCCTGTAATCCAATAAGAATTAGAAATATAAAGTTAGACAAAAATAGGAAAAGGGCCTGAGGCCTCTCCACAAAAACAGGAACGCATCCCAAATTAAGAATAGTCCACTGGGAAAAACCTCCGCAAGGTGGATTATCTTTCAACACGAATGGTAGCTTTGAGAGAGAAATGAGAGCTATAGGCAGAAGAGGTACAATAAGAAATGAAGAGAGAAGGGTAATGAAATCTTTCACTATGAGAGGGGAAGCATATTCAGCCCTACATGCAGAGATTATGGCCTTGCATAAGGGTCTGCAGATCTTTAAAGAAAATAGGTTCCAAGATATTCAAGTATAGGGTAGATTCAAGCTTGCTAGTGAATCTTGTGCAAAGTAAAATAGAACTGTTGAGGTTCGAGGAGGAGATTGATATAATTAAAAATTGTTAAATAAATTAAAAGGAACAACAGTGCATATTTTTAGATAAGAATATGCATTAGCAAACAGATTAGCAGAAGAGTGTATGAGAAAGGGAGAGCAAATATTTGAAGGGATAAAATTCCCAATAGGTTTAAAGGTTTAATAATTTAGATTGAATAGGATTACCATATATAAGAAATCAAATATTAAGGATTAAGAGTATATAAGTCATGGAATAGGGTTAACTAAAAAGATTGAATTAATTTACCTTGTACATTTTGAGTTGTTTTGTAGTGTATAATTTAAAAGGTAGGAAAAGGTCTTGGAAATTCAAAAGTCACCCTGGTCCTGAGGGGTGACTATAAAGAAAAAGACCAAGAAAATCCAGGGTTATGTGATTTTCTTGTCTGGTTTGTTTTGTTTTGAGTTGGCTTAATTACATGTTAGATGTGAAGAGGATGCAGTAGCCCATGAGGAGATGGGAATGGAGCAAACTCAGGGCAGAATCATGTATCCTATGTTTTATGTGTTTGTGGATATGTGTATGTATTCTGTTTGTGACTTTGTGGTCATGAGTCTACTTGAGCTTGAGATCTATTTTATGTATTTGTAAGGGGATACAAGGGGTATGGGGTTATAGCAAATTAGGCCTTGTAGGGGTATTAGTTTTTTTTTTGCAGGGTTTGTCAGAGGAGGAGGAGCAACCTGAGGTGGAATATGTTGTCCAAAAGCTTGGGAAGGTGTTGTTAGCCATTGATAGTGGCTATCTATAAATGTAATGGGTCGGTGACATAAGGAGAGAACTTTGCATTTGTCAACACAGTCAACTGTTTCTACCTAACAGTCAAATTTTGGCTGTTAGGGCTGAATCAGCCAAGCATTTTTTGGATGTTAGGGCTGAATCAGCCAAGCATTTTTTGGCTGTATTTATAGAAACATGAATTTGTCTTTTATGTTTATTAAGTTTGTGATGCTGGATGAATAAGTGCAATGCCTATTTTTGTGTTTAAGAAAGTGTCAAACAATGAATGTTAAGTGCAGTGTATGCAAGGAAAGAGTCTGATTTTTACTAAGTTTACAGACAGCGAAACATAGTAGTTTAGGTGTCAGAAAGGGGATGATAATTTTAGGCATGGTTCTGAAGAGTGACAGGATGGTTCCATGAGCAAAGGTTTCCAAGCTGCTAGGGAGGAGAAAGAGGTCAGAGACATAGAATGAGAGGGATGTGGAGGGCTTAAGTAGAAATGACCAAACAGAAGGTCTAGCAACAAAAGAATCACGAAAAGCATAGGACAACATAGGGAGCCACACAATGAAGGATGTTTATATGTTATATAATTTATTTGTGGTAATTTTTAAGAAAAGATTGTAAGTGGGTAAAGAGTAGTATATAGTTTGTAAACAATGGTATTCCTTTGCCGAAAGAGAGTGCTATTATAATAATAAAACAAACTTTTCAGAAAAAAGAAGAAGAAGAAGAAAAAGAAGAAGAAAAAAAAAAAAAAAAAAAGAAAACGAAAAAAAGTTGAAGAAGAAGAAGAAAGAAAAAAAAAAGTAGAAGAAAGAAAAAGAAAAAGAAAAAGAAACAAGAAGAAGAAAAAGAATAACAAAGAAGTAGTAGTAGTAGTAGTAATAGTAGTAGTAGTGGTGGTAGTAGTAGTAGTAGTAGTAGTAGTAGTAGTAGTAGTAGTAGTAATAGTAGTAGTAGTAGTAGTAGTAGTAGAAAAATGAAGAAGATGGAGGAGAAGAAGAAGAAGAAGAAGAAGAAGAAAGAAAGAAGAAGAAAAAGAAGAAAGAAAGAAAAAGAAGGAGAAGGAGAAGAAAGAAAAAGTAGATGAAAAAGTAGAAGAATAATAATAAGAAGTAGAAGAAG
>JAREIK010002121.1:2716415-2727604 GCA_029783825.1 Sapria himalayana
TTTTTTACTCATGATCAGATGTTTTGCATGAATACCAAGGAAATTATTTGAGTAACTAAAATAACTTTTTTATGGAGAACATATTAATAAAATTGTTGTCAAAAGCTCATTCAAACTATGAAAATTATTCTTTTTTTAAAGGAACAATGAAAAAGTACATTCTAATGCACATATAATTAATTATAAATCTAAAGATAAAGCTAATTTAGAAGAGGTGCTATGAGCTAGGAGACATGAGTTGGCTATGCATACATCTTAACAAGAAGATTTTTTTTACTCTTGTGCTACGTAATGAATAAGCAGTATGGAAGGATAATATAAATTTTAAGTAAATTGATAGGAGTTCTATATGGGTGATAATGCTTTGACTTTAGGAGTTCCAATCCATGTATTTTCAAATTAGCTTTATTGACCAACCCTATGAGGAAGATATATGAGAAATAATAATATGAAATACATTAATAAGTCAACATATCTTACCATTCAAAAAATAGAAATAGGAAAGGGCATATCTAACTTAGTTATATACATGTAACCTCCTCAAAAGTGTGTTTACCTGCTATGGACTATGGGATACTTTCTATTTTAGAAAATATAGTCATAGAGAATTTATAGTGAACTATATTTTAAAATTTCTTTACATTGTGATTTTTTGTTTCATTCTTATTGATTTAAGAGTTGGTTGAAATGTCTTCATCAAGCACTTATAATGTTTTTATATGGTTTTGTCATCTTCTTTTAGGGGTAACTAATGAAATATATAGTTACTTAAATTAATTATTATTACTATTTTTTATTTCATATAGTATTAATTTGTGTCAATCAATCCAATATTAATTATTGGTGATTCCCATTTAATATTCAAAGTACTTTTTCTAATCTTTTTAACGACAAGTTCCTTTACCATATATTTATAAAAAATAGATTCAAGTTGTACAAGTGAAATTAGATTTTCCATACATGTAGTACTCTATCTCATAATCTCCTTATAGAGTTTGTTTGACTTGGATAACACAACTATTGTTGCTATAGTGAGTCAATTTTTGAATGAAGTCAGAGTGATAAAAGACATGAATATTATTGAATAGGTAATTTGCTTTTATGAAGGATTTCTATCATTTTCTTCCCAATTCCTTCTATATGTAGACATTTTCCACTTAGTAGGGTTGTCGTTTTAACTAGTGAAAGATACAATAAAAAGCTATTCTAATTCATATTGAATCCAAAGTTTCTCAAAAACTGAAAATCTATTAAAATAGAATTTGTTATTATCATAGATAATCTCTCCGAGGATAGTAGAAAATTTAATAAAGGTTGACAATGTCATAAAAAATAAAGTCATTTTAAAAAGGACCCTTCTAGGTTGAGTTCCTATTGAAATTATAGCCTATATTGGAGAAAAAAAAATTTCCCTACTTTTGCAAGAAATAATTTTTTTGTTTCTCTCATTCCCTTAAATGAGAAAGGGGGGAGGGGTGGTTTCCAAAAGTAAAAATTTATTAATTTTTTTACAGTAGCCTTAGTAGATGTCCTAGAGGTTATAGTTTATTTACCTATCTCTAAGTATTTTATATTCAATTCTAATGGTTCTATCCACTTGAAATTTTAAATTGAAAAGATAATAGAATCAAATAGCATCAAAATTAGCAACTCATGATTCTGTTAGAGCTAGTGTTGCTTTTGATTTTCATCAAAATGTGTAATTAATTGAAATGATCAAATGGATTGAATAGGTTATGTATCCAAAATTTTTTTGCTACTCATGATAGGATGTTTGGCATGAATAGTAAGAACATTATTTGAATAACTAATATAACTTTTTGTGATGAAAAATTAATAAAATTATTGACAAAACATCTTTCAAACTATGAAAAATATTTATATATTTAAAGGAACATTTAAAAAATGCATGTTAATGCATTGATACATGATTATAAATCCAAAGATAAAACTAATTTTGAAGATGTTCCATAGGCTAGGGGACATGAGTAGGGTACGTTTGCATCATAATGATAATTTTTTATATCTTGGGCTAAGTAATAATAGAAGTATGAAAGGATAATATAAATTTTCTTTAATTTGATAGTAGCTCTATTTGGGTGGTAGGTGAATCTTTGATTATAGGAATCCCATTCCATATATATCCAAGTTAGGTTGCCAACCAATCCCTTTGAGTAAGCCATATAAGAAATAATGATATGGGATATCTTAATAAGGACATGTGTATTACTCTTTTCTTTATAAAACATTAAGCCTTAAATGATGCGAATCATATAGTAGTTTCTGACTATTTACCTTTGACTTTCCTTCCTCTTGAACCAATGAAAGTACTTTTTCTTTGAGGCATATAATTATCTATGCGAATTAGAGTTGGAATTCTATGCCTTTTCATATTTATTACATTCCTTTGTAGCCTAGTAAAGTATATGCAAACATGTAAAGCTTAAAGTAAATGGATGAATCATTTTTTTTTCATCTATTAAGACACCACATGGTTTATAGAATCTCCAAAATTGGGTATTAATGGCTCCATATTATGAAGTTTTGACTTCTATGGTGCAGTTATAATAATAAAAAATCTAGTAGAAATAATGCTTACAAGGAAGAAACTGCTAACAATTAATCTTACTGTATTTTTTTCATTCCAAGTTTTGCCTCCCCTCCTTTCTAATCAATTCATTCCCTTGAGGTCCCTAACATGTTTTTGTATTTTTATTCCATTCCAATTTCAATCTCTGAAATTGATTCTACTTTCCCATCAATTTAAATTCTATCAAGACTTTTATCACATGCTTTCTAGTTGCGTAAGCTCCATAAGATTTTATGTTGCTTGTTGGAGTTTGACAAAAGTAATGATGTTTAGTCACACCAACAAACTATATCACTCTAAGAATGAGCATTCACACCAAAGCTCATAGGCAAAAAAATATCGAGTAAGAATAGATTTGGATTTTTTAATAGCATATTTTACAACTTGTCTCTTCTTTGATGTAAAATTATTAGCAATCATTAGCAACTTATCAAATACAAGTGAATTTGACAGTTTGCAAATAACTTTACCTCCTTTGATTAAGTCCTATAATATTCTTGCAAATTATGACATTCATCAAAAATGTGAGAAAATATATCACCTTGATTATTCATTATAATGTTGGTTACCTCATGTGGATGATAATTTTGAGTTTTTAATATTTTTAGAAAGATAATGACAAATATTTTGCTTTTGGGATTTTATGCCAATGCTCTAGTTTTGTGACTTTGTCAAAGTGTAACTTTGTCAAAGTGTAACTTTTCTTCTTACCATGATGAATCACCTATTTATAAAATTAAAACAGGGAAATTATGTGTTAGGGTGCTCTATCAGAAATATTTAAGAATTTGAAACTAATCATTTAAAATTTTAAAAAAAAGTCATCAAAATTAAAAAAAAATTAAAAAAAAATTAAAATTTGGGGTACTCTATTACATTTATACTAAAATATCCATTAAATCACTAAACTAACATTTAGTCACACTGATTAATTTTAAATACGACCATCCCCCTATTCAATCAGCCCTCGCCTCGCCCTCTAACATATGCCATCTCCAATCAGCCTTCTGCCATCGGCCCTCACCACACCCTCTCCCAATAGTCTTCATCTCACCCTCGACCCTCTCCCATCTCTTGGAGCTCGAAGACGAGCTCCTAGAGCTCATCGAAGAGCTCCTAGAGCTCATCGAAGAGCTCCAGAAGCTCATCTTCGAGCTCGATGGAGCTCAACGAAGAGCTCCCGTAGCTCGACTTCGAGCTCGATGGAACTCGTCTTTAATATCGATGGAGCTCGAAGACTTGCCCGTCGAGCTCCTGGAGCTCAAAGACTTGCCCGTCGAGCTCCATCAAGCTCGATGATGAGCTCCATCTAGCTCGACGAAGAGCTCCTGGAGCACGATGATGAGTTCTATCGAGCTTGATGAAGAGCTCCTGAAGCTTGACAATGAGCTTCTGGAGGTCAACGACGAGCTCGAAGGGTTAGTCTTCGAGCTCCAGAAACTCGTCATCGAGCTCGATGAAGCTTGAAGACTCTTTTGTCGAGCTCGAGGAAGAGCTCTTGGAGCTCGACGAAAGCTCCAGGAGCTCGACTATGAGCTCCGGGAGCTCTTCTTCGAGCTCAAGGAGATGGGAGAAGGTGAGCCGGTGGGGTGGGGGGGGGGCAATGGGAGAGGGCGAAGGTGAGGGCCGATGGGAGAGGGCGAGGTGGGGGCCAATGGTGGAGTGGGAAGCTTTTAGTGATTTAATGAATGGTATTTTAGTATAAACAAAATAGAGTGACCTAAATTTCAATTTTTTTTTTGATTTTGATGATTTATTTTCAAACTTTAAAAGATTATTTTCAAATTCTAAAATATTTCTGGCGGAGCACCACAAAACATAATTCTCCTAATTAAAACAAGATAAAATCATTAAAATCAAAAAGGGATGGAACCACTATCATAGCTTTACAATTCCTCCGGATGGGTGAAACTCTTGGAATCAAATTAAAAATAAAATTTAAGTATGCTCAAAGAAACTAGATGATTGATTGCTAAATAGATACCCATAGATGAAAATTACAACATCATCATAATTTATGTAATCACTCCTAACTTTCAAAATAGATAAAATAAAAAATCATTTGACAACCATGTCAAGGGATAGAGGTTTTTTGGAATGACACGAAAATTATATAAGCTATTTTTTGTATTCTTATTCAATTAAATTGATATATGGTCTTCAATATTATATATCCTTAGATATTTCATGGACTTACCAACTTTCATGAGTTGGGATAATTGACTAAAAAAGAAATTACTACTTTTCTCTTATGGGACCACAGTATAGTGCATGTTGGCATATGATATGAAATCTTTGAAGATTTTGAAAGAAAAAAATGGATGCACAATTGCTTTCCATGAAAGACTAAGAAGCATTGGTGCTTAAAGTATTGGATTACAATTAAATCTAAAATGAATGATGAAATGGCCTTAATCTTGATTTAGTGTTTTTTTTTTTCATCTTTATTTAGGTTATTTGATTGATTAGCTTATGGGTTTAGGGCAGAACACCCAATTTTTAGTGAAGTTATGTTTTATTTCATTTTGATACACAAGCATGTATTTTTGAAGCTTTCGTTGTGACATCTTTGTTTTAAAGATCATATATTGGTTTCTTCTTGGATTCTATTTTTTATTGAGTATACGTTACTTAAGAATTCATATATAAATTCATATGAAAATTAATATGAAAGAAAGAGTTATGCTTATTAAAGTTGCACCACAAATTTTGTAGTCAAGGAAAAAAACACCTTTTCATATGATTAATCTCAGTGTTTAGTGGTAATCATGGAATTTTATGAAGCTTGTAGTTATCAAAATACATTCTGCAAGCTTGCTATTGAAAAAGTTATAGATGTTACAGAATAGTCACTGACATGAACTTGTTCATTAACCATATGGGTTTTGAAAGTTCTTAAATTAGTATTTAAAAATAGTT
This sequence comes from Sapria himalayana, assembly GCA_029783825.1. Classification (NCBI taxonomy): domain Eukaryota; kingdom Viridiplantae; phylum Streptophyta; class Magnoliopsida; order Malpighiales; family Rafflesiaceae; genus Sapria; species Sapria himalayana. Next base: position 2,721,925 of record JAREIK010002121.1, read on the forward strand.
GGGACATTAAATCACAATGAAAAAAAATATTTTCATTATGAATTGCTAATCACCATAGATTGGACATGAATATGATCTTCTATAAGATTGTTTTTTAGTGTTAAAATATGATGTTATAATTCTTTATTCCATAGAATAGACCTTTATTGTATATAGTTATGTAAATTATATGCACAAGCTTAAATCCATGCATTCATGAATATAAGAATACATACTTGCATTCATACATACATATCCATAAATCATGGAGATCCTCCATGAAAATATTTGGATTGGCAAAAGAAAGTCTTCTTCAAGTACAAAAAGGAAATGATTTGAGAATTGAGATCCTTTATTAGTGCTCACGAATTGATGTCTGGATCCTAATCAAATCATTAATAAAATATCTTTATCATGGGCTGGTATTTGGGATATAAAGTTAGCTATGAGTCACTCCTTAGTGAGGACTTTGATATAAGTACATGTTTAATTACTAGTTAGTATTAGCAACTGGATATAATGATGGAAGCGTAATGTAAGTGAGAATGTATTGTTATTAAGATATAATTGTGAAGAGGAACGAAGTCATCTTTAGAAACTGGATTATTACCTGCTTCTGAATTGGTCCTCAAAAATTCAATGTATATTTTTAATGGCTAAAATTGCGCCAATTTGTTTCTAAATTTTAATGTGGTCATTATGAAATGAGAGGTGTTTATTATTATATGAATTGTGTATAGTAGACAAAATATCTGACATAAATTCTAATGCTAGGTAATTTGTATGGAGGTATTATTGAGAGAGTGCCAAATTTTATTATGACACAAAGTAGTTGAACACATGCTATCCAGGATTTAATGATAGAATGTGTTTACTTTTTATTTACAAAAGTTTTTTTTTTTTTTTTTTGAAAACCAAATTATACTCAATTTATTTTTAAATGAATTGCTAGATGTCACAAATTAAAAGCATAAATAAAAAGTTGCATTGAGGCATTATTGGGAGAGACTGGTAAACTTTATTATGTCAAAGTAATTGGACACATGTTATCTTACATTTTCTTTAATTATGTGTTTACCTACATTATTTACAAACACATATCACCATTTTTTTTAATATAGATGTTTCTACTTTATTATAAATGAAATTGTTAGATGTCACAAATTTAAAACATAAATAAAATGTTGCAATTCCCCATAGAAATAAACTAGTAAATGAAAAATAGTAGAGTAGGAAGATAACAAAATTTGGGAAAGGGATGTACGATAGGCTTCATGACATATAAGAAAATTTTAGTTAACAAATCTAGTGATATTGGTAATTAGAACACCTGGAAGAACCTAGAATAGTAATATTAGAAAATCATCTAGAGTAAGAAAAATAACGAATGCCCTCCTTATAAGAAAAAAAATAATGAGTAGATCCAATAAACCACATATTAGAAAGATTCTAAATGCCTAGATGGAAAGAACATAGGGATGTCATTGATTTATTATCCAAAAAAATCATCAAGAGCATTAGTTATTTGTGGTTGTAATTGATTTTTATTATTATGAAAAGTAACTCAGTGATAATAAAATTAACATGCACCATTTTATTTTGATAAATAAAATGTGACTACCTTTCAAGCAAATAATTTATATTATAGGACTCCCTCCACAATTCAATAATTAATAATTAGTAATAGTTATAACATATTGCCTATGAAATGAAGTCAATATTATAGGAGAAACTAGTGTTTATGTTCAAAAACTACATTTAAAAATTAAATATTAATCATTAAATATCTAGTTAACTTTAAATTCAAAGATAATAGTTTAATATTAGTGCACATAAATATCTTTTAAGGCTAGTAAATCAGCTTTTTCATAAAGATACTTTTAGAAAATAAGTTTCTTGCCTCTATAACGTTGAGCTTACTTTCGAATAATTGGGATATCTTTGTTATTTTCTTGAGCATGTCATTACCTAAAAGTATTATGTCAATACACATCATCTCAAAACAATTATTATCATAAGAAGAAATAAGAAAATATCTCGTGGTGTTCTCATTTTTTTTAAAAAAACATGGTAGGAACATCATGAGACATAAAATGATGAAAAAACTCATACTTTCAAAAACAAGTCATAAAATAAAAAAGTGATTAAGCATTATTACTATAATATGATGAGATATGAAAAAAAAATAGTATTCTTACAGAATATTGTAGTAATAACACATGAGAATATATAGGCCCAGGGGAGATGCCAATATTACCTTGGAATGTGAGTTGATACTAATTAACAATGATTATTATGTTAATATAGAATCACATGAGCATGATTAACTTATTGATCAAAGAATATCATTTCACATCACACTACATATTATTTCTTTATTAGATACGCACCTAGTAATTATGACACAATAGAGATTAATAATAATGAGATATTAATAATTTTAAAAATAAAAAACATGTCCGTGAATGCACACAAGATATTAACGAATATTGAAAGATGCCCGATACATACTAGGCATTCATGTAAACCTAATGTTCATTAACATAATAAATAACATGAGATATATGAGTCATTTTGATAACGATCAATAATAATTATCCAATAATGTATTGATCATTATAAGAGATAAGAAAAAAAAAAATACTTTTATGTCACTCAAACAAGAGTATCTTGGAGATCAAGTAATGACAAAAGATACTTAGCCATATGAGTGAGAAAAACTTTTAATTTTTAGCTAAAAAGAATATCATATCACTTAATCATAAATCCTCTCTTGATAAATACATGAACTGTATGGTTGAAAAAAAAAAACTATAAAACACATTTTTACTTTGTTTACCCTCAAAGAAATCGAATATCTTCAATCTTATTCATATAATTACAACACCCCCTTTAAGAATATATGGACTGTATGACATGGAGTATGTTACTCCATGCAAAGTAGAATTCTTGATAATACCTTTATTTCATCAGATTTATTGATTATCATCCTAGGAAAATATGTGCATATATATTAAAAACTAAAGAATATATATTCTTATTTTTGTGAATATTTATGCTAGAGTTGAGAGAGACCGGTAAAAAATTAATTTTCGTACATTATAATAATGAAGAATACAAATACCAATTTGATAGGTATTATGTATTCCATAATATTATGAATAAAAAAATATCAACTAAGATGTCACAATTAAATAACATTTGAGAGAATAAATCGGACAATTGGAGAGAGTCAGATACGTGTTATTTCACGTACATATTCTTAAAGAATTTTTGAAAAAAAAACTATGTATATAATTGTTGACATTATCAATATAAGTTCTACCATTGCCCTAGATGAAGATATTCTTAATAAATTTAAATTGAAAAAAATATCACATTTAATGATTTATGAGTTTTCAATTACAATGTCTTTGTTCATATCTCAAAAAATTAATGATCAAGACTTAATAATTTTGCACATCCATGTATTTTCATTGTCTGCGAATATGAAGAGTTTAAATACAAACTATAAGACCCAATTACTGAGAAACCTATTCAAAGCAAATGATATAATTTTTTTAAAGAATCAATTATTGATTGTTAATCATCCGAGTAGAGAGTGGATTGATTCCATAGAAATTCCTATTTACATATATCATATACTGATTCCTTTCATAGATCAATCTAATCAAATGGAGGAAATTAAGCGTTTACCTAATGATTATGAGTCACAAGAATTACAAGAGTCACGAGAATCACAAGATTCACCTAGCTGGAACTAAGGAAGATCCAGTTGTACATGATAATACGTCTTAGTTTGAACTGAGAAGATCATTTAAAATATGCCAAGCATCCTTCAAATTCTAAATTACATATTACTAACAAATATATGTGAGCTCCGGATATGTAAGGTCATTTCTCTTAAGAATTAAGAGTAATAACTTCTAGCTATGAAAAAAGAGATGAAATTTCTTCATGTCAACCAAATTTATGATCAGATATCCTTACCTAAAGGGATCGGGAAGTGGACTCTAGAAAAATATATATAAATCTTTATACTAAAATTCAAAGATGATTCTTAACAGAGTTTAGAGTTTCATTAATAATATTAGTACAAAAATGTTGTTCACTTTACCTCTTTTAGTTTTCATTATTAATGAGCATACCTAACAATAGTATTTTGCTAGTGTAATTTTTATCATGGTGTGAGTGAATTATCTTAGAAATATCTACAATATCAAGTGAAATGGCCACTAATTTCATGATCAAGATTAACTCTCATGAGTCATATGTTAATTCTAATCAAAAGGTTTAAACAATCATCTCTAAAATTTAGTCCATGTCCAACATTATAAAATGACTAAATTAAGCTAACTCACCTGATAAATGATTAAAAATAATACATTAAGATTTAAATATGTATTGATCAATACATTAGAAATTGGAATAAGAGTCGAAAAACTATTTTCCAAACACTATAATACTTTATTATGAGGTGAATGTTAATTATTGAGTACAAAAAAACTATATCGATGTCAAGTACAAAATTTTGTCACCTTTGGATATTAGTTTGCTTTAATAATATAGTCATAAGAAAAAAAGTTTAGATAATTTTAACTTATATTACCTTTCATCTTTGAGGACAAAAGCTAATCAAACAAAAAGGATACTAACTTATAATTGAATATAAACTAAAAATAAATCCATGTATTTGTGCTTGTGGTTTGTGCACAACTGAATTAAATAAAAAATCAAAAAAAAAAATTATTAAAAATTTTAGTAAAATAAAATTATTAATATCGAATACATATTTTAACAACATTTTCATTGAATTGTAAAAACTATAAGTCATACTAATCATATGAATAATCTATTTAAGTGAAATATAAAAATACATGGTATCAAAATATTATATTGAAATACATTACATAAACTAAATACTACCTCCGTTCTGAAATGATAACCTGATATCTAGATGTGTCAAACGGGCTCACCCGGCACGGCCCAGCCCGTTTTTAACCAGCACGATCGTGCTACCATGCCGTGCCGGTTTAAATATAGGCGGGCCCGGCACGGCCCATAGGCACGACGTGCCGTGCCGTGCCGGCCCGCTCGAGCCCGGCCTGGCCAAACAAGCCGGGGGCCAGGACATAGGCTGAGAGTGAGAGAGAGGCAGGGCCGGGCAAGCGGGACCGGGACGGACGGGAGGCCGTACGAACAGGTAGAAATCTGAAATCAGAATATTGTTTTTTTTTTAATTTATATATTGTAAATTTTATTGCTTAAGGTTATGTGTGAGTATTAATTATTAAATATAATTTTTTAAAAAAAATGTTAAAAATTAAAATTAAAAAAAAAACAAATTTTAGAAAATTATTTTTTATATCAAATTCAAATTAGTTTAGCTTTTTTTATATTTATAATTTATTAATTATAAATTAAAGTTATTAATTTTTAAAATAAAATTTAAATCATAAAAAAAATAAATCAATACATTATGTTAGTAAAAATTAAAATTAAAAAAAAATTAAACTACACAAATGAAAAATTACCAATCATGCATTTAAAACCGATGGTCCGAACAAAACAAGTATAAGTTTCAACACAACGTACAAACAAAGCATATAAATACAATGAATAACAAAACATCGAAAAAAAACAGCAGATCAGCATCAATCGTCAAGCGGCATATCATGAGAATCATCAGCCGCAACATCAA